>BCLK01000045.1:0-118472 GCA_001748405.1 Paraphoma sp. B47-9
CCTCATGTTTCACCAAAAGCTCCTCGAAGTCAAGAAGAGGCGAGCTAGTGCGAAGCCATTGCCAAAAGGCGTCGCGCCGTGGACTTCATCTATCGAATTCAAAGCACTGGCGCAGAATGAGAAACCCTTTGCACGCTCTTGGAATCAACATATGAGCAAAATTGGTTCAAGACTAGAACCATCCGTGCTCAAAACTGCTGCGAGTAATAGGCGTGATACCGTTGAAATCATCTCTCTCGGCAATGGACGACCGGCTGCGGAATTTTACCCATGGAGCTCGTTGCACATGAATACTGCCAGTTCAGTTTCTCAGGAGCGTACTACGACAATGAGCTGCGTGTCCGGCGAGGCTGAATACGATTTGAGTGTTGCTCTCAACTACGGCCACTCTGCCGGCTCGCCACAGCTTCTACGTTTCATCACCGAGCACGTCGAGCTAATCCACAATCCTGCGTACGCAGACTGGGAGTGTGCAATTACGGCTGGAACGACCTCCGCACTCGACATCGCGCTCCAGATCCTCTGCGACCCTGGAGCCTGGGTGCTTGCGGAAGAGTATACATATCCGGGTTTCATGGATGCTGCTCGATCCTTGGGCCTGAAGATTCTTAATATCAGAATGGACGAGCACGGCTTGGTTCCAGACGATCTGGACACCACAATGCGGATGTGGGACGAGAGTATGGCGAACAAGCCAACTGTGTTGTATACGATCCCATCCGGACACAATCCGACGGGAACAACGCAGCCGACTGAGCGACGTAAGGCAATATACGCTGTGGCGAAGATACACAACTTGCTCATCATCGAGGACGACCCTTACATGTTCATACAGCTTCGACACTTCGATGGACAGTCAAAGCCCACGGTTTCGGTGCAAAGTCTCGAAGACCAGTATATCGCCAATTTGCCGGCATCGTATCTATCATTAGACGCCTGTGGCCGGGTGATTCGACTGGACTCAACGTCCAAAATTCTTGCGCCTGGGTTGCGCTGTGGATGGATCACAGCCTGTTCCCAGATCATCTCCAAGTTCCGTGCTCGCACGAATTCATCTACATTACAAGTCAGTGGCCCGACTCAAATCATGCTGTATAAGCTTCTCGATGAGTGCTGGGGCCATGATGGGTTCTTGTGTTGGCTGATGGATCTCTCTGTCAAATATAGCCGACGACTGCACATCATCAACAAAGCATGCGAACAGTTTTTACCGGGGGAAATATGCTCCTGGAAAGTTCCACACGAAGGCATGTTTCTGTGGATTCGAATGGCGCCAGAGTGGCGCGAACGCAACTGGTCCGATGCGAGTGTCCATCTAGAAGAACGTATTTACTCGGAGGCAAAAGGTCTCGGCGTTAACATTTGTAAAGGCTCCTGGTTTGAATCCGGTCTCCACACTCGGCTTGAAGACACTCACTTTCGTCTGACATTTGCAGCCGCAGCAGAGGATGAGATTGCTGTCGCTATCAAACGCCTTGCCAATGCTATCAATAAAGTGACGCGAGCAGGCAAATCTCAACCTCGTGCTCCTCATCAGGGTGCTTGGAGCGAGGACTATTCGCGTTGCGGAGATAGGAGCAATGGGTGCTCGGACAAGCTTAGCCAAAACGCTGGATCAAACTCCGAGACTCCTTGTGTTTCCAGAGAGAAATAGCAACTCGTATCAAAGTAGTTATTAGACATTTGGAGTGCAGTATCAGTCCCACCTTGTGACTCAATTGGCGCCGTAAATTTGTCCGTGATCAAGCGATCGAGCAGATTATTGATCGTCCGTGCGGCACCTGATAGCAGCGCAAAATTGGGATCTTCTGGCTGTGTGAAGAGTCCGGCTTCGATTTCCACAACGAGCACGCTGAGATCGCGAATTGTCTTTGTAGGCGTAACATGAGACTTGCCCTGGTCGAGCGTGTTGTACAGCATGGCTATACACAGGACGCCAGCTGCGGCCAACCCATAATATGCCACCTATAGATTGTCAGCCATGGATATTATCTCTAGACCAAGATATTTCTGATGCTACTGTAGAAGCTGGATAGTAAGAAGCCACGGCATGCTCGATGTACGCAATGAGATAGTGATCTGCGCTCGGGACAATGCGTGACCCCATGCCTAAACTGGAAACACTGCCAACGAACGATAGCTGTGTGGACCACGAGAATGTCTCGTTTTATACTAAATTCAAACTTCGAACTCGATGCGGGGATGAACACACCTTCCAAACCAGCGATGTTCCCGAGTTGGCCAATTTTGTCCTCATGACGATTGCCTCTACCACAAGGCTTAACATCTCCGCAGATGCTTGAAGTAGCTCAATGCTCGGGTGTGAGATTGTAATTGCCGTCCGTAATTCCAGGAGAAAGCGAACGTGGGTAAAGTTCAGCTTCGCGCTCACTAGAAAATCGAGCTCGACAGGACCGTGCCTACATGAGGAAAGAGGACCATCCAGCTTGAAAACAGCTGGCATGGCAGCCCACTGTTCCTCAATCATGCCTTTGATCTTGCTGCACTTCTTAGTATCAACTACGAACTGGCAGACCCTGCAACATACTTCGTGTTGAGCGAAGTTACGCTTTGATCTTCCTTTTGCAAACCGAGTATATCATCTTTCAAGGACGCACATATAAAATGAACACGAGTGTCCACTCTATAAGTGAAATGCTCATCTGCTGCCCAAGTCTCTTTTTCTTGGGCTGTCGCACAATAGCGCTTCAACATACGCGGCGGGCGTCCAAGGAATATAGAGCAATTCTTGTCCGCCGAGTACGCACGACTAAAAACAACATAGCGTAGTTCCCGAAGGAAGGAAGGGGTGCTTGTTACGTCACCCAGCTGCTCGTGGTAGCCCAATACGAACAATGAGCTGACAACATCCCCCAGTTTTCTCCATGAATGGTAACCTGGTAATGTTAGTAACCTTCCGTATGTATATATACCAATGCGCCTGGTTGAAAAGATAAGAGTGACTTACTTTGATCACCATCCACAAGCGAATGGAGTATGAAGTTCTCATACTGCAGGACAAGCTGTAGATCATTCAAGCAATCCAGCGAAAGTGCAATATTGAGACAATCATCCGAGTAACCCATCGCAACATGTCGCAGAGCTTGACGCTCAGACTCGGATGCGTAGAGATCCTGTTGAGATGTGACATCTATCGTCGCTCTAGAGACAGCCGTGAAGAAGATTCCAAGCGTTTCCCATCGCACGCAGTTCGGCGCGCAGAAACATTCACGAAAGTTATCGATTGTGCCATCGAGAGTCATCGTGATCGGCTTACATGACTGCACGAAAAGCTCCGCAGAGATGTCAGCTGCCCTCCGGCCATTAGGATCACGGTCCAATCCTTGAACCTTGCGAAGTGCAGCCTGGGCGCAAGATGCCGTGAATGGCTCTGCGACAGGGAGGTTGATGCCTTCACCAAGCCAGCTTTCCACCAACGACGCCCACGCATGCAACCGAGGTGAAGACTGGATTCGGCTGATCAGATCCCCTCCAGCCTTGATTTTGGCTTCGTTTACAGCGCAAGGAATATTCTGGGACTGGTCTTCTATCCCTACATCCTGCGTTGTTGATGCATGCACATGGTGGTCATTTGAGACTTGATCCAGAAACGTAGTGTGGCTTGTAGGTCCCAAATATCCGGGGTTAGGGTATCGCCGCGAGTTCTCTGGGTAGTACGTGCTCTGAGTAGCAGAAGCATGGTCGATCGGTGCGCTTGAGCGCCTTTCTGCTGCTTCTCCGAGTTCAACTTGCGCCTTTCGTTTCTTAAATGGCCTTGCCCGATATAAGCAGTCATCTGCAATATTTCGCTTTCTACATCTCGTACACGTCGGATGAATGTGGTCGCAGGATAGCTTCGAGCTACGACAAGGCTCGCAGGCCGGTAGTCGTTGAGACATTGTCATGTTCTTTTGAGCCTCGCGACTTCGTCAAGCGCAGCGGCGAATGACGTCCGCTACCTAGGTACCGTGTGATTTGAGGCTGGAGCGGGGCGCTTTCCAAGATGGCTTTGTGGTATCACAGTCATGGTAAATGAGTATTGATGATGCTCGAAATGTTGTGCAAAGTACAGGATGACGAATGCGGCGTGACGGCAGCGTCGTCGGAGTGAACTTCCTTACGTGTAGCAGATCACTCCGACACGCCGATCAGTTTCGGCGTAGCTCAGCAAGCTGATTGGACAGCTTTTTTATCATCACTTCCATGCTACACCATAAACAAGAGACATGGAATCTGATTGTGCTTCATTCAAAACCGGACTCAACTACCATATACACACGCACAATCTCCCAAGAAGTCTTACCATGTCAAATCAAATTCCCCTCGCATCCTACCTCTTCACCCGCCTTTACCAACTCAACGTCCGCTCCATCCACGGCGTCCCAGGTACATTCTAAACCTCTCCCATATGATACCATTTCCAAAGACCACACTAACATGCAAACGCAAAAAAAGGAGACTTCAACCTCACTCTTCTCGACTTCGTCGCCGACTCTAATCTCTCCTGGGTCGGCAACACCAATGAACTCAACGCAGGCTATGCCGCCGACGCGTACGCACGTATCACGGGACTCAGCGCGCTCATCACGACCTTTGGCGTTGGGGAATTATCCGCACTGAACGCCATCGCGGGCGCATACGCGGAGCGCAGTCCTGTGGTGCATATTGTCGGAGCCCCAGAGCGAGCCATGCAAGATGCTCGAGTGCGTGTGCATCATACGTTCAACGACGGGGAGTTTGGGCGGTTCAAGGAAATGTATCGACATGTGAGTGCTGCGCAGGCGGATTTGAAAGATGGGGCGACGGCCGGGAGGGAGATCGATCGGGTGTTGGGAGTGTGTTTGCGGGAGAGTAGGCCGGTGTATATCTTGATCCCAGCGGATATGGTTGGGGTGTTGGTTGATGCTGGGAGGCTGGAGACGCCAATCGAGAGAGATTGGATAGGCGTCACGCCGCATGTGAGCGAAGCGGTAGGGCATGTGCTCGACAAAATGTATGCGGCAAAACGACCTGTTATTCTATTCGATGGTGAATGCCGCGCACTCCGGATCACGCAAGATGTGCAGGACATCATCCGAATAACCAAATGGCCCACTTGGACAACATCATTTGGACGCGGTCTTGTTGACGAAAGTCTGCCAAACTTTCAGGGCATATACAAAGGATCGTTCGACACTCAGACCGTGCGGGACGTCTTCGCAACTGCAGACCTTGTCCTCATCTTCGGTCCGCATTTCAGCACCACAAACTCTTATGGACTGACTGCAATCCCAACCCAACGGGCAGTATCACATTCACCGACACTAAAATTGCCATTGATGCCACTAATGTCCGCGACGTTCCCGCCAGATCAGCCGTATCACTTCTACTCAAACGCCTACAGGATTCCTCGTCCAAGCTTGAGCTCCCACAGCATCCGATAGAGGTATTAAATAATCTACTCTGGCACCAGTCTCTTCCCACTACACCAACAGCCCACCTAGACGACTCGCCCCTCACGCACGCTACTCTCTGGCCCCTTTTCCGCACCTTCATCCGTCCGGGCGACATCCTCCTCGGCGAAACCGGTACCGCAGGCTACGGTGTCCGCGAGCTCAAAACACCACCCAACGTGCGAATCTTCACTCCAGCAACATGGCTCTCGATAGGCACCATGCTTCCATATGCTCAAGGCGCAGCCCTCGCGCGGCGCGACGAATCGCAACGACAATGCAACCGTGCTGGCGAGAATGTGAACATGGAGCAGTCACCTAGTCGCACCATCTTGTTCATCGGCGACGGCAGTTTCCAAATGACTGTGCAGGAACTTTCAACTATCATCCGACACAATCTCAACGTCATTGTCGTCCTCTTGAATAACGCTGGATACACCATCGAGCGCGCGATCCACGGTGTGCATGCGCCGTACAACGAAATTGCAACTTGGAATTACTTGGCCGCGCCGGCGTTCTTCGGGGCTGCCGCAGGAACTTTTACGGCGCGAGCAGAAACATGTGCGGAGTTGCGACGAATCTTGTTGGACGAGGAGTTGAGAAATGGAGAGGGGTTGAGAATGGTTGAAGTAGTGCTGGACCAGGAGGATGTTCCGGTTGGGCCGTTGAGCGATTTGATGGAGAAAGAGTTGGAAAGGGTGCGAACTGAAGAGTAGGTACATATGTGTTGAAGCGGAAAAGTTATAACAAGGTATTGGTGGTAATGTTTACTTGGACTTGAGTTGGCTTCTAATCTTCGCAATTGTGTTTTACTTGAACACTAATTATCTACTTGACTACTAGTGTCCTACAAGATTAAGCTAGCTAGTCAAAGGAGCCTTACTACATCGGCAGCTACGGACCGCTTGGCTTGACGACTGGTAATTCCTATGCTCTTATAAAGGAGTAAGTTCGTGTACGAAGCTACGACATAAAACGCGCACCGGAGACCAAGCGGTAGCGTGTTTAATCGCGTCGAGATATCAAGCCGTGTAGTAATGGTACATAGACATGAGGGAATGGCGTTGCGCATCTGAAACGTCCTAATACTAATTAGATCAATATTGAGCTGTCTATGCTAGTCAAATCCCAGTAGCAGCGCTTTTTAGTCGAGACGTCTGCGTGTATGGGGTAAGTTATGGACGGCTGCACGAGTTCTAAGTGATAGAGAGCACTCGATTACCCCTGGAGTGCCTTGAAATTTAGACGAAGTGAAGGATGTGATCTCTGAAGCTATCGATGCTAAGCAGAAAGTAGAAGCCGTCTTCTATTCAGTTTTGCCACTCAGCGAATCTGGATAAACAATTAAGAATAGCAGATAATTTGATCGTAAAACGCCTTCTACTTATCCTGAAGCTCTTGTAAAGTAGTCGGAGAAGCTATTTCCGCCTGGAGTATGAGAATGTGCTCTTTCTTCGCGTGATAATCTATTGCTGGAGATATCGATGCTTCAACTGATAGGTGTTCAGCACCAGACGGCTTGACACTGTTGCTGTTTTTGTCGCCAGTTGTCTTGACAGCATTGTCCTCGTCATAGTGGACGCTCATAGCACGCTCGAGGTCTATTTTTGGGTTCCCAGACGTTTTTGGGATACCGCTTACTTGTAGGCTGTTTTCGTGCTTTTCTAGCATCGTGATCATGTCCTGCTCATATGGCGGTATCCAGCAGTATTGGACTCCATCAGACCATACACGACGGGTACCATATTCCCAAGGCAAACCATGCTCATGAGTAATCGTGTCAATGAATATATTGGCACCATGATCTAAGAACAATTTGGCAAGCTCAAGGTTCCCGTTTCTGACAGCTAGGATTGAAAGCCTAGCGAATAGCGTTTGGATGTCATCGGACCCTTGTGGTTTCCAATTCTCAAGGAGTGCTCCACACATGGACTGATCGTTTTCTTGGGTTGCATGTTCTAGGGGCGTGCAACGCATGACTGGGTCTCTAATAGTAAGACTGGCGCCATGCTGTTGAAGCAGCTTGGCCATGATCTCCGAGCCTATGGCGACAGCGATTGCTAGTGGCATTGAGCCTATCGGGTCAATGGCGTTCGGCGAAGATCCTTTCTGGAGTAGTAGATGAACCATATCCTTGTGTTCGCGAAAGACAGCAGCCCCAAGAGGCGACACGCCAAAGCGTTCCGCCATTTGACACAGATCAGCCTCTGCTTCGAGCAACGTTTTCAATGCCACCAAGTCTCCATACCAGACAGCTTGTGTCATTGCCATGAGGGACTGGAACCTTTCATGTTGCTCATTGGTAAAGAGCTGCGTGAACAACCAGTCAAATTGAGAAAGTTGACCTGGTTCATCATGGAATCCCTGGTTGAGAGCCAAAACCCAGCTTGGACCAATTCTGTCTCTGGCCTTTATGGGGTCGGCTCCATGTTCGAGCAGGCACCACACTATCCGTACTGCAGCCATTCTTTCAGGGATAAAGTAAGACGACATGCGTTTACAAACAATTTCAACGGCTTTGGTTAGCGGGGTCTGTCCACGGCCAAACTGCTCCGGAAGCGCTGCGTTTGCGTCAACGCCCTGCTCAAGGCACATCTTGACCATTGGGAAATTCATTTCGTGGATTGGGTAGCAAATGCTGACGTGGGAGTACGGCATGGAAGCCTCGTGAGCATCAAGCGGATCAGGTCTAGGCCGCACAATCTCGTAACTGGTTCCTTGAACAGGCCTGGGGTATGGTAGAAGCTTCCAGGACCGGAGATCATCCGTTGAAGCGGACCACGTCTCGGAACTAAAATTGAACCGGAACAATGCGATGAAGGCCTGTCATGATTTAGACAAGTTCGCCTGGTAATCGTCACGACTCACTCACCTTCAGCTTCTCCAGTATAAGTTCCTTCGCAACCCACAGATTGAACTTCGCATTGCTGATGTCCTTCAGCCTTTGGCTTTCTTTCTGAGTCGTTGTCCCCATGCTAGCAACAATGGTCTTTACGCTAGCTTCCAATTCGAGTTTGAGCTGTCGGATCTCTTCGGTGAGTAACTCTACCTGTCTTTCAGCTTCTGCCTTCAGGCGGTTCATCTCCTGTCGAGTCTTCTCGTGCTCGTTCATATTACGATCGATTGCAAGCTCGACGGCCATCTTGGTAATAGCTTGCGCGTCGAGAATGCGCTCACATTGGTCAGTCGATTGCTCGGAAAGATCTGAAATGTTGTTGGAGAGTCGCTCATGATCGAGCTTGTTTTCCTCAGCACACGTATCGATTGCAGCGTCGGTTTGTGAGTGGAGATCGTTAAGCACTTTGACTTGCTCATCGAAGCCATCTCTCATTCGAGTGTCCACGCCAAGTAGTGTTTGAACGACGGTTTTGGTGTTCTGATCAAGCGTTGCGAAGCCAGCTGTCTGCTGGATTGCCATAAGATCGACTTGCGTTCTGTCACTAGACTTAGCTGTGTACATTGGCCCATTCTTTAACGTACCTCAATCTAACAATGATACGAAAATTCAACTCTTCCTTGTAGAGTCCCATCCTTCGCTCGAGTAGTTTGAGGTCATCCTTGCTCCATACAGTCTTCAAAGCCTTTCGAAAGCTGCGATAGCGACCGCACTTGCCATTGCACTGCAATGTCTTCAAGGCCCGGGTCAGTTCTTCCGAAATCTCCAAGCAGCCTTTAGACAGGTCATAGAGGGCTTGGTCATCGTCTGTCAGGCTCCCGTTTGGGCCAGTCACGATAAGGGAGTCTTGTAATTTAGTGGACAAGGTGGTAACATCTTCGGTGACTTTAGTGAGGTCGTCGTGCTCCACAAGGCTTCCCGAGGCCGATTGATGAATGTCGCTAGCTTTGGCGATTAATTTGACGGTGAAATCGATGAATTGAACCACGTTCGCAACGAGGCCCAAGGCTGACAGCGGATCAAGCATGGCGAGAGACGCAGAGGCGGCGACGATATAGATTTGCTGACCACATTAGCCGTTTCGGTGAATTTTGGATGGATGCAGAAGATTGAGAAGCCGTCCGCGAGAGAGTTGATCAGGCTGTCGAGCTGTGCTAGTGGCACAGCCTCGTGCGCAGCTGAACGCCACCGACTGCATTGCGCCAATCGCGCCCTAGTCATATACGTCGCCTGCGACGCCTGCGACATTGCGCTTGCGCCTCGAGATCAGTCAGCCGTGCAGGCTCGCTTGACCGGCCGGTGTGTTGCCCTTGATGCCAGCAGATCTTGTGTGGCGCGGGTGGAGTTGTTTGTTGTTTGATGAGATCGAGAGGTGGAAGGAGCCTAGCACCCCAAATCAGCAATCACGTCCCACACATCACACCAAACCACACGCACGTGAACCAATCTCAGCATCCTAACCACATATATTCCTCTCTCTCGATGCTTACAAAATGCAGCACAGCACTACAACAACCTATCTTATCCCACATCCCACATCCCACATCCCACATCCAGCATACTACCTAGTCTCATCCGCCCCTACATCCCGACACCTTTGGAAAGCGGGTATTACACTCAACGAATGTGAGAAGATATGTATATAAAAAAGACCGCAGAGTAAGTTGCGCCAAGCCAAGTCGACCAGACAACCCTCCCCTTAAGAAAAGAAAAGAAAAGAGGGGGAAAAATGCGATGCTGTCCGTGTGCACGCAAAACGTAGCTAGAATGGTATACGAAACAAAAAGGAACGCAAGATCCGCCCCATGCACCCGAGATCATGCTGCGTGATACACATCCATTACAAGTAAAACGCCAGATCCACAAGAAAAAAATGCCCTAGGGTATAACAACAAGAAATAAACACTCAGCCATTCGCGTCAAGATCACCGGAGCGCACTAAGCGAGCTGCCCGTTCCGCTGCGCGCTGTGCTGGCTTTACTTGCCGCACTGCCGTTACGCTTCATGCTCTTTTCCATGAGCCCGTTGAGGAGTCGATCGAGGTCGGAGCTCATGCCTTGTAGGGTCTTGCTTTCTTCGACGTACAAGGTGCGCATGATGGGATGGTCGCGACCGACGGGTACGACGCCGGTGGTATCGTTGACGACGAGCAGCATGTCCCGGACATCGCTGCCATCATCAAGATATGCGCGGAGGGCGGCGTCTGACCACGCAGGGAGTTGTGTGCTCTCTGATGATACAGGAGGCGAGGGTTGTGTCTCGCGGTCGGTCTTGGCTGGCACAGGTGCGGGGCGTGATGGTGGCGGGATGTTGTTTGCGGCGGAGGTAGGCGAGAGATGTGTGGGGGATGATGAATTTTCCGAGCGGAAAGTGGAGAGAGTCGAGTTCTCTGGGACACTCTTGAGGGGGCTGTCCTCGGGTGTTGGGGTTGACACAGGTGAGCTCGTTTCTTGACTGGAGTTGTCTTGCGTAAGCCCAGGAGGTTGTAGCGCATCAGGTTCCCCGTCTCGCTCATGCTCTTGACTTTTGTTTGGTGGTTGTGCATCTGCCACAGATACATGAACTGGCGACTCAGAAAGCCGTCCAGTAGGTTCGGTTGGCTCTGACTGCGCAGGTTTAGTTTGCGCATCAGGGTCGGCAAATGGATCACTGTCCTCGTCGGAAGAGTCAAAGTCATCCAGTTGCACTCGCTTCTTTGCCTTTTTGACCTGCTCAGGCTTCGGTTCGCTCTTCTGATGTGACTTGCTGAAAGGATTGTTCGAGCCCATGGTGGGCGCAGGCTTCTCTTCCACTGATGGGCGGCCGGAGTCGGTCTGATCTGGTGCTACCAACCGCATTGTTGCTGTTTGCTGCTGCACAGGTTTGCTAGCAGCGGCGTCTGACGTTGCTTCCGTGGGGCTGTCAGTCTTAAGAATGCCCTTTGTCTTTTGTGGAGAGTCGTCACGAGAACGTTGTGACTTCTGCAGCTTGCCCTTGCTGACCTGCCGTTGGGGTCCCAGCTGCTCAGCCGATGAGCGCTCGGACAATTCTTCCGACGGTTTCGATTGGGGCGAGCTTCTGTCTGCCTCGTCCGGCTTCATATCGATATCGCTATCTTGTGAATCAAGCTGGCCTCTGACCTTTTTGTCTTTGCGCTTGAAGAGGCCACTGAGCATGCCGGATTTCTTCTCTTTCTTCTTCTTGTCGTCCTTGACCTTATCAGCGAACCCATTCTTTTCCAGGCTCTCCAGGCTTGGGCCACGTTCCCGTGAGCCTGTGGTCGAGGTGCTTGAGTCGTCTCGAAGCAGATTGGGTGTGAGGGTGATCTTGCGAGTTTCCGTGTTCTCGTCCTTGAAGAAGGAATCTGTGTTGCGCAATGTGCCATTTTTGGTGATTTTGGGATCGAGTGGACGATCCACATCTTCGCTTGCGCGTTGCTTGTCATCGTCCTTCCTGACCTCTTCGCCTGAGGCGCGCACATCACCTTCCGCCTTGCCGTCCTTCTTCGCACCTCCAACCTTGAGCGGCTGCACCTCCAGGCCCTTCTCTTGCTCGGGCTCCGTCTTTTGCGATTCCTGCTGTTGCTCTTGCACTTGTTTCGGTGCCGGGCCGCCGAACAGTTCGCCGTCACCTTCATCCGAGGAATAATCGTAGTCGGAAGCTTCAACATATGTGGGTGGCGCAAACTGGACTGTCTTTGCATTTCTTCTCCTCATGGCTTTCTTGAGGGGGTTCTTGGATTTCTCGGCAGTGTCGCCGAGCATGGTTGCTGAAAGATCAATGTTTCTGTGTTTGTTCAGTCGTGCTAGTCTTTCGGTGGGAGTCTCGATGTGTTCTGCGGGCAGGTATCCTGTTGGACAGTGAGTGATAGTCTTGCTGAGAAGATGTTACGCCTACCTATACTGCTGTCCTTGACAACACGGACAAGCCACCAGTAGCTGTTACTATCATCTAGCAGAACCATGGTGTCACCTTTGGTTGCGTTTGCTTGCCCTTCGACGGTCGCGACGAAAGTGTGGAGTGCGTATACAAACTCAAAATCAATGTCCTCTGTTTCTCGTAAGCATTCGCCTCCCCATCCGGAATCGATAAATCGTGGGTCATTAGAGAAGGAAACGTCATTGGATGCATCATCGTTGTCCAGGTCTTCGTCCCAGGAGTCTGCGTCGCTGTCAGTTGTCCACGAGTCCTCCTCGTCTGAGGTCTTGGAATTCGGTGGAGGGGGATTATTTGCTGTCCTGGGTGTTGGTGCGATGAACGGGTCATCTGAAGCACTAATTGGCGGCCGCATTGGTTGCAGCATACTTACTGCCTTGTCCTCGTCAAGATCCGATGCGAATGAAGTGTGAGAGTCGTCGCGTGCGAGTCGCAGTCGGCCTTCCACTACGTTGCGCTGCTTCGACCTTGGGCTCATGGTCGTGTCCAGTTCGCAAGTCGAGTCGTCGTCCGGTCCAGGAGTCGGCGTCCGGACATACTCACCGCGATGATGCTCCGCTGACTTGGAATCGTGTTTCGGGGGCAATCGGAAAGAAAATGGAATCGGGCTTGATCGAGTAGGAGATTGTGATACATGATCGGTGTCGGGCGCTGGGACGGCGAACGTTCTTCGAGCGCTGGCAACTGATATAGGGAAATGGAGTGGGGTGGTCGTGAAGGGAGAGGAAGAAGTGACGGAGCGCATGGGAGACGAGTTCGGGGTCAGAGACTCGGTCCGGCGCGGCCACTGCGGGGGCTGAAGAGGTAGAGAGTACCCACCATCGTCTATCGAGGGCGAGCTCGAGATCTTGTCCATCATGTCGTCGTCGTCCATGTCGTCGTCGACGTCGGCGTCCTGCATGTCCGCATCGTCGCCGTCGCCCGAGTTGCCGCCATTCAGCCTAATGGCCGTCTCGTCCTGCTGCATGTGCTTCTGGCCATTGGTGTTGACGACGGTGCGCTCGTCGTCGGAGCCGGGGTCGTCGCGCAGGTGGGTACCCGCATTGCTCCAGGCATTCTGCAGGCGCACCTCTTCCGACGTGCGCTCCTCCTCGACCTGGCGCAGCGAGGCCTGCTGGTGCGGTGCGGCGGGCCCAATGCCCAGCGGGGCGGGGTGTTCGGGCTGTTGCGAGTGGTCCTGGGCGGTCGGGGACGACTTGTCCTGCAGGTCGAGCGTGTCTACCAACGTCAGCATTGCCTGCCCCGCACATGTCACACTGTCCAGCGGGTGTCAGTCGCACCTGCTCTGATAATCTGCGGTCGCGTCATCCTAGCTCATGCCCCGCTGTCGCCCAATTCCAGTGCCCAGCCTCACGATGTCCAGCTGCCGCCAAGCCAATCCAATCGAGGCGCAATGGGCGCGAGGGCGGCCGGTGGAGTGGGCGGTGCGCGGTGAGGGAGTAGGAGACACGGAATATTGCCGGCAGGGCGATTCCAGTGTGCTATCGCATGCGACGCTCGTGGGTGGTGTGAAGGGGCAGCAGGCGGTGCACGGGAGAGGACGTCGGCTGCGGGCGCGGCGGTTTCACGGGCATGCAGATCGCTGAGGTGTCGCGGCGCAAGGGGCGGAGAGTGCGGTGGGTGCAGGTGAATAGCGATGCGGCGTGACTGAATGTAGGCGGTGGGCGAGGTCGTCGGCGTGGTGGTGAGTGAATGGGTGTCGTGTGTGTGTGCAGTAGGCTCAGTGTGTGTCTGGCGTGGATTATTTTGGGCAGGAGGTCCTTGGTCGCATCCCCGAGCGCTGCCCTCCCCTGCCACAACTTGAAACAAGTCGCACTAGCCTGTTCCTGGCCCCTCAGATCATCACGAGCTGAGTGAAAGGGGTACGGCTCGGCCCTTTTATACCGCCGCCTTCCTCCCTTCCTCCACCTTGATGCATATGCTGTTCGCGATGATACACGTTCGTTCACATGGGATGTTTTGTTCGTGGTTCGCGTGCTGTTCGGCACTTGAGAGCATCATTCATGCGCTGCGGAAACACGGACCCTGGCTCGACTCAAGCGAACGTCATGCTAGAAATAGCGCCGACCCCATCCTGATTTCCAACGTCCATCATCATTTGACAGCTGCATCATGCGCTTTTCTGGTCTGGTAGGACAACAGCTTCGCCCCGTTTGCGTCTACAAGCGAGAGCCGCGCGGATATACTTCGAGATGGTAATCTACGAGATTCAGCATCTTGACATTCGCTGCTTCTCACGTCTGCAACATGCTCCGTATCGCCAAATTCTGGTTTGCATTCACCTGCGTCATGCCATTCAAAATCAACTTGCACTAGCATCTGACCTCACGTGCATCTCTGCATTGCACATGAGGCTTTAGTTTATTTTGTTTTATTGCATTTTGCATTTTGATGCTCACTCTGGTGGTGGTTCTTGACGTTCTCCACATTAGGTGACTCCCCCCTCGCAATATTCGGCCGAATGAGTCAAGGATCAAAACACCATGTCGACTATGGTCTGCGGGTCGATCTCTGTCCGCGTCGGCTTAACACTAGATGTGTGTCCATAATAAGAGCGACGTTCGGTCGAACATCCGGCTCAAGCGACTATATAGAGCTAAGCGGTTGTCCTCGCTCAATCAATACTTCCATCCACAACTCTTCTCAGCCAACTAACATCAGCCTCACCCAAACAAAAATCAACATGGTCAAGATTGCAATCGCAGGTGGCTCCGGCAGTACGCCATCTCGTTTGCTCACAAGTGAACTCCAAGTCTAATCGAGTAACAGACGTCGCCCAAGAAATTATCGATGGCCTTGTCGCTACCAAGAAGCACGAGATCCTTCTCTTTACAAGAAAGGTCAGTCCTCCAACGAGGATCTGTAGCACGTCTGACCGGCAACAGGATCCTCCTCCTAGCGATCCCAGCTCTGGAGTGACTTGGGCTAAGACGGACTATCTGGATGTCAATCAGCTTACCGATCTTCTCGCTGGTACTCACACTGTCTTCTCCTTTGTTGCCCCGTACCTCGACCAAGAAGAAGCCTTCAATGCGCAGAAGAATCTCATCAATGCTTCTATCCAAGCCGGCGTCAAGCGCTTTGCACCTAGCGAGTGGGCTTCGTGAGTCCACCATCATCTCCGCGCATCGTTTCTTCGCTAACACACTCAGCGCTAATTTCGCTCATCTCTCCTGGTACACCTACAAAGCCAAGACACGCGAGTATCTCAGCACCATCAACAAAGACGCCAAAGTCCTCGAGTACTGCTTGTTCCAGCCGGGCTTATTCACCAACTACCTGACCTGGCCGCACAGCTCAGCCAAACATGTGAAGTCTCTCGATACACCTTGGGACTACGGAAACCGTCGGATCTTGCTGCGCGAGGGCGGAGACGAGGACATCATCACCTTGACCACCGTAGACGATACTGTAAATGTTGTCATCCGTGCAGTCGAGTTTGACGGCGAATGGCCTATCAATGGAGGCATCAGGGGAACGCAGCTGACCATGGCTGAACTGGTTGCATTGGGAGAGAAGATCAGAGGTGCGCACACTGCTATTCCAACATTACTCGGGCGTTCGCATACTAACACACAGTCACAAGGCGGCAAATTCTCAGTCGAGTATTTCAAGTCGGAAGATCTGGAGTCGGGATCTTTCAAGCCTTCTTGGCTGCCAAAGCTGGAACACCCTTCCATTCCACCTGAGCATGTCGATGCAGCATCGAAGATGGTTGTGCAGGGATTTCTGCTCGCGTTTCCAGAGAAGGCATTCGACATTGGGGATCAGTGGAACAAACTACTGCCGGACTATAAGTTTACCGGTGCCGAGGAATTCCTGGCCGAAGCGTGGAAAGGAAAGCCATAGAACGTCAAGTGTGACGGATGGCAATCTGGTCACGTGATAGTTAGCGGCTGATAACATGCAGCTGTGCACTTGTACAACGTAGAGATTACAAAAGCTAACCAAGCATATATCATGTGTCCGTTACGGAACTTCTCTTTCATGGGACAGAACAACTGGTCGAAACGCAAAAGAACGCGTAGCGCATGTTCCTGTTTCGGCCGAATTCGGTCGAACTTCAAGAGGCAGGAACAGTCGCGACCACCCAAACAGCGCGAGCAGGGACTCACTCTTCCACTCTCTTTCGTCTGCCTTGATTAAGACATCCATCTCCTTACTCCAAGCATTCCTTCCATGCAGCATGACAGTGATAGAAGTGTCGCACAATGAGCCGGCAGCGAAACGACGGAAAGTTCGGAAGGGCACGCGCAACTGCTGGGAATGTAAGCGGCGGAAGGTTCGGTGCATCTTCGAGTCAACCTCCGACACCTCCTGCATTAATTGTACTCAACGCAACAGTGCATGCATCAGCCAGGAATATGACGAGAATACAGCACAATCGGAAAAGACCGACGAGGGGACAGAAACAAGGCTTCGCAAAATGGAAGAAGCTCTAGCGCGATTGGCAGGTGCCAGAACAACTTCCACTTCCAACACACCCATAGATTTCTCGGGGCTTGAGAGCGTAACTGTAAGTCTCTCGGGTGTCTGGGATTTGTGAGATTGTGTGTTGACGAAGTGAAGGAACGCACCAGCGATGTGTCCAACTTCTACCCACTATCGCCCCCAGAAACCAACACCGCTTTTGCTTTGTCACCGGCGACTCCAAATACGTCACTGGCTAACAACTACACTGGCTTATCACGAGAGTTGGTATCAGCTTGGCCTGAGCCCGATGACTATAAACGCGTTTGCGAGCTACCGATCTGTCTCTCAACTCATACCCACATGATGCTCTGTACGCCTTCGGCTGCTCTTGAAGCTCAGCCGTCAGACTCCACTCTGCAGATGCTAGAATTGCCACCGCCAGGGTCGCATCCGGTTCTCATAGCCCGAAAACTGCTGTTATTAACCAGCTTGTTGCAAGGCGCCGTGTCATGCCCACGAGCTTTGGACGCCACGCGCAGTCACTTCACCAAGATCATGTCCCATGCTTTTGACACAGCCACAAGACTAGTAACGAGCAACAACAGCTTAGTCACGTCGATGGAGGGAATTGAATGCATCATGATAGAAGCTATGATTCTTAATTATGCTGGGAAGCTGCACCAATCCTGGCTGACGACACACCGAGCAGCGGCCGTCGCGCAACTGGTAGGACTTCACCGAGGCTATAAGAACACGTCTTTGAAGATCCTTGACTCGAATACTAGAGCCAATGTAGATCCTGATCACCTGTGCTTTCGCATAGTGGAGATGGATTCATACCTGTCGATCACCCTGGGGCTACCAATGTCTTCGCTCTCAACTCCGGCGCTCACTCCACAGGCAATCGCAAAATGCCAGCCTATTGACCGTGTGTCAAGACTGCCTTGTATCATATCAGGCCATCTCTTGAATTTCAACGGTGGCTTCTTGGACGCAGATGAGATCGATCGGTTGTTATTGGAAGTCGCTTCCGCGATGCCACCGCAATGGTGGCTAGCCCCAACGTTCCAGGCCAAGAGCTCGGGCTCGTCAGATACATTCTACGAGGTTTCACGCCTGACTTATCAGGTCTCGTACTATCACCTCGTTCTTCGACGACACCTTCCATACATTCTTCGTCATTCGCCCGGATCCGAATATGACAACAACAAACTGGCAGCAGCTACTGCAAGCCGGGAAGCTCTTTCGCGCTACATTTCCTTTCGATTATGGAATGCGGGAAATTTCTATTGTCGTGGCATGGATTACCTGGCATTTGTTGCCATTGTTGTTTTATGTCTCGTGCACATTGTCTCCCGCAGCGCTGTTGATGCACCCGCCATTCTTGGTGTGAGCACTCGGAAGGTCTTGGAAACCAGTCACCATAGCGATCGTGGATTGATGGAACGCACACTGGACATCCTTGCGGGCATGGAAGGAGACAGCATTGCAATGAAGCTCTCTCAGATAATGAAGCACATGTTGGACGTCGAACATGATGCAGCGAACGGCGCACATTACAGCGCACTCAGCGGCAGTAGCGAGAATGCGGCAGCAGAGTTCGACGGTTCATTCGTCAACAACAACTCGACCCTTCAGCTACATATCCCATACTTTGGCACGATCAACCTACAGCGCGGCATTGCGGTACCAACAACCGGATCGTTGGGCACTCTTCCACCTCCACTTGGTTCCAACACTGGGCTTGTCCCAGATCTTGAGCTTGGGAGCGGAATCTCACCATTGTGGACGCAAGAATCTCTAGATCTGTTTGGCACCAATAAGGACCCAGATAATAACGGCAGCTTCTTTGATCTCAATTCACAGGACGATTGGACGTTACAGACCATTAACGAGACACTCTTCAACAGTCTTTTTGGTAGTTTTGATGAGCAAAGTATGCAATGAAGCCCCACGCAGGGTAAAGAACACGGGCCGGAAGATCAGCACGAGCCAGTTTACAACATGAGACGGGAAATGAGATGTCTGGAGCATCACCGGGTTCCGAGGGCGATCGGCTGGGGAACTTTGCGGTAGCATGTTGCTGGGCTTTTGAGCGCGATGGATGTCACTTCAGATGCGTCTTTTCTCCCAATAACTGATCCATGCTGAACATCAGATGCTGGATCTCAGAGTGTTTATTAGATATGTATGAACAAGGATCTCATGAATGCTTTGGTTCTCGTGCACGAGAAACACGCGAGTTACTAGCCACGTACGACCTAGCTTTATGCAGCTTCGTGGCGACCCTTACATGCTGTTACCAATCCACAAGCACAGCTTGTCATCGCACCGGTGCAAACCCGGTTGTTGTTGATGATCGTGACCTATCATGACCGGACCTGCATCAAATGCGGAGATGCGAGCCGTTGTTATCGGTAGGCTAAAGCCGGATTAGGCAGGACGGTCAAGCCGCACAAGCTTCCACAAGACCGGACCACAAGGCTTGACTTTCCTTGGACATTTCGAAAATTGCATCGTTCATTGCATTGAAGGTAGTCTAACTCGAGAAGGCAGCCCAGTATTTCGCGCATCAGCGGTGCATCGTATTTGAAAGTACATAAACTCGCCATTGCGCGTTGCTGACGGCTCCTTACTGCCTGCCCAACCTCCTGCACAAGTCCCTTCACCAGTGACACCGCAGCAATGGCACCTCTTCTCGCCCTCTTCGTTGGATCTCTGCTGGCTGGAAGCAGTCTTGCAGAGCCGTTTGAGAAGCTCTTCGCTACTCCCGAAGGTTTGTTGCCACTTCGGCTATGCGCGTTGCCGATCCATGAAGCTCACAATTCCCGCAGGATGGAAATTCCAGGAGGCAGCAGCAGAGTCGCAACCGCTAAGGCTGAAGATTGCGCTGAAGCAAGGCGATGCTCAGAAGTTTGAGAAGGCTGTAATGGATATGTCCACGCCCAGCAGCTCCAACTATGGCCAGCACTTTTTGACGCATGATGAGATGAAGAGGATGCTTCTTCCCAGTGCGGACTCAACCTCAGCTGTGTCCGCCTGGCTCGAGGCTGCTGGCATCAACAACGCCGAGTTGGACGCCGATTGGGTCACAATCAAGACCACCGTCGGTGTTGCCAATAAGATGCTCGACACACAATTTTCCTGGTTCGTCAGCAGCGAGAAGACGCCACGCAAAGCTCTCCGCACACTCGAGTACTCCGTCCCAGAGGACGTAGCTGAGCACATCAACCTGGTTCAGCCAACAACCCGCTTCGCTGCTATTCGTGCGAACCACGATACCGTAAGCGAGGTCATGGCCGTTCAAATTGCGTCCAATGCCGCCAATATCACTGTGAACTGCGATCTTGGCATTACTCCTGCTTGCTTGAAGCAGCTGTACCAGATCAACTACACTCCTGATGCCAACAGCGGCAGCAAGGTGGCTTTTGCTAGCTACCTCGAGGAGTATGCACGCTACAACGATCTTGCCCTCTTTGAGAAGAACATTCTCCCGGAGGCTGTCGGCCAGAACTTCTCAGTCGTCCAGTACAATGGCGGTCTTAACGCCCAGAACTCCAGCGACGACAGTGGCGAGGCCAACTTGGATCTCCAGTACATTGTCGGAACTAGCAGCCCTCTGCCCGTCACCGAGTTCAGCACCGGTGGTCGTGGTCCCTGGGTCGCTGATCTGGACCAGCCCGATGAAGCCGACAGCGCTAACGAGCCCTACCTCGAGTTCCTCCAGGGCGTGCTCAAGATGGACCAAAAGGATCTACCACAAGTTATCTCGACCTCCTACGGCGAGAACGAGCAGAGCGTACCAAAATCCTACGCTCTCACCGTCTGCAATCTATTCGCACAGCTCGGCTCCCGCGGCGTCAGCGTCCTCTTCTCCTCGGGCGACAGCGGCGTCGGCTCAGCATGCCAATCCAACGACGGCAAAAACACAACAAAATTCCAACCCCAATACCCCGCCTCCTGCCCCTTCGTCACATCCGTCGGCTCAACCCGCTACCTCAACGAAACCGCCACCTTCTTCTCCTCCGGCGGCTTCTCAGACTACTGGAAGCGCCCCTCGTACCAAGACGACGCTATCAAGGCATACTTCCACAAACTCGGCGACGCAAATAAACCCTACTTCAACCGCCACGGCCGCGGCTTCCCCGATGTCGCGGCACAGGGCTACGGTTTCCGCGTCTACGATAAAGGCGTGCTCAAGAGCTATCAGGGCACATCTGCATCTGCGCCTGCATTCGCGGGTATCGTTGCGCTTCTCAACGACGCGCGTTTGAAGTCGAAGAAGCCTGCGCTGGGGTTCTTGAATCCGCTTTTGTACGCGAATCCGAATGCGTTGAATGATATTGTGCTTGGAGGGAGTACGGGGTGTGATGGGCATGCGCGTTTCCATGGCCCGTTGAATGGGAGCCCGGTTATTCCGTATGCGAGCTGGAATGCGACGGCAGGGTGGGATCCGGTTAGTGGGCTTGGGACGCCGAATTTTCCGAAGCTGTTGAAGGCGGCGGTGCCGAGTCGGTATAGGGCTTGAGGTTGTTTACGGAGAGTTTGATGCGAAGTCGTTGTTGTATGATGAATTTATACGATTACTCGTGACGTTTAATGATCATTACATTTTCCTGGAAGAACGTGCACCTTTGTTCACATGTTGAGCTTCGCCCCTTGTCGATTCGCGACCAGGATAGGTCCATTGAGTGGTTGTTACGGGTCCTCGAGATGATCTCTTGACTCTAATTGAATCGAATCCCCTATAAAGTGACTAGATGAGAATGTTCGTTGGTATATTCTTGTCAGATGTAATATGGGCGTTCGGAACAGTATTTCTTATCGAGCACGAAGTAAATAGGATACTGATCCAAATTGGGAATGTACCTTGGCGATGAGAAGTGTAGTTTTCGTCAGACTTAGGTTCGAATGCGTTGTCCTCTTGGCTCGATCTTGAAAACACCTTTGCCTGATTCGCATTTTGCCGCTAATCTATCTTCGAATTGAGTCCTTATGTCCTCGCGCACAGAAGATCAAGATGGCGCGCGTCACTGCGCCAATTGCCATGTTGGTGGGCGTGCGACGCAGCGGCTGCTCGGTCCTGCAGAGGCAGTCGCTAGAGTCGGGAGGTTGGCTCATCTCTTGCGACTGGATTTCCCATCACTTAGGATGATAATCACATCAATCTCAGCACTATTATTGCTTGCGAGGTCATGATTCATTCTCGTCGAGGTTGATCAGGTCATCCTGGTACAGTAGGTCGTCCTCGCCAAAGAAAGACGACCTAGAGGGTACGGTCCAGGTAATAGGTTTCTGATAATGTGTCGGAGGCCCTTTCATGTGATCAAAGCCTGGGAGTGGTCCATGGACATGCAACAGATTGTCGTCAGCGCAAACGCGCACTTGAAGCCATGCCGCCATCTCATCTCTTGTCTTCGCGCATGCCGAGCGATTGATGTGCATCCAATGTAGTAGCAAAAGATCTTCGGGTTGCCACTGTAACCTGAACACGTCGCAGCTAAACGAAAAGCTTACCCAGGGGGAGCAGTCGTAAGAAAAGTACGCTTGGCCCACGACGTGGTAGCGACCGCCTTCGATTCGTCTCAGTACGATTGCCAGTGGTTTGTGATGGGTTAGGGCAGTTCTTGAACTTTGTAAATATATATCTCCTGCTTTGGTATCCTTCGGAGCATACGCAAAGATGCGGCGGTGTTCGTCGACAATAACGGTGATGGAATCATCAGACCTTGATTTCACACAGCAAAGATATGTTACTGCGGCATGTAACGAACGTTTTCGAACATCAATTACGGGTCGCAATTCTATCCCAAGCCAGTGATTGTCGTACACGCCCGTGTCTCTTCGCCGTAAGCTTTCAACGGAACCTCCTTGCCATCCAGAGTCTCCTAGATAGAAAGACTTTGTAGGGTTCGCCTCGACAGCATCTATGTCTGTGCGAAAGTACTGCTCAAGAATAGATGTTGACACCTTGCCGCCAGGGCTACGGACGCGTAGAGCCTCCATCAGAGCCGGGTTTTGGAGAGAGATGTGAAATATTTCACAGAGTCTGGCAGCCCACTGAACCGGGGTTCCCCACGTCGGAGCACATTTATTCACCGCCAGGAACATTCCAAGAGCATCGGCAGCAACTTGGAAGGAGTCCTTCCCGTAGTCAGGCACGGGTGAAGCACTGTCATTCCAGTCTGCGAGAGATAGAACTCCGTACAGCCGATCTCTGGTATCAGCACAATCAAAGTGCTGGACAAGGTCAAGAACCTCGGCGAGTCTGAGAGGTCTTCTCGTACTTATCGCCAAGGCGAGACAGCTCAGACGGGGCCCCACGGTACGAACATCATCTTCCAGCGTCTTGCACGCCTTCTGGCGACGAAAAAACCATGATTGGCTGGACAAGAGTGAAACAAATTGTCTTGCAAAAAATCCCCAGTGCCATCTTCTTCGCTGGCCATCCACCCAGAAATTGACCAGCAGGTTGATGGCGAGAAGATCTGCGAATGATTGCGAATCTGTGCCACACACACAGGAGATATTCGGAGCCAGAAAGAGTTCTTGCAAAATCTGCGTTTGCAATGTTTTCGTTAGCACAAAACCACCATTGTAATGATTCAAGGGATCTTACCCAGACGCGCGAGAAGTAAGGGCGATTCATGAAAGCTACATAAGCAGCCGCTACTCGTTCCCTTACGTGTGCTTCCAGTCGAAAGAAACATCGAAAGGTAAGCCATCTCTTGGCAAAGATGGGGTTCTCCATTCGCTTTGCGCTTGACAGAAGCAGGCCAGACAGCGTTACGAATGAAGAAATCTCCGAGTAGATCTCTGAGAGTAGTGTGCACTCGGTAGCAATGAAATCGAACAAAAATTGGCTCTCGTAGGTATGCCAGCCAACGCAGGCGAATACGTGTGCTGCATTCCTATACACATCTCCCATCATGGCCACCTGGTGATTTTTCTCTTGTACATTTTCTTGGTCGATACAAATCGCATCAATCCAAAAGTACTTGCTCGCCTGCGAAGCATAGGCTTGTCGAAGCGCGTATTCGCAGTTTGTGCGGACAACGAGACCTGCGCCGTTCAGTGTAATGCGCGTAATGTGTTGTTCATTGCCCCATGTGTACGACAAGGCGTAATATGATGGAGCGCTCTCTACAGGCCATGTTGTCAGCTCGCAAACAATGTGCTTTTTGGGCTCGCATTGTAAGATTTTCAGTAGGCGAAAGTGCGTTGCAGAGTCAGGAAGAGGCAGATGTTGAAAGCTTGTATGAGCTGCCGAATCTGGCATTGACATCGCGCTTGGGTGACAGGTAATATGGCAGTTGCGGTATACTGTCAAGGTGATGGTGAAGAAGTTAGGATGATGCGCGACTTGAAGTGCAGCCTACGCGAGGAGGCTGTGCCGCCACATCTTAGCCGCAAGCCGAATCAAGGTCACACCGATCGTGCTGCCGAATACCAGTTGCGGAGCCAAACAGTAATCGATAAGTACAAAAGCAAAGAAGGCAATACAATCTAGCGCATCGGCAGAAATATGGGTAATGCCGACGCCACGAGAGAATTGAAGTGGTTGGGACGGGCTCAGCACTAGCAGCCTCGGTCAATTGCTGGAGGCGCCGTCACTAAATGCGGAGGCTCAACTCCTTTTGGTCCACACTCCTGCTAATGCCGCCGTGAACATCGCACGTCTTGCTTTTGTTACGACCTTTCGTTCTGCACCCCACATGTTCGTGCAGATCGCACTAGCCATTTGACACACGGAAGACTGCTTCCATGCTTCCTGGTCCACGTGTTCACGGTTCGACTGGCCAGGGAGATCTGAAACCGCCTCCCAATTCATAGTCCGCGGGACGATCACCACGTTGGGCAAGAGCGTTTCAGGATACATGCAGGCGATTCTAGACAATACTACCCCTCTCGAGAAGCCTTCCTCAACGTTCGAGATGAGCCGCCATTAAAGATAATAGAAGCAGAGTAAGCTCATGAACTGATACTTCGATCACACTAAATTGGATGGCTTGAGACTGAGAGGAGCTTGTTCCTAGGCCTGGGCCAGAAAGCCAGATTGAGACGGCGATCTTACAAGTTTGACGCTCTGGCAGAGTGGCCCTTTTGAGATGTGGATACCAGCCGTTATCGCCGGCTGCCGGTAGACTAGTCTGATAAGCCTTATTGGAAGGCGGGATAATTGGTAACTGGGATGGGGCGCATTAGCATCTCCCCGCACTTGTAATCACTCGCACAATCGCATCGGAGTTCACCGACTTCGTGCCAATGGTCGTCTGCCATCGCACACGCGAACCGGGTTCGTCTGAAACAAGCTCGGGCCTTGCCCTGGTTTTGCGGCCATGTGGCCGGCCATGTGGGAGATTCCCAAGATCCAGTTCCGCCTGGCCACCGATCCGCCAGATCGACCAGGTAAAGCTTGCAAGTCGAAGTCGCGGGCTGAGACGTCAGATTACTGCCACTTGACTCTCAAATGAAGTTGGACTGCCATTGTGCGCCCTCTCGTGCATTGCGTAGATATGGCTTTCTCATTCTCTGACCCACTGAGGCGTCTCTAGTCTGCGCATATCTCCCGTAGCTTCAGACGGGTAATGCGCATCAACGCATAGCTTCGGGTATCGCTTGAGCTTGGAACACTCAAGAAACAACAGGCGTGGCATTCAGCTCGCCGATGTACGCCTCGTTGCATTGAACCTGGTCTTTGCCTCGGCTTTTAGTGCACTTCAAGTAAGCCCGGAAAATGGCGTCGCTGGCCTGCATACACATCCCGCTTGTACTATACACCTGCCGCCTTTAGTCCATACCTCCCATCTGGGGTTGACAGGGGTGTCGCTGTCAGCCTTAGATAAAGCAGAAGAGCTGGTGGACGCTCAGACCTTCGTCTTATAGCCGGAGATCAATACAATTACTGATTTGAGAGCCTTGTCTGCCGCTTTCGACCTTTGGCGAAAAGATGACTTCCCGATTTCCTACACCTGCGGAATTCGCATCCTTCCCAGCTCCCAACTATGTTGATCCCATCACTCGCAGACCACTCGCAATCGGCATCATCGTTCCTGCGACCGTTCTGGCCGTTACAGCTATCTCCTGCCGATTCTACAGTCGCACAGTTATTGTGCGCACACTAGGATGGGATGATTGGATTATGCTACTGGCTGCGGTGAGCCTTCATGAAGGTCAATATACGAAAGAGACACGCTAATGAGAACAAGATACTATGCGTGGGCAGTAACATCATGATCATTGTGGCGATGCTCCCAAGATTTCAGTTAGGTTACCACTTATGTTCGTGCTTTCTCGCCTCAGAAAATTTCAGGACTGACTATAACCAGGGGACATGAGGCCTGAAATCATGTATGGTGTTATCAAGGCAGCTCAGGTATTTCCCGCGTAGCCCTCATCAGAAATCCAACTCAAAGAAAGTAGATGTCAATGGCGTACCAGTTGATGTTCACCGCAGTCATCACCCTGATGAAAGTTGCCATTCTTCTCACTTACCTGAGTACGTTATGACTGATTCATTGGGTGTTTGCGTAGCCCACTAATGTCTTGTCAGAGATCTTCCCATCCAAGTTGAACAAGTGGTTCTGCCGCATCATGATAGTGTATACCGTTGTCCTCAGCACCATCGCTTTCTTCTTCACACTCTTCCAGTGCTCGTAAGCTCTCCTACCCCGCATCCTTGTTCGCCGCTGACACATGCTACAGGCCTGTGAGCACATATTGGGAGATTTTCAAGTACATTGGCACAGCCAAGTGTCTCAATATTCGCGCCATATACTACTTCCATGCCGCGCAAAACACGTTCAGTGACTTTGTCATCTTCCTTTGGCCCGCAAAGGACCTCTGGAACGTCAAAATCTCTCGCCGTCAACGAGTCACGCTCACGTGCATGTTCTCGCTCGGCGTTATGTAAGTGCAGTTCCATATTATCAATCGTCTTCCAAACTAACCGCAACAGTGTCTGCATCGCAGGCAGCCTCCGCATCTACTACACTTCGGTCTATCTCGAGTCCTATGACGTAATGTGTACGTCCATAAATCCTCGCAGCGTAGTCAAAAACTTACCTTTGGTCACAGGGCACGGCGCCGAGTGTTTCATCGTCATGTCCGTCGAAGGTGGCGTTGGCGTCGCATGTGGTTGTCTTCCCGGTTGCAAGCCGCTTTTGAACCGCATGCTCCCACGTATCTTCGGCAAACCGTCGCAAAACTCTTACCCACGACCATCCGCACAAGACCGAGTGAAGCAACTGGAAGCAGGCAGGTTGGGTCAATCAGAGGAGTCGTACAAGATGCGGTCCATAAGCATTGATGAGATCGACTTGATTGTGCCGGCACGAGCGCAGGGCAATTTTAGGGCACCGAATGCATGGCAGCAATGAGATAGTATTTTGAGCGTATGAATTTGATTCCCGATACGTGTGTCGCATCAAGCATGCAAGATGATGTATTTGCCGATCGACATTCTTGACCCTTTTAGCAAACGTGTATCTTAAAGCGAATATCGTTTCTTCTTTAGCCTTGTAAAAGTTGTCTCTGCAACTTTGCGCTTGTTGAAATGGGAACCAGAGAAGCAGCAAGGAAAGAATCCGGAATCGAGAGCCTTGAGGAGAACGCCCTTGAATTCTGATGGTGAAAAGTTATGATTCGTCCTGAATGCAGTGCTGGATTTCCATACTTATGAGCTGATTTCGATACGTCTTAATATTGCTTAAGCGCGCTATGGTACCAGACATGTACGTTCAAACCAAACCTTGCACCAGTTGCCGTATCGAAGCGTGGACGCCTCTGAGTTGGGCGTCCACGTTCTCTAAGATCATATTCGATAGAGTCTTGAGGAACCACATTCCACCCTCTTCCGCATCTCTGATCAGGACTGACCAGTATGCAATCAAAATGAGAGCAGCAGGCGAGTTTTGTGCCAGCATATTGTAGAAGTGTTCAGGTATCATACCAAGCCAATCTAGCACACTTTTCCAAATCGTGTTAACGTCTCGCGTAGCATCACTAATCTTGCAGCACACAACGAGAGTTGCGATGGCAGCGAGAGTGACCACGACATCACGAGCGTCGTCCGGTCTACCAAATGCTTGGGAAAGTAGCTCTGGGAGAGCGCGAAGCCGACGAAGGAGTGCAGCGCCTGGCAAATTTGAGTCGATGTTTCTTTCATGACTTTCTAGGATTTTCGTTGCGTGCGCGAATAGCTCTTCTTGAGATTTGACTCTTGTGTGTCCAGTGCGAGCTTTGCTAGACCATCGCAACGTCGAGATTATCAAGTCTAGGTCAGGCGTCTGGTGGTATGCGTCGTGGCTACTACTGATAGGGCAATTGAGGCCTATCAATGCCCACTCTGAACATCGAAGGATCCAAGATATCTCATCCCCAAGTTCTGCTGTATCATTTACACCGCCTGTAAGTGACCCGTCAATACCATCAAATAAATGCGGCTCGTTTGGTTTTCCTGCCTCGAATACTTTCGAATAGCGAGCTGACCGATCAAGGTGAGGTTGCTTCTCTTCTAAACCGTGGATATATAGAGCAACATGATTGGCAGAAATAGCTAAAAGGCCGCACATTATCCACTCATACTTTAATGCCTGTTGGACCGCTTGGGTCTTCCAGAAGTCTTGATGCTCCGGAGGACAAGGCAATGTGTGACTCGTCGTCGTGATAAAATGATGAAAGTAGGTCATGGCTTCCAAATCGAGTCGGAAGTTCAAGGACGAAGTACAGGCTTGTGCACCAGGTCCTAGCAAAGGTTGTGAGACAATCTGCTTCGCCGGAACTATATTGCTATGACGACTAGCCTTAGAACACGGATCTTTGTGTTCATGCGAATCTAGTTTTCCAGCAGTACATGCCACATGGACCATAGGAGTGCGTGAGACTGTGTCGATATTGTCGATCCGTGCGGAGTTAACTTCGAAATATCGCAGTTTTGTACCCCGGAAGAATGTCTGCAGGCTTGCCGAGCGAGCGAAGTTTTGCACATCAGATAGCTCGACCTGCCCGTGAGCCTCAGTCTGGTGGCGTTTGATACGTTTGAAACTTGCGCAAAGGGCATTGCATCCGTCTACTATACACGCGAAACCAGGAATGATAGGTAAATAGCTTATGGCCGGCGTACTGGCGTGAGGTAAGACGACATGGTCCGGATCAAGAAGGTCGAGCTGCGAAGTATACAATACAAGGGTTTGCCTTTCTTCGCGGTAGATTTTGTGCCGAAGAAGGTGGCTTGAGATAGCGCTCTTTTGAATGGCGTACTGGCATTCGCGACATATCAAGACTCGGTAGGTGGGATTGAAGTGGAGCAGGTCCTGACGGTGTAGGGTTCCTGGATTCATGTGAAGCGTTCTTGTGGCCCGAGGAAGATGTAGAGCAAGGAACAGTACATAACGAACGGGACTGTCAAGAGGGCTGGAACGGGTGAGGCGGTACCGAAGTCAGCGCTAAACTAGATTGAGACCAGAACCGCACATGCTGTTCCGCTCCGCTAAGAACATCATATGGAATTCCAACATGTGTTTACGCATACCAACATGCAGTGCTTTTCAATCACGTTGAACACGATAAGCAGTTCCCGCGCATGATTTGTAACAACGTTATCGCTAGATCATATTCGACGTGAATCTTGTCATCGAGAGGCCGAGAATCTCATTTCATAAGAATGGCATATCCGGACGAGTTCCACTGCCATCACAATCTTCTCTTCGTATTATCTGAACGGCCATAAAGTACGGACCTTTCAAGTTAACACCATGACCGCGCCTCGGAACCAAGCTGCATGGCTCGATAAAGCCGGAACGCCATTGCGAGTTGGCGACGCCCCCATGCCCACTGCTGGACCAGGCGAGATTATCGTCAAGAACGCTGCCGTCGCAATCAATCCGCTCGATTGTCATATGCAAGATCTGGGGGTCTTTGTGCAACAATGGCCCTCTATCTTCGGATGTGACGTCGCTGGTGAAGTTTACGAGGTTGGACCAGATGTTCAGCGGTTCAAAAAGGGTGAACGAGTCATCGGGTACGTTGCTTGGAGCATTGATCCATCAAAAAGTTCTGAGACTAAAGCCGCAACAGACACACCATCAACTTGGTCAGTGGCCGACCTGAAGATGGAGCATATGCGCTTTACACCGTGGTTCGCGCCGACAAAGCCGCCATTTTGCCCAACACTATCTCCTTCACCGATGGCGTCGTCATTCCATTTGCGCTTGAGGCAGGTGTATGTGCGCTCTCGCTGCAAGAAGCTGGCGAAGCTCTTCCCGGGGTACCATTGCCCACCTTGGGTCTACCGGTACCTTCTCTTGACGGTGCCAGCCCTTTGGCCGACAAGGTCCTCATTGTTTACGGCGGATCATCTTCTACAGGATCTATGGTCACACAAATGGCCACAGCCGCTGGCATACGAGTTATTGCCATCACTGGCGCCCGCAACATCGAGTTGAGCAAAAGCTGTGGTGCAGCCGAGGTCTTTGACCACAAAGACGTCGCCCTCGTGGACAAGGTTGTTGAAGCAGTGCAAGCATCCGGTCTCGACTTTGTTGGCATTTTCGATGCCATCTCCACCGCCGGACCCTACGCTCACGATCTTGCCATACTCAAAAGGCTCGGTGGCGGGCACCTCGCTTGCACTCACCCACCCCCGACTGAGGTGCCCGACAACGTCAAAGCTGGGATGATCTTCGCGGTTAATGATATTGCGACACCGGTCTGGCAGGACTATGTAACAGCGGCATTGGAATCGGGCAAGCTGAAGATCCTCCCACCGTCCACTGTGGTTGGCAAGGGCTTGGAATATATCCAGGAGGCCTTGAACATGTCCAAAGCCGGAGTCAGTGCAACAAAATTGGTAGTGGAGCTCTGATTTCTGGATAGCACCGTAATCTGAGATTTCGATGCTTATCTCGTGCGCAATGATCTGATCTTAATCTTCATCTTCAGTGCTGCTGAGGATCGCTTGGGATGCGCTTGACAAAATGCATTTGCAAGCTTTCTTTTTGAAGAAATCCGCTTATGTGACATTTAGTGGTAGAGCTCCGACGGCTTGATTGTGCCCAAAGTTTGTACTTGAGTGTTTTCGCATAAACAGCTGGCTTTATTCGGCAGCGAAGATCGATTGAATGCTACGCACAAGTTCTCTGTGACACGGAAAGCGCATATGTAGTCCCAGCAATTTGCTCCTTGGAGACCTCGCTGCTTACCTTCATTGAACTGTTAACAATTACTTCATACAGATACCTTTCTACGCCCTTGATATTTACTCGAGCTATCGTCCACGCAATGCTCTACAAGACATCCTCTGTATTGATTCTCGCAACCATATCCCTTGGGTATACTACGGCTGAGCGGTGCGAATGTTCCCTCGTCTTGAGTTGTACTGCATCGGGACGAGTAAAGCTGGCTTCATGCTTTTCATAAAACTCTGAACGTCATTGCGAGGTTTCCAGGTCGATACTGAGTTGCTTCAACCGGTGTCCAGGTGACGACCGACTTCGACTTGACAACTCAAGCCGAAGGAACTGCAGCGGCGCGGAAAGGGACGGCCTAGTTTGATTGCAACAAGGATGGATTTAACTTGCAGGGGAGCATTTCCCTTGAAAAGCGTTGCTAGGTGAAACGATCGCGGTTATACCTACCGTCCGTAAAGTTTGACCATCCTGATGAACTGCGGAAAACATCGTAGTGTGGACTGCCGCTTCGAAAATTGTTCGCTTGACACAGCGATTGGTATTGAAACGAAGTGTTTCCTCTCGATGCCGTCCTCCAATGTCAGATTCGCTCGATAAATGAGATACTCCAGGACTGACACATAGGTGAAGTGGCTGTCAGGGTTGAAGGCCAAGCGGGAATGCTCGTGCGCCTAATTAGCGCCACGCTAGCTGTCCACCACTCAGACGCGTCGCGACCGCCGCGTTCACATCCACGATATACACGTGCGATCTAGATCACCGCACGCAGCCGAAAATGGAGGGAGACAATGATAAGCTCACAGACAAGGTGCAATATCTCAGCGACATTGAACTAGCTGTGCTGGTCTGCCTTGTTGCAGATCAACACTGCATTATCGAAACTCGTCGGGAGCTTTTCGATCCCGTCGCGAATGAGCTGGTATTGGTAGGCGAATCAGTAGACCATTTCAGGATGTTTCACGTTGCTGATGATATCTAGATTGCGAAAGATGTCTTTGGCCTTACGTGGGCTTTGCTGGATTGCAATGAGCATACGACGCTCGATGATTTTGGCTATGGAATCTTGGTAGAGGAAGAGGAGCATGACTACTTCAGCACCAAGAATGCCCGGGCGAAAGACGAGGCATGTTATGAGAACTCATATGTGGCTCCGGACCTAATTTTGCTGGTAGTTCCCAGTCATGCCAGAGCCTCCCCGTTTTGGCGAACGACGAGTCTCCAGATCACCCAGGCCATTCAGCCCGCTTGACAGTCGCAGGATCGGAAATGTTGTGATTGTACGGAATCTCAATCGTGCGAGCAATCAGGTTCAAACTCAAGCCTTGAAGGTGAGCGGTCGCTAGCAGCTTGACTAGAGACCAAGACTAATGACTGGCAGCTCATGAGAGGTAAACGCAACTTCACGCGGACGGCAGTACATGTCGCACCTAAACCCTTTGTACTTGTCGCACTCAACGAGACTGGAACTTCGCGCTTGGTCACACACGTGGTAGGTGCCTCACACATCTACTGTCAGCCTGCTAACGACAAGTAGAATGACCAATTCTTCATCTCACATAAACATCACCAAGAGGACGGTCTGCCGAACCTTGAAGATGGCGACGCGAAAGAGATAGTGGAAGAGGATGATGCATCGACTTCGTCTGTGGTACACACGCCTCCTTCCAGACTCGGAAAGAGTAAGCCGCAAGCTGCTCTGTTTTCTCCTGATGTAGGTTGCTTCATCTTCGGATCGGACCAGACACTGACCCAAGAAGGATCTCACAGAGCTCACAGCACGTATGGCAAAGGTGAAGATCAGCTCAGACGTTCGGGCCTATCTCCACAATATTGTAGTCTTTATGAGGCTACATCGAGCAGTTGGCGGGGGCATTTCTGCGCTCGCAACGAGGCACTTCAATATGCTGGCACAGTATGTTACCTTTTTGCTTCACTTTACCAACATGCTAAAGCCCACAGTGCCCTGGCTCCGCTTCACGGCCTCGACTATATCTCACCATCCCTCGTCGCGCTCGCAGCACGCAAAATCTACCCACACCGCATCGCCATTACTGCGCCCGAGAATGAGCGCAGCATGCAGTGGGGTAGCAACCTGGAGGCCGTTAAAATCGTCCTCGATGGCGTCACAGAGGAAGGTGTTATTGAAGACGTGTTGGAGTCCGTGGAAGCACCACTATGAGATGTTCAAATGACTCGAGGACGATATTGGCCATCATTTACTTAATGGATCCAAGAAAGCTCAATAAGCATGCTAGACGCTGACATCATCAGCAGTCTGGTGCTGATTGGTGTTGCGGGGCGTTGCTGCCCCACGGAAAGTGCACCGAGTCGCGTCTCGTTCCGCGAAGCTGCACACGGCCAGAGTACAAAGCACGGGACTCCCTCTGCAGCCTTCAATTGCCCTCAAACTCGTCCAAGCAACTCAATAATGGCGACAAACTATTTTGACCATCTAGCGCCAGGCCTGCGAAATGGTGCCGAGGTATGTTGTGCCTTTTCCGACGTCATAGCGACGCGTTAACGCTAACATCCTCAGAGAGCGAGCCTGGGGACCAAGACACCAAGAGCATTTCCAGCATGAACAGCCATGATGAGGCGCTCGAGGTGCGTATTCCTCCTCAACACTTGTTGCCAATGCTGATAAGTACCTAGGTCGTTTTTGAGGGCGGCATCAGTCACCGTCGCAAAGCCTCCCTCGCACCCCCACCAGGCTCAAAGATGTCGCGCCCCGAGAATGGTCGCCGCTCGACCGCATGCATAGTGCACTCGCTGCTCGAGAAGCACGATGGTGTCAAGACAGACGACTATGCTGCCTCATACGAGGGTCTTGCCCAGGAGAAGCGATTGGACAAGGACCCGCATTCGCACGCCGAACAGACGCAGCACTCGCGCCTGCTGACAAAGAAACAAATATCGGACATGGCATTTGGCATACGAGAGCTATCACAAAAACTACAGCAGATTCGACTGAGACTGCACGTGAAGAACGTCTTCATACTCGGCAAAGCTCACGACAACACGCTGATCAAGCACTCGCGAGAAACGACGGACTGGCTGTTGAGCAAGAACGAGAATTATAACGTGTATAGACCAACCAGATCTTGTTAGTCTGAATCTGGGCTGATCCTGAGCAGCTATGTCGAGAGCACAATGGAGGACAACAAGATCTTCGATGCTGCAGGGTTACTCGAAAAGAACCCTCAATATCGTGGCCGATTGAAGTTCTGGACGAACGAGCTTTGTGCCAACAAGCCGCAGACATTTGACATCGTTCTCGCGGTAAGATGATTTTCTTTCATGGCTGGTAATGACTACTAATCTTCATACAGCTTGGAGGTGATGGAACTGTGCTGTACGCTTCATGGTTGTTCCAAAGAATAGTGCCTCCTGTTCTCGCGTTTTCTCTCGGCTCGCTTGGCTTCCTAACCCGCTTCGACTTCGATGAGTACCCTCTGACGTTATCACGCGCTTTCGAAGACGGTATTACCGTAAACCTCCGGCTCCGCTTCGAAGCGACAGTCATGCGGTCCCAAGAACGAGAGAATGGTAGTCGCGACCTGGTGGAAGAGCTGATAGGTGACGAAGCTGAGGACCACCACACACACAAACCTGACGGAACACATAACATACTCAACGAAGTGGTCGTAGACAGAGGGCCGAATCCGACAATGTCAAGCATAGAGCTTTTTGGTGATGACGAGCACTTTACAACGATCCAAGCGGATGGCATCTGCGTGTCAACCCCTACTGGTAGCACGGCGTACAATCTCGCAGCAGGCGGCTCGCTCTGTCATCCTGACAATCCTGTCGTCCTCGTCACGGCGATATGCGCACACACACTTTCGTTCCGACCCATTATCCTGCCCGACACAATCGTGCTCCGTGTTGGCGTACCATACGATGCGAGGACGAGTTCGTGGGCAAGCTTCGATGGGAAAGAAAGAGTCGAGTTGCAACCAGGTGACTACGTAACCATCAGTGCATCAAGGTTCCCGTTTCCGTGTGTGCTTCCATTGACGAGGAGAAGGACGGACTGGATTGATAGTATCTCGAGGACGCTGCAATGGAACTCGAGACAAAAGCAAAAGGCGTTCACGGACTAAGGTGGCGGGCGGGCATGACATTGAAGTGGAATGAGATCAACCGATAAAGATTACAGGCCAGGGCCACACGACCTTCGCCACGACCAAAATCTCGTGTCTCGAAACAAATAAAAGTAATTGACAATGCCGTCGGGTATCTCAGAATCTAACATGACGATAACAACTTCTAATCACGCAGCTGCTTCCTCCGCTGCTTCTTGCTTTCGTATTTGCTCCTCCAGCCTCTTCTTCTCTGCCTCTTTCAGTCGTATCATTGTAACTTCTTGCAAGCTAGGTGTTTTCGGACTAAACGAGAACTTTGGCGTACCAAGCGGTGTGCCACCCACGCCCTTCCCTATCCCCGGCCCGAACGATGATCTGAACGTCTTCGGTGTCGCTACTGGTGTTGACGGCGCAGACGGCGGGTTCATAGGTGATTTGATCTCCGGTTCGCCGTTTGCCCATGACACGCTATCGAGCATCGGGTAGTCGTTCTTCCCGTCTGATACAGCTGCGTGCGCGTGGTCTAGCCGTGTGTAGATGATGAAAACAATCGCAATGACCTTGCGGTGCTTTTCTCCCGATTGTCGTATCTTCTTGTCCTTGCCCATGACAACGCTGTCAATCTTGCCAAACTTCGCAAACATCTTCTGCACCTTCTCTTTGTCCCAGCCCGCAGACTCGCCCTCCCGCTGAAATCGTACTTTGACCGTGCGATCGATTTCCGGCGTCTCGCCAGGCTTCGGCGCTTGTGGTACCTCCTCAACCTCGACGAAGCTTGCCTCTTCTTCCTCTTCCTTTCGCCTCTTTTCCATGCGCTCCTGCGCCTCTTTTCGCCGCCTCTTCCCATCCTCGGCCAGTCTTTGTATCTCATGCGCCCGCTTCTCCGCCTCGCTCATATCCTCCGCGCGCTTTCTCTTCAGCCCATTCGCAAACTCCTTGCCTTCTCTCTCCCGTCGCTCCAAATCATCCTTCATCTTGCGTCTCCGGCCATCGAGCAATTCATCCTGCAGGGTCTTTTCACGCCGCCTTGTCCGCGCGCGATCGTATTCGCCCTTGAGTTTCGCATCGATTAGGATGTCGCGTGCCCAACCAAGGTAAATAAAGCGATCTGCGGCATCTTTGTCGTCGGGGTTTTTATCGGGGTGGTATCTTATGGAGGCTTTGCGGTAGGCTTTCTTGATGGCGGATTCGGAGGCGTCGAAAGTAACGCCTAGGAGGTCGTAGAAGTCTTCGGTGGCATTTTTGGCGATGTCTTCGAGGTCCTTGTTGTTGTCCGTCATGATGGGCGATAGTCGCGGACTAGGAGGCGGACACCCGCGCGAAGGCTACGGCGTATTGTGAAGAGATATGTCGGGTATCTGAATCAACTTTTGTGACGTGAGGAGGAATGTTGTGGTTATGAGGTGTCCAGGCGCAAGGCATCCGCGTCGCAAAACATTCACGTGCGATCGGCCGCTAGCGCACCTCCGGCTTGGCATTCGGAATGCGGTCGGAAAATCAGTCAAGCTTGAGCTCCAACTTTACTTGCACCCCTCCATATGACAATTGCGAGAACGATTAAACGCACCATCATGTCTACTCCAGCAAAGGAGCGGACCAAGGTGGTCGAGGGCATATTTGGTAAGTGGTAGCAGACTGTGCACCGTGTAAAGCAAGCACTTGAAATGCGACCTCGAAATAAATCACAAACTAACATTCGAGGATTTAGCAATTAATAAACCGCAATGGGCCTCCTCTGCCGGGGTACTACGCGACCTTCAGGAACACTTCGCCAAATCCTCCCTCTTCAAACCATGGCTAGACTCAACACGGCGCGACATGATTGTCTCTGGCGCAAAATCGAAGCTCATTGACCGACTCAAAGTAAAGCTTGGACACGGTGGTACACTTGATCCAATGGCAACCGGCGTCCTGATTGTGGGCGTGGGAAAGGGCACGAAATGCTTGCAACGATTTCTGGAATGCACCAAGACGTACGAATGTGTTGTTCTGTTCGGCGCGGCAACAGACAGCTACGATGCAGTCGGCAAAGTGGTCAGCAAGGCACCATACGAGCACGTCACGAAGGAGCTAGTGGAAGAGAAACTTGCGCAGTTTCGCGGAAAGATCATGCAGAAACCATCTGTGTTTTCTGCGCTCAAGGTGGATGGCAAGAAAATGTACGAGTATGCGAGAGAGGGCAAAGACATACCCGAGGTGGCAGCGCGGCCAGTCGAAGTGCTTGAAATGGAGATGGTCGAGTGGATGGCATCAGGATCGCACGACTTTGCGTGGCCGAAGGAAGAGGCGGACGGTGCGGATAGAGAGGGTGCGGAAAAGCTGCTTGGCATAAGGAAAGAGGATGCTGCCTCTCACGCCGTCACTGCTGCACGAAGGGGGAGGAAGCGATCACGGACGCCGGAGAATGACCATGTCGAAAATGCTGGCGAACAGCCTAAGAGGCCGCGGACGGATAGCGAACCGGCGATGTCGGGCGTATTACCAGCCGAGGACACGCCTGCAGAGTCAATTGCAAAGCCGGAAACAGAAGACACAGATGATATCCCAGTGCCGATGGAAGAGACTCCAGCGCAACCAGAAGATGCATCAGACACCAAGACTGAACAAACACCCGCCGCCGAGGATACAGCAAGTCAGCCTCAGCCACCCGCCGCCCGCCTCCGAATGACAGTGACATCAGGCTTCTATGTCCGGTCTCTATGTCACGATCTCGGTCTCGCTTGCTCATCCCTCGGTATCATGTCCTCCCTCATTCGGTCACGACAAGGCGACTACACTCTTGGCAACAACGTGGTCGACTTTGCCGACCTCGAAAAAGGACCCGAAGCATGGGAACCAGAGATCGAGAAGCAGCTGGAAGCATTCATGGAGAAGGAAGGATGGGAAGCCACAGAGATCGAGGACGAGGAGACATGGCAAGCATCAAAGAAAGACCTGCTGGCACAGAGAAGGGACAATGACCGCGATCGGAGTTATCAAGGGGGCGGGAAGAATAAGTGGAAGGCGGGGAGGAATAATAATTACTATTCGAAAAATATGAATGGGCGGAAGGATAATTATAAGCGGGAGAATAGGAGGGACGATTGAGCGTCTGGTCACGTAGATTTACGAGATACCCAAATGGATTTCCAAAAGTTCAGGTCATGATGATAATGATAATAATAAGGATAAAGATAAGATATGAAGCACCGCGCACGGTGTCCAAGCCCAAACACCACGCAATGCAACGCCACGCAAAATCCAAAATATGCCTATGCACTATCCCTATCCACTCGCCCGTGAATTCCTCCTACTCAAGCTCTGCCTTACACTATGAAAGCTGCTCCTAACATCCAATATCGGTTCTGCACCCTGCAGGACTCCCTCCTCCTCGTCCTTGCGGTCCTCATGATTGATAAACACAAACGACATGACCACAATTACCGCGCCAACCCAATACCACACGCCGGCGTACTGCGCGTCTAGCACAATCTGTCCGACTAGACTAAGCGGAATTGTGAGACTCAGGCCGACGGTCACGATGAGCGGCGAGGTGAGTAGCATGCTGTACGCCCAGCAGAAATCGCTGACCAGACTACTCGCGCTGTTGACGAGCACGATGGTCAGAATGCGGCCTGTGGGTGGTAATTCGAATGTCTCGACGCCTGTGAGATGCAGGATTACGAATCCCGGCCAGAGTAGGAAGGTATTCCACAGCCCCACGAGGCCAAAGAATAAGGGCATGTTGACTCTTGATTCGTCGCCGATACGCTTTTTCATAAATACCGCGTAAAAACCGTATAAAACAGCAGATACGAATGCCATGACGTCTCCAACAGCTAGTTCTCGCGGACTCTTATGCGGAAATGTTCCGCGATTCTCGTCCGTCTCGCCGCTGACATCGACCATGCTGATCAATATCACGCCGGACAGACTGGCGCATACGCCGATAAACTTGCGCAGCGTGAATCGTTCCACGCGCAAGATGCTGCCGGACAGTAGTGTCCAGATGGAGCTTGTGGATGCGAGAATGGTGGAGCTTGCGACGGTTGTGTACTCGAGACACGCGGCGGCGAAGTAGTTCGCCAGAAACCAAAGCAGGCAGAACTCCAGTGCGAGTTTCGCCGTATCGCGCAGTGTGAGGCCCTGGTCTTCGGGGTCGAGTTGTACGGATTGGTGCATGTCGTCGCCTAATAGCACTTCTGCGGCTTCGGAGTCGGAGCTGTTACTCCCGGCGTGTGGTTTCGAGTGTAAGGACGAGGAACTCGATTCGTGATCGCGGAGGAGCGAGATCTTGCCGGCGCGGCGTTGGAGGAAGTCGTTGAGCTGTGCGAGGACGGGCTTGCGGTGAATAGGGTGCGAGTTGCGCTCGGCCCAGAGGTGGTGGCCGAGCATGGGAATGAGAGGGATGATGAAGAAGGTGGTGTTGACGTAGGTTACGAGGTAGGGTTTCGAGTAGGAGTCGTCTGCGAAGATGGTCTAATAAAGTCAGCTTCTGGCTTTGCATCTGAATATAGATGAGATGAGGAATTCATACGCTCGCAAGAAAGTTACTAGCTGTCCACAAAAACACTGTCGCAAGCAGTAGTGCTATTCCTACGGCATGCCGCATTTTACTGTGTGGTCTCTTGTTCTCGCTCCATACGCTGACCACGCTGGCTGGCGACCGTATCGGACTCTCCAGAAAGTCGTTCTCGCGCATGTACCTGCTGCCGTTCGACACATCGCTAACGCGCGGACTGAGCGGTGTCGTCTCTTCCATCTCGTCTCGCGCCATGGTGGAAGGAGTGCAGGATCGTAGTAATAATTCGCAGGTGGGTATCAAGGAGGGTGTTCGGCGAAACTAGGGATGGCGGAAGATGGCTTCACGGACGGTAATCGTGGCGATGCATGAGGCAGTAATGCGCCCATAGAATAGCGGCGAGGCAGCACAGGACGAGAGAGTGAATGTTAGCGCAGCAGAGCGGTGCACGCGGTGGTGAAGTGTGACTGCGGGAATGTGGCTTGTCGTGTGAGAGGGTCGCGGATCTTCAGGGTTCGCGTCTCAGACAGCCGGCATGCTAGCCCGCCGCATCAGCCGCCCCCACGTCATCACGCGGTTGTACGGCAACCATCACGCACACTGCTCAGTCCAGCCTAAGGCTTCATGGTGGATATACTGAATGTAGGCAGCTATATAAGGCAGGCAGACATCTACGGGCGGTGCATGCGCGCGTGATAGAATACAGGCAGAAGTACGAGCCTCGGCGATGAAACGCACCACTCCAAACACCATGCAAACGCCAGGAGAAACAAGATGCGAATTGGTCAAACAAACTTCAGTGTCGACGACGGCTAGAGCGGAACGGCATACACTAGCATGCGCATCCGCTGTCGTTGCCCTTGAGATCGATCGGGATTGTCTCGGGGAAGTCGTTGCTGAAGTCGCCCACGTCTTCCTGGGCGAGTGCTTGTCTTGCAATGACTGCTTGAGTTAGCATGGCTTGCCGTGACCCAACGACTATATAGATCCATACCTTCAAATGCCTGCTCGACGTTAATAGCCTCTTTCGCGCTGGTCTCAAAGTACGGAATTCCACCCTTCGATTGGCAGAAGGCTTGCGCGCGCTTCGATGAGATCTACACAATGTAAGCGACCGTATGTCTCCAGCGACTTGTCTAGAACTGACCATTCTCTTGCTCTCCTCCACATCGATCTTGTTGCCGATGACGACCTGGACTGGTTAGTGACTGTTTTCTGCTACTTATATCCGATTGCACATACAAAGGGAAAGCTCTCAGGGTCCATCGGGCTGGCCTGAACCAAGAATTCATCCCTCCAGCTGTCTAGTGTGTCGAAGCTCTTCGAGTTGTTGACATCGTACACGAGTACGCAGCAGTCGGCGCCGCGGTAGAAGGCCACGCCTAATGACTGGAATCGTTCCTGACCAGCGGTGTCCCAAAGCTATAACAAATCAGCCCAGGCTCATCTAGAGGAACGTGAATATGCCCACCTGCATGGTGACCAGTCTATCATCCACCAACACTTCCTTGGTCAGGAAATCGGCGCCTATTGTCGCCTTGTAGCTTGCGCTGAACTTCTTGTTGACCTGGAACGTGTGTCAGCCCGGTCGCCTTGGTATGTAGACCGTGCTATAGGTTGGGTAGCGGTCGCTTGCGGGTGCAGCGTACATATTGGTTCATCAAGCTCGTTTTCCCTACCCCACTGTCGCCGAGGATGATAACCTGCGCATCATGAGAGACTGTCCCTAATATTTACGCCAGAAGCAGTACCTTGAGGAGAACCTTCTTCCGTGACGCCATGGTGGATAGGTCTAGGTGCGGGACGTGAAGGGTGCGGTTGTTATGGTCGTTAACGCAGATCGCAAGCGGCGTCGATGATGAAGGCGGGCGCTCAGCCGAGGCAGTCGTGTTCTAATAGGCAGCAATAATTGCGCGAGGGCTTTCGTGACTAGGCGTACTGTTCGTCAGCAGTATGCGCAAATCTGCAGTCGCGTGGTAGGGAGCAATGGTCGAGTGAAGGGTGGAGTTGTGGACCTGGCAGCTAGCTCGTGATGTAACCAGCTATCAGCCTCGCGCCCAGAGCCGCTAGCCGCCCATAGCTTTGGCCAACCACGCGATCATTACCCTGCGCAATATGATTTCTTTTGCACCAACGCCTTATCGCGCGAACCAATGCACTCTTTCCTTTGATACACTTCCCGTCCTGGTGCAACAATTACACGGCCCAATGTGTAGCTAACGCAAAGGATCTGATCGTTGATCATCTCATTGGAATGGGACTTTGTTCAATCTCTGTGCAAAGTGTAGTCGTCAAGGAAATCAGTGCCTGGACTGGCTGTCGTATTATCAACTTCGCTTGTTGCACCCACGGGACACGAGTGGGTCCTATGCCAATGCCTCTATAGCCGCCTCGCTGCCGGCACTTCGCGTGGCACCTAGCATGGAGCATCTCGGAGCGACCACGTTCACTTCATTTGCAGACTGTAAGAACTGGGTCTGATTCGCGTAAATTGAATGCGATATGGCCACATGCCCACACTTGTACGAGGGGTCAGCCTATATTTTCCTCAGCGTCCCCAAGCTCTCTTCCATGGATCCAGGTAGCCGGTATGAGTACGCATTTAAGATGATCTGGACTTACGAGAACAAATGTTCAAACCCATCCTTCTCTTTCCTGCAGCATGTGGTGTCTACCTCTTCTCGTCTTCCATTTTTCCATAGGCTGCGGCTCTGCTCTTCGTACAGCGCAGCATGACAGGAGATCATTCGTCGAGCGTGCGGGTGTTGTGTACAATGTATTCGAGCATGGAAACACCGGAGCTAAGATTGAGTTTGTCACGGACTCTGGCATTTGCGAAATGACCCCAGGAGTGAAGCAATACTCGGGATACCTCTCCGTTGGGGATAATCTGGACATGTGGTTTTGGTACCTATGTGTCCACACGGGCGTTACCATCATGTTGACAGCATAGGTTTTTCGAAGCACGGAAGTCTCCCGACACTGCTCCACTTGCAGCATGGTTCAATGGCGGTCCTGGGTGTTGTATGTAGCCACATTGCAGATTATCACATCATATTGATAGATGAACAACAGCGTCCATGATAGGCCTCTTCCAAGAGAATGGACCTTGCAAATTCGAACTAGGCGCGCAAAACACCAAGCCCATCAATAACACATTCAGCTGGAACAACAATGTCAACATGCTTTACATTGACCAACCCGTCGAAGTCGGTTTCTCCATGGGCAACAGCTCCGCCATCAACACCGACACCGCCTCCCCTTACGTCTGGACATTCCTCCAGGCCTTCTACGCCGCCTTCCCAACCTACAAGTCCCGCGACTTCGGCATCTTCACCGAGTCGTATGGTGGTCACTTCGGCGCCGCGTTCACGAAATACATACAAGAACAAAACCGTGTCAAAGCAGGCGAGCACATCAACATCATCGCCTTAGGCATCAACAACGGCTGGCACGACTCCATCATCCAGACCCCCGCGTACGTCGACTTCGCATACAACAACACCTGCCGACCATTCATCACGCCCGCACAACACAATAAATACAAGCAATGGTACCAAGACTATTGTCTTCCTGATTTGTTGCTGTGCAATACCACAGCCTCGAATTTCGATTGCGCTACGGCTGATCGCGCGTGCACAGCCGTCGTGGAGAGTCCGTTGTACAACTTGATCGACTTTGATCTATATGACATCCGCAAACCTTCGAATAACAACGAGCCGCCGAACAATTTTCTAGCATACCTGAAGAACAAGGATGTGCTTAGGGCAATCGGTGCGAAGAGGGTGTTTAAAGAGTGTTCAGCGGAAGTGTCGAGACGGTTTGTGGATACGGGCGACAGTGAGTGTTTGAGCCGTTGTGATTCCGGTATGAAGCTGATGTTGGTAGATTCGCGATCGTATTTGGATGAGTTGAGTGAAGTCGTGAGGTCTGGTATCACGACGCTGATTTGGGCTGGTGATGCAGAGTGCGCTCTCCTTTCATTGCGGCATATGAGCTCGACTGACATAAATCAGCTATATTTGTAATTGGTATGGTGTGTTTGATGTCGCGAATCAAATTGCACATCCCGGCCGCAGTGCATTCTCTACGAAGCCGCTGGAGACATATACAGTTGGTGGTGTGGGACGCGGTTCCTTCAAGACACAGGACAATCTGTCATTTTTGAGAGTGTATGAAGCTGGGCATATGGTCATGTACTATCGTCAGTTGGTGTCTGTTGTTCTGATGGTGCAAAGCTAATGTGAAGCAGAGCCAGAGTTGTCGTTACAGGTATTTGAGCAGACGATGCGAAAGAAAGGAATAGTCCCTACGTAGCGGTGGCTGGTACTGAGAAGTTAGGCTGCACTGATACGACCATTCAACAACTTATCTCATGCAAGTCAGCTACCCCTCCTCTATTGACCTTGGGGTGGCGCAGCCTTGATTCAATGCGAGATATGATTGGTTGCCCATACATGGCTAAGCCTCAGACTCAGCCTCATGCGCACCTTCTCGCCCCCAGCTTCAGCCTTACAGAAGACATTGCTCTCTCTCTCTCTCTTCTTTGAAGATTTGACCAGCACTCGAAATGGATCCTTCTCGATTCTCGGGTACAATGTCTTACCAGTATCAGCCCCTTCCAGACCCGAGTGAGTTCGTCCGAGTCGCCGTGATTCAGCCAGGCTCTTACGACGATCCAATCCGCGTCACTTTCAAATCAAGGCGCTTGAAGGTAACCGCTGTCACTCTTATGCGCTCCTCTTCCGTAGCCAAATATCTGATTTGTATGGCTCATTCTTTGCAGGATCCTGAACCGGCGTACGAAGCGTTATCATATGCATGGGGCTCGCACGAAGACCCATCTCGTGTGTATGTCGACATCCCAGGTCAACCTACTATCTCCGTCACACGCAATCTGGATATAGCCCTGAGACGTTACCGCCTGGAGGAGGAGAATCGAACTATCTGGATAGATGCGCTCTGCATAGATCAAGCCTCCTCTGATCCAAGAGAGAAAAGCAAGCAAGTCTCCATCATGGGCAGAATCTTCTCCACCGCCTACAAGGTTCTTGCATGGCTCGGGCCCGAGCAGGACCGAAGCAATGAAGCCATGAAACTCCTAGAGCATATCGGCAGGTGCATTGAAGTAGTCGAATGGGGCGAAGGAACCATGCAACCTCATCCGCAATGTGATGCATCAAATGAACACTTCGCAGACCTAGGCTCTACTTTTCCGTTTCGATGCGGCGAATTCGAGCCCGTTTTGAGCCTCTTTAGGCTGCCTTATTTTAACAGAATTTGGATCCGCCAAGAAATCGCCCTCTCTCGATATGTATCCGTCTCATGTGGCGGCTATACAATGGACCTCGACATCTTCCGTCGAGCTATCTACTGTATTAAGTACAAAAGTTGCATGTATGAAGCGTTTGGTTCCGATTACGAACAATCATCCCAGGAGTTTCGTAAATTAAGGCGACTGATACACAGTGCGTGCTGTCTACGTCGCGGCACCTACGCACTTGAAGATCTCCAAAGTCATCTCGACACCGGGGTCTGTCAAGACCCGCGAGATAAGATATTCGCTGTTCTTGAACTGTTGGAGGAGTCCGATCGAAATCTAGGCATTGAACCAGACTATTCCCTTACGACCGAACTGCTGTACGCCAAAGTTGCCCGTCAATTCATGGTCCAAAAACAGAGCTTGAATTTGCTTTATAGCTGCACTCTGGCTCACAGGACTTTCGACTTACCCAGCTGGACACCCGATTGGTCCATTGCACCGCCACTCAGGAAGCTTCGTGCGAAGTGGAGTGCATGTAGCTGGATCAGTCCGAAGTGGTCGATACTGAGCGATACACAGGTCCGCGTCAGTGGCGTAATGGTCACTCAAATCGAACGCTGTATGGACTTGAATGCGGAGCTACCCTCTGGCCGTGTATTGGCTATCAACCTCATCTCAGAGCTCAAACCTTCCAGTGGCCAGCTGCAAGGAACCACACCCGATATCGCATCGTTTGCTAAGAGCCTCGTCCGTGACATTTTCGATGACTGGATTTCTGACACATACTTGTTTAAACGCACAACAAATCCGCACAGCACCATGTACACTCAGGTCTTAGAAGCGATTTGGGCAGCCAATTGCCCAGAAAAGACAGTACTTGATACGATTCTCCATACAAAAGGGCACAATTTGCCATTTCGGACAGCCCTCCGCGGAATCGAATCAGCATTGCAGGGCAAGACTTTGTGCTGGTGTACCGACGGATCCATTGGACAAAGCTATCTCGGGGTTGAGAAGGGTGATGCTGTCGCCATTATACTCGGGTCCCGATTCCCTGTCATTCTGCGCCCAGTCCCTAGCACTACAGGAGAACAAACTATAACATGGAAAGTAGTCAGTATTGCCAAGGTCACTGGTCTGATGAGGGGCGAGGCCATATATGTAAAAAACATTCCGGCACACTGGAGAGCTGCTTTGCACTATGAACGTGGCGATAATGATTGTAATTTCATAGATAACAAGTTACACGTCATGTACGACCCTGAGTCAAACATCTTGAGAACCGATCCGGGAGAGCTTCTGGAAGAGATGGGAATCAAGGTGGAAAGCTATCAGCGAAGACCTCATCGCCTAGTGGTGCTACCAGAAACACTGCGTGCTGCAGGAATTCCGTTGCAAGACTTCGTACTTGTCTGAGGCGAGACAGGATGGCCGAAGATGGCCCGGTGTCGTGGCATCTGGAAAGAAGGGGAAATTTTTACGCCGTTAGAGTTTGCCTCATGAAATCAAAACGTGGTCGCACTGTATAGTCCACTTTTCCATGGTTGGTGGAATGCGCAAAGTCATGTTGAGGATGTTCGGTTGATGCGACAATACGGGATCAGCATGCAAGGATCGCGATGAACGCTCCGCTGGTTACCCCGGATGTCCCCGCTTTTCTTGAAACTCCACACTAAGTTACCGCACGCCACAAACAGGGAAATGCATGGAATCTGGTTGCATAGCAGCGGGCGATAGCGTTCTGAGCACGAGCGTGTGGCTGCACCATGCCCGTGCCCTGTGTCGCGGAGAGAAGAGCTGGCGGGATGCAATGTCTTGATAGGTCCGATACATGAAACGGTTTTATGACAAATGCTAGTGCTAACCACCACCAACGTTGGACATCCCAACTTCCTTGTCATCGCGCATCCCTCCAACCTCTTAGCAAGCCAGACCGAGGATACTCCGCATCTGGCAGTATCCCAACCCTCGGCAGCGCCGTGATTTCTTCCTCACATGCGCTGCGATGTTTCGGAGTTTGATGCGAAGCTTGCGGCACCCGGAGCATTTCAATTTGTTCATCGAAGCTAGACTTTTGTGTGGCGTTCGCTAGCTCCGTCCGTGAAGATGGATCCCAGTAACCAGCATCCTTTGGTGGTGGAGACGGCGTTGGAGGCAAGGGAGGACTCCCGGATCGATCAACGGCCGACCAGAATGAAGTCTGGAAGGATCGAGATCTACTCGTGAACAAATGCCGAAGTGGTAACCATGATGATCGTTCAGGGGCCTGGCGATGTGCATAGCCACGCTCCACATCTTGCGAAGCACGCCTTTTCGATTTTGTCCAACTTGATGATGAAGTATCGGTCGTTGTGCCGAGTGATTTTGACTCGTAGTCAGAGATCGGTGGCAACGGAAATACAGAATGCCCCTTGTGTTTCCGTCGTGCGCTTGAACTTCCACCTCGAGCCGGCATTGGCGTGCTTCGGCTTCGCGACCGGCTAGCGATGAGTGATATGAATCGTGTTGGGATGATCATAATCAGTAACTGTCGTATGGCCGGCAAAGAGGCGCAGACAATCCCAGAGGCAAGCTCAGCTCCGGTCCATATAGACACATCGGTGTAGTCCCAGGTAGGGTCGACGGAAATACCAAAATGTAGGAGAGATCGAAGTCTTATAATAGTCGTGATGCAACCGCTACATACAGCGTTAGCGATCAATTTTGCATATGGAGGCCATGTAGCGACTTACAAAGCTCCAACCGCAAACATGACCGCCACCACGATCTTGCGCCACTTCTTCATCTTCAGCCTGAAAAGGTTCGGCATAGGCAGAACCAAGATGATTAGATCCTGTAGGATGGCGTTGGCGCTGTTCGCATAACCTATAGCGGTTACATTCAGACACTTGCCCTTGATGTCCCTATTCCAAAATGATTCTATTGGGAGGCACGAGAAAATGGTCAGGAACTGAATGACCAAGGCGCTCAGTCCAATGTAGGCGAGGACGGTGTAGCAAGCGATGCGAAACCGGCGACCTTGGAAAATCTGTAGGTAGAGGAAGATCAGAGATGCTTTGACCAAGCTGAGGGTGACGACGTATAAATTCCAGCACACGTAAACTGACAGAGATCAGACAAGAAATTTGCAAAGTCTAGTTGGAACTCACAGTATTTCAGCGCTATCTGCAACTGGCCTGGCTGAAGGTCCCAAAGGTGCTTACCAAAGCCATTCTGTACCACTGAGAGGGCGTCAGCCATATCCTTGTGCGATGAACGACAACATACTGCTGTACGCAGACGCGTATATAGCAGTACCCAGCAGAAGAGTCACAACGATGACATAGTCATCACTTTTGACGCGCTTCGTGAGTAGCTTATTCGCAATGCGTAGCGCTACGAAAACACATATCATCGTAAACACAATCGTGAAGGCCACGAGAATTGTGGTCGACCTCGATTCGTGTGACAGGTTGCAAAGATCAGCCTGCACCTTCGCGGTACCGAGAGAATCGGCCATTGTACAGTTGGAGAGCATGCATGCTGCCGTGCTGTAAACAAGAGCTTGGTTGCTGCATTGGCATGCGATGTCTGCGAGGCCGCAACCGGCAGCAGGAACGGTTTGTATTAGACATGTCAACTGCGAGAATGTCAGCAGTGCGTGTGCAGTAAAGACAGTCGGCCATACCCCACACGGCGGAATGTCCGCAATAGTGAGGGCCCTATCGTCGAGTTGCAATGCAAAGACATTGCTGCAAAGCACTAACAGAACCAACAAGAGACTTTTGACGAAGACGCGCATTATTTTCGATTGTCGTCTACACTGAGTAGCCTGCGCAACGTGGTGGCTGAGATGGCCTGCATATAAGCTCGACGCAGGGCTGAGATCTTCAGTCGATCAATAGGCGGCGGTGACAGACGTTGCAGATGAGAAGGCTGTAAGCACACATGATGTGTGACCAACGATACTTTGCGCGCAGCGTCGAGTGTCTCCAGAAATCGCAGCTCAGCTTTGTATCTTCCGCTGCGCCACCTCTTTTGGACCTAGCGGATGATGAGGTTGGCTCGAGACCGAAACACGCTACCCTTCGGCTTGTGTAATTTGAGTTCACACCAAGGGAGTAGGGAGGAAAGGAATCCGAATCCTGTATTCAAAATGTACAACCATACTTCTTCCGGCTGGCCTACTGCCCCTACGAGTAATTAGCTTACCTTGGCGTACACTCGGATCCGTACTAACATCTCCAGTGCGGAGGCGGACCGGTAACATCAATCCAGCGCTGTCTAGCGCATACATGCCGGATTTGCGAGCACCACCCCCGAGGTCATACCGCTATGGGGATCCCGGCGTAGATCTCGACCGAACCACACCCAGTGACCCAGTCAAAAAGCATCGAGCAAACCGCATTCGTCGGGCGCCTACTCCGTTTCTCTTTTGGCCATCATGGAACCGATCGGAGAACCCCTGTGTAACGAGGGTTCTCGTGTTGTGACAGCTCTGTTAGCGTGCCGGCAGTCACCTAGTCTAACCAATGGTCGCTCTCTTGTCCAAGAATAAAGTTTCGCAAACGTCGGAGAGATTGTCTCATCACCATGAGCTTCCAAATTGACTAATGAACAAGGCTACCGGAAACAAGAGTCATGGTAAGCAGGTCGCAAGAAGGGTGGCGCGATGCATCGATGACATCTTTGAATGTCTTCTAACGTTCGGCCATGCTGACCGTGATTTTCGTTGTTATTTCAACTTAGCTTCAGGGGGCAATGCTATCGGAAATCCAGTGAAGGACCGACAGCTATCGTCTGGGCTTTCCATCCCACAGAGCAAGAAAACTAGTTAGGAACTAGGCGCTATCTGCTCTAGCTCCAGGAATGTAGCTTCCAAAGAATGTTCAGCACTCCATCTTGACATCTGTTAGCTGTATACACCTCAAGTTTATCACATGATACCGAAATATCCAAGGCGTGCGTGTGACAGCCACAAATGCTTAGTTGGTCCTTCGCCGTACTAGCACGAGAATAAGATCAAATACGAGATTCTTGGCGCCAGGGTCGGTTATTCCCTGATCGGCGACAAGTCTACAGGGATTCACATTGCGAACGGATTCTGGGACTCCGAAGTGAAGTCTAGACCAAATGATACACAGTCAAGTCTACCTAGACTGGGTGAGTTGCAGGTGAAGGAATTTGGTGTGCAGCAAAGTCACGAGGACGCTCACGGAGATTCCCCGGAGCTTGTCGCGATAGGACTTTGAAGCAATAGCGTAAAAAGGTAGCACCATCGATAGGTTGCGGTCCACTGTGTTCAATTTTTCTGCATGCTCGCGACTCGAATCACAATCTTGCCACGTGCCCGACCTGTCCTGAGCTTCGCGTATGCTTTCGCAACATCTTCGAACGCAAAAACCTCGTCAATAGCTGGCATTACCTTTCTGTCTGCCACCAGGTCAACTAATCGCGTGAAGTCCGCGAAATTGGTTGATGCGAGGCCAAAAGAGAAAGGTCTCTGACCGCCGCCAATCGAAGTTGGTACAAGAAAGCGAAATGCAAGATCGCGGATAAAAGCCAGGCTAACTTGCGAGCCGATCTGCACATACTTGGCACCGGGTTTGGTGTAGCTCGGCGACTTCCAGTACAGTTCGAAGTCATGGCCGACGTTGTCAAGCACCATGTCATAGATCTGTCCCCTCTTGGAGAGCGCAGAAGGAACGTCACTGGCGCGGTAGTCGATCACCTCGTCAGCTCCAAGGCGTTTGCATAGGTCAACGTTTGCACCTATGAAAGTCAATACCAAGCAATCCGCACTAAATAAGCAAGCACTAATACCTGAGCATGTTGTGGTAACATGACAACCTAGAGCTTTCGCAATTTGTATCGCGAATGTGCCAGTGCCGCCAGAGCCGCCATTGATGAAGACATGATCTCCGGCTTTGACATTTGAAGCGAGACACTGATATGTGACCAGGCCGCAGACACCGAGCGTAGCTGCATTTTCTGCGGTGATACCCTCGGGCAGCGGCACAGTCCCAGCTCTGGATCCAACAATGTACTCGCCAAGTGTGCCAAACTGCTGCTTCGGCTCGAGCTTGCCGAATACCATCTGCCCAACTTTCACGTCGCAATCGCGTCCTACATCAACAACCATTCCCGCGAAGTCTAGACCGGGGGTTGCAGGTTTCGTTATCGCCATACGTCCTACGACTGGAAGTTCTGCCAATTTGTAGTCAACCGGATTGAGGGCAGCTGCATGGACCTGGATCAAGGACTCTCCTGAGGTAAGCGGCCGCTTGGCTGTTGGTAGTGACGCGGTAGTGTTCAGAATCAGAGCGTTTTCGAGGGTGTCGTTGCACGAAGACCATTGCCATGCCTTCATTGTAGACGGGAGAGTCGATGCGACGACCTTGTCCGAATTGGTTTGCGACATGCTTGCAAGATTATTAGAGCCCAAAGGCACTCTTATCAGCCTCCTCTACCGCACCGCCAACATGCTCTTATGCGACTTTGGCCAAGCATTTGGTGAGCGGAAGATCCGTTGTGGAGTTGCGGACGCTACCGGATCCCCACGCGGGGCGAGGAATTGGGTGATGAGACGCAGAGCACATGTCGCAATCGGACGCCGTTGTTTAAGGCTGCGCGATCTATCACGTCATGGTTTCGCAACCGCTGGATGGGAATTGTTGATGATGCAAGGAATGGGAGCGATAACTTGGTGGTGTTGAAATGTGCATTGGTGTCGCGTGGCGCCTTGCACATCGTTTGCGCAAGCCAATCGGCGGGTCGCCTGATGAACAGCCTCGGGCAGATCACAAACACCACTTTTCCTGGATGATCGAATTGCCTACACGTCGCATGTTAAAGTGTGCCTATCGCCTCAAACTTTCTCCAAATAATCGGCAAACGCTGGGCTTTTCCATCGATCTCGTGCAGTACGCCTCTGACTTGCCTCCTTAGTTGATGAATCGCTCTCGAGAACGCGGCGCATACAAGAGGCCCGTGCGCACCATTTGCATCGGAATCTCAGCTGCGGCTGAGATTCCACGTTCTAGGCTGTCGCTCTGCAGCAGAGCTTGTTTCATCTTCTCGTTTGTAAATATTAACTGCGGAGTATGAATGATGGCTTTTCCCCTTTGAAGTGTCGTAGTCGTTTCCACTCTTTTTTGTAAGTGTGGACACATGAGTACAGCCTAGTAGGCACGACTAGCGACATGTGCTTCTCCACGAAGCACGATGCCGAGCACCAATGCATTCCACAATGCCCCATTTGCTGGCAATTCACGGAGACGAATATGCAAGCCCTTGTCGTTGGCGAGACTCTGCAACTTGGTACGGCCTATGACTTCCAACAGGCAACTATGGGCGTCAGAGGATGTCTCTTATGTGATACTATTATAAAAGCAATAGTCGCAATTCCACAGGGCAGAGTGGGTTTGTCTTTGCATGAACTGATATGCTGCGAGCATATCAACACTTCGTCTAGCGCTAACGGCCACTGCAGCAATTCGTTCCTGAGGCATTAATGTCCATGCGGGTCAAGCTTGCAAAAGATGAGGTCGACGTCAACGCGCGCGAAATCGAGTTCAGCATCAAGAATCCTAAGATGGACCTTTGGGAGGACCCCGTGTTTCGAATGCAGCAACTTGCACTGGCCCCTGAGCTCGCCAACACAGAGACATGGTTCCAAACTCTATCCTATACCGTTCCTCTAGGCCTATTCACTAAAGGTATGATGCTCTAGGTTGTCTCCACGGAGAGCTCAGAACGATTAATTGACCATGGCTGCAGGGGGAATCGCCGAGAAGTATATCAAGAACAATGCGGCCATTGCCTCAGTCTCATCCCCAGAAGTCTTTGAAACAGCACGCAGATGGATAGCCGAATGCACTTCATCACACCCAAAATGCCCACAGTCAAAATCCCATTCACTACCTACCAGAGTTCTAGATGTCTCACCATCTTCCACAAGTAACGCCATCAAACTAGTAGACACTAACGGTAAAAGAGGTCAATATGCTGCGTTAAGTTACTGCTGGGGGACCACGCGCCAGTTGACGACTGTACAAGCCACTCTCGAGGCTCATAAGAAAAATATCGACATTGAGAGACTACCCAAAACTATCCAAGATGCCATCACCACAACTCGAGCACTAGGCATTACATACCTCTGGATCGACTCGCTCTGCATAGTCCAAGACTCTAATGAAGACAAAGCAAAGGAGATCTCAAAGATGTCTTCAATATATAAAAGCGCCATGGTAACTATATCTGCAGCATCGGTGTCAGATTCTAATGACGGTTTTCTACACGATCGCCAGGAAGTCCTTGAAAGAACCCAAGCATCTTACCGTCTCCCATACACAGACCTGAACGACCAAATCGGGTTTCTGTATATTTGTACTGATAATGAAATGGGTTACAGTATCAAGGATTATTCGAAAGAGGCTTTAGACACAAGAGCATGGACGCTCCAAGAAACCTGGCTTTCACCACGATTGCTCACATACGGCACCGGCCCCTTAAAATGGCGGTGCTTAAGTCGGAACTATACACATGGCTTGAGGGAAAATAAATCTGATGAGTTCGACTTTTTGGCCTATGTCCAGAACCATCCATTTTGCTACAGCGATCGCATCGACTTCTTCAAGGAAGCCGAGCCCTCAACAAGGCGAATCTCTTCAACCGCATCAGAAAACGACTCATGGTCTTCTACCTGGGACAGTCTTGTCTCGAATTTCCAGAGGCGTCAACTCACTGTCAAGACCGACAAATTACCAGCGCTTTCTGGCATTGCCACGGAGTTTCAGAAATTGAACAAGGATGTGTATCTGGCGGGAATATGGAAGAGTACGCTTCCTTGGAGTCTACTCTGGTATTGTCAAGTCGCTCTCAAGCCTGAGCCGTTTCATCAAGAGACCATTCAATACGGCGACGACGCCTCTCGACAATTCCAAGTAGGCTCTGTGCAACTGGCAGCTTCAAGCCCAGACATTGGAGAAAGAATCAAGCGGAAGGGTCTCTACAGCAAGATGAAAGCTCACCTCTTCCACCGATTCTCTAAGGGCCGAGCGGATGGCAGCCTCGATCCTCCTCCAGGCACCCCCGAAGATGCCTTCTTTCACGACACTGGCGCGACGTTCTTTGCTCTGGACTATCCTATGCGTAGTGAGGTGTTAGAATATATTGCGCCATCTTGGTCTTTTGCATCGTCTTCTCTAGCCACTTCGTTCGACCGCGTCACAATGATGACGCCCAAAATGGATACAAAAGTTACAATCCACAGCGCCAACACTAGTCCAACCTATGACATAGCTCCACTCGCGCAGATCTGGTCAGGCTACATCACTCTAACTGGACCTATGCAACGCATGACGTTCAGAGAAATCGATGAGCGGTTCATTCTCTGCATCGATGAGGAACCACACATATTCTGGGATTACATTATTCCTGACCGTGGATTGCTGAACAAGTACATCAACCAGGCGTCGCGAAACACCGACGACTCCGACTTTTACACATGGCGCAACCCGCAGAGAGAACGGATTAAGAAGAAAATCACAAATCGCATGCTGGACGAGAAAAACCCCGTGGACGATGAGCCCGAGGCGCCGAACCCAAGACCAACGCCAAAGCGGGGACGCATTCCACCTGCCACGGGCGCAAGTCCCGAGTTTTGGTTGCTTGAGCTTACGTGGACGGAGGTGCCGAAGGGTCTTCTGTTGGTTAGAAGAGAAGATGATCTGTTTGAAAGGGCGGGATATTTTAAGATGTGTAGACATTTGTGGGAGAGTACGGATTGGAGGTCGAGGGGTTTGCAGACTGCGGGGCCCCGGGATTGGGATTGGTATGGTGGCCTGAGAATGTGTACGATCACGATGGTATGAGTTGTTCAAGAGCCTATCGACATTAACATGGCATGACTAGTACTGCTCTCATCTGAGCGTTGACCCAAAGCTCAAGGATTGAACTAGTTTGAGAGTTGCTACAATGTGTCCTTTCCTTCAACATATTCTGCTGGGCACCGAAGCGAAGGAAAAATAGCGTCTTAGGGCTAACATCTCCATATCAGGTGTGTGTTCGGTTTGGCAAGAAGTCGATAGTGTTACCACACTTGGTAGATTTACACTCTTCCGTTGCAGCGGCGCCAAATTGAAATGGACCCGAAGACCATGGAGCACAAGCTGAACGATTCTAGAAGCTCCATTCTGTGGCATCTTGAGGCCACCACTGTTCGGCACGGTACGCTGTGCCTAATCGGATCCGATCATCGAAAGCGGCGAAATCGGCAGCAATGTGTGGACAAACGTGCTTCTCTCATGGAACCCGTGAAATACTTGACGACGCACTTCGCGTTCGGAATGAACCCTGGGGTGTCCCTGGGCGTCGTTGCAGCGTGCGGTGTAGGTGCTAATGATGAGCTAGCGCAGCTAGCAAGAACTGAAGCATAGCTTCGGTGACCATCGCTGGACTTTCAAATCTGTTGGCATTATTCCCGATCCTGACTCGTAATTGTGCGTGAAAGATGAGGCCGTAGCAATTCACAGTGCACTAGGTCGGGCCTAAGTATGAGTGAAAGGGCCCGGCTCCTGCGCCCTCCCTAAGTCTGTTGTACTCCCTTCCAGACTTTGTGTCGCGACGTTCGCCCCACTCTTCTGCAATTCCATCAACCGCACCTCATCGTCGTTTTTCGTGTTGCTCTCCAAAGTCATATCCATCGTCTTTGAATTCGTCGTATTGAACAAACTTCCACTTAGTGTACTCTTCTTACGTCGAACTGGCCTCGTGGGGTAGCGTGCGTTGGATACCTCGTCCTCGCTGGGTTTCCCGGATTCGTTCTGCGTGGACCCGAAGCATTGGGGCCCTAGCCGCGCAAGGAAGCGTCGAAATGCGGGCATGGAGACGCACATTATGCCCACATTGATCTCGAGAATGGAGTAGACGCCAGACATCAGATTATCGTACATAGGATTCGTGGATGTGGCGTATTTTGCGACAGCACTGAGGCGAATGCAGGATACCACGATGGTGCTAAGAGAAGTGGTCAGTATAGCATTCGATCGTGCTACGTTGTATGACTTACACCGTTCCGACGCCAAATATGGCACCGAGGAAGATCTTCTTGCGCGAGCTTAGATTCAGCTTCATCAGTGGCGGGATGGGTATGGAAACAATGGCCAGATCGAGTCCGATGTTGATGGCAGCCGCGACCAAGTAGAAAGTGTTCTGATTGATGCAGTAGTCTGGAACTCTCGTTCCATCCCATGATGTCCACACTGCGGAAACTGGACTACATGCGAACGTCATTGTGAATGCGAACGCAAATGTGTACAAAATCGAGACGCCAATGACGATCCATATAAGTCGTCTCGTGTTCTCGTCGGGGAAGATTCGAAGGAAGAAGAACAAGAACGCAAGTTTGGTAAATCCATGGCACATGAAGTACGAAATCTGAGAGCCCCAGGTAAGCTGCCCGCAAGGTCAGTATTCGTATCGACATAGTGAGAAAGTTTCGAAGCTACCTTCAGCACTCTGTAGATGTTGTTCTGTGGAACAACCCATGTATCCTTTCCGAATCCTAGCTTTGGCGTGATGCACTGGATTACAGTGACAGGAAGGCAAGCTGCTTCAGCCGCCAATGCGAACACATCGTCGAGACCAAACGAGTCCTGCATCAGAGCGACTAATGTACGGACACTGACCGCAATGAGAGCAGCTGTTCCGGCTACAATGCCTGTTACGAAAATAATGTTAGAGTCATCACGGATAGGCGCGCCACACATTGTAGAGGTGACGTTTATAGCCGCTAATAATTGAGCTTGATTAGTGAATGTAAGTTTTTACGTTGAAAATTAGACTTACTGAGTGTATGCTTTACGGTGCAAGTCCCAGCTATGCAACCTTGGATTGCAGTATTGAGAGGCTTGTCTCCGCATATGCACTGCACATCTGTGGGTGCGCATACTGTCTGGCTAGAAAGTGCGTTTTGGAAGCAGGTGGCCTAGAATAGTCAGCGACATCTGCAGGATATGAGTTGTAAGACAAAGTGAAGACTTACTGCGCATGGTGGCAGCATGCTGATGCCACCCTGTGCTAGGCTGTGCCGAATCGTGCACCCCAAGATCGTAAACACCAGTCCAAAGATGTTGCTGAACTGCATGATGAGAATTCAGCACGAACATCTCTTAGCAGCCAGTGTACCGACAGCAAATGTTCTCTGAAGTGATGATGAAAAGAGTAGACAAGATACGCGCACGGGAGGCGTCTAGAATGAGAGAGACCTGGGAAAGATCCTGCGCGGCCCTTTGACCCCCAGGACCCAGGATTGCATCCTTCACAAAGCCCAAATGGATACTCGCACATATTGTCTCCAACTAATGATTGAAGGGTGCGCAATCACGCTGAGGATCCTTGACGACTGCATAATGCCGTGCTCAGACATATTTCTCGAATCCTTCTAAGTATGGTAAGACTTGATTGTAGTTGTGATGTGCCATGGCGGGAGCGACATCGTGCCGCGCTGCCTGAGCAAACGACGCGGTCACATGGTTCCCCATGGCGAGAACGGGCTACTTCATGCCCTGATCAGTAGTTCGTTATCTGTCGGCAGGGGCGGATGTGTATCCACCCGTGCGGGCCGAAAGCCCCTTGGTGCGTGCAGATGTACAGTTAGCACCAACAATCAGGCCACTTATCACAGGGATATTGTATTATGCCAAGCATTGCTCGAGTGAAATAGTAAGTAATCATTAGCCTATAAGCATGTATTTTCTTGAATACACACGTTGTTCATTCTTCACGGGCTTTCATTCTCCACGAATGTTTGGTTGGGCTTTGGTGCAGCTGGGTATATTCACGGAGGCACCTCAAAAGAGGAAGTACACGTATGACCCCATCAAGCCCGCGATAGGCCCGGTCAATACTTCGGACCGTTGAAGTGTCCACTTATCCTCAAAGCGCGATCCTTCGCTCCTTTAGTGCATGGATGTATGCTTCCGCTTGCGCCGCATCGATTTCCCTCTCCTTAAGTCGTGCCAGGTACGGTGCAAGGCGCCGCGTGGAAAGAAGGGATTTAAGACTAACTCTGGTGCTTGTTACCATGCACAATGTTATCCATCGAAGATGTCTCCATAAGATGTCTTCAGATAGTAAGACACGAATTAGGGCACAATTCTTGTACTTGGCCCGCAGAATAGAGGTCGGTCTAGTCCGCTTCTGAAACAGTCACGACGCGTCGGCAGCCTCCCGCTTCAAGCTTGGATCGCACGGCCGAAATGCAATATCATGACTCGCGACTCTGGCGTCCATAATTTGGACAGATCTGGCCTCGAAAGAGAGATGCTAATAACAAATGTCGAAAATCAATTAGCTTTGCAATACTCGTCCAAGGATTTTCCAACTCTGTATTGTCGCCTTCAAAGTCGTTTCAGCCTACGACATGGCGGTCCTCTCTGACGTCCTATTTGGCGTCAACCTAAAAACCTGGCTCACCGTATACATTCCCGCCTTCACTGTGTTGTACTATATATCCTGGGCTATATACGCAAGAACAGTGCATCCTCTGGCCAAAGTTCCGGGACCCTTCTGGCCCTCGATCTCGCGAACATGGCTCATGTATCACCACCACAAAGGCGATATTGAAATTGTCGAACGTTCTCTCCACACAAAATATGGCCCACTTCTTCGCATCGCTCCCGATGAAGTCGTGTGCGCCAAGCCAGAGTACCTGCCTCAGATCTACCCGACTACGAAGCCACTCCAAAAGACGGATTGGTATCATCCATGGCGACCGCAAGGACTTAATAGCCAACCTGACCTATTCACACAGACTGACGAGAAGGCACACTCAGCGTATCGCAAGGTCGTTGGCGGCGTGTATTCGTTCTCCAGTATAGCGAAGAACGAGGCGAACATGGACGACATCCTTAGCCTTTTCATGGACCGATTGACCAACTTCGCCGAAAAAGGCGAGCCCTTTGATTTTGGCATGTGGTTAGAAATGTGAGTCGGGTATTTGTCCGAAGGCTACTGGTGCCTAATTTGTCTTCCCAGGTACTCATTCGACAATATTGGAATTGCCCTGTTTGGCCAGGCTTTTGGATTCTTAAAAGACAGCATCGACTACCGCAACTACATCCACTCAGTCCATCTTGCAATGCCTTTTCTGACTCTTTTGACTGTGACTCCAAGCTATACACGTCCATTCTTGCTTCTGGTCGCTGTCTGCATTCCTCGGTTGCTAAAGGCCGTACTAGCTGTAGAAGATATCAAGAAGAGCGCGATCCTTGAGACGCAAGCCGCCATGGAGCGATCAGTTGAGGTTACCGGGAAAAGACCAGACTTGATGTCTCAGCTCCTGGCCATTGTGCAGGACAAAGGTGATAAAGTCAACTACACCCACAAGGATATTACATCGGACATGTGGGTTGGAATGTAAGACCCTGATGTAAAGCCCTCCAAATTCGGATACACGCTGATTATTCCAAGTATGGCTGGCGCAGATAGCACTTCGATCACTATGCGAAGTATATTCTACTTCTTGATGAAAAACCCTGCGAAACTCATCAAGGTGCGCGCGGAAATAGACCAGGCTTTTGAGAAGAGGGTATTATCATCTCCAGTGCAATACGGTCCCGCGTCCTCGCTTCCATACCTCAATGCGGTGGTGAGGGAGGCAGTGCGACTTTTTCCAGCTTTCGCCGTGTCTCAGCCGCGATATGTTCCTCATCACGGGATGGAGCTTTGTGGAATGTTCATCCCCGCCGGCTATACAGTCGGCCTGAATCCAGCCATTATCCAGCAGGACAGGAGTGTGTTTGGCGAGGATGCGCTTGAGTTCGTGCCTGAGCGATGGCTCGAGAGTGAAGAACGTTCGCGATTGATGGATCGAGCGATTCTGGCCTGGGGAGCTGGAACGCGCACTTGTGTCGGAAGGCCTGTGAGTGCACCATGAGCGATGATTTTGGACGAATGCTGATAGCGTGCAGCTCGCTTTAACTCAAGTCTACAAAGTGACTGCAGAGACATTGCGCCGCTTCGATGTCGAGATGGCGCATGATCGGCCATGGAAGACACACAATGCATCTTTTAACGTTCAAACAGGCGTTACTTGTTACGTTACTCGAAGGCACTTAAATTAAGAGATAGTATGCATAGACTTGCCTTTGAATTATAGAACACAGAGAAGACTACTACGGTATTTCATACTGAATACTCTTGAACATACTTTCTTACTTGCTTGGCTAAATAAGAATTCAAGCAACTGACTAGTAAATAGGTATAAACTGGATCGGGGCCAAGCTTTTGTAAGTTTTATGATACCGTTTTATTGCAGTTGCGCGCAATTACGCGTTGTTGTATAAGTAACCTAGGTAGGTATCTTAATCCTAACTACAAGTCTATACCTTGCTGTTCTATCTAATACCATCCTGAGTCTACCTACCTCCCCGTTACCACGATAATCTTCCCACCATCCAAGCTAATGCGCTAGTCCGAACAAACGAGTCGTTCACTCACTCTGGCGACCAGGAGGATCGCGGCTCTGTCGGTCCTCAAGCACAACGTCGCGTGTTCTGGTCTCATTGGCACGGCCTTGGCGGGCTTCAAGTGTTAGGACATCTTGCGGGAGTCAGCACAGCGCATAAACGACGTATTTCTTTCTTGGGGAATAGAAGTTTGCTTACCAGCGGGAACAGGATCCTCGGGTGCAGAAAGATCATTGAAAAGGCCGACGGTTTGGCGGCGAGTATGCGGAGCATCAGGACCAGCGGGAAGGGCGACGATTTGGCGGCGAGTATGTGGAGCATCCGGACCATTGATCTCTTGTCGGCGGCCAACTGGGTTGGGTGGCTCAGCTGGTTGGACTTTTACATGATGTCAGTGAATAGCGCTTGAAGCTTCGGCATTGAAGAGTTACATACAGCTAGAAGTAAAACCAGGATCAAGTTGCCTGGCAACAAGCGTTCCGCTATCGAATGGACCTGGCGCTTCTATCCCACGGCGTTAGTTCTCACTGGTGCTCGTCTAACGGTGCATTATTTGTGGAAGAGGGGCTGTACATACCAGGATTACTCGGACTTTCTTGGCGGGAGCTAAACGAAGGACTGGAGTCGCCGACGACTTGTCGGGAGCCAATCGAAGGGCTGGGGTCGCCGACAACTAGGCGCGGTGCAGATGAATCTTGCCGGACATCAAGCACAAGGGAGCGACCGGAACGACCTGGTGGGTTGCTGGGTCGAGATGGCTCTTCATTATAGAGTGTTATTTAACCATTGTGGCAGAGCTCAGTTTGTAGAACGGCGAGAATATACCAAGAGGAGCAGTAGCGCCTGTTTGACGAACGCTAATCATGACGATGCCTTCGTCATCGCCTGGTACAGATGGCTCTATATAGGGTCTTAGCAAAAGCAGCAACGGAAGCTCGTATCGAATGAAATTACATACCACTAGGACCTTGAGCGTCGCGCGGCGGCTCTGGTCCTCCCGCCGAAGGATCGTCTGGAAGGATACTGACTTGTCGGTCGATGAGCTCAATAGCATCTCCGGAGTCGGGAGCGTTTGGTCCAGATGGCGCTGTCCAGGCCATCAGTTACCAGCGCCTAAAGCTTTTCTTTTTAGAACAGAAATACATACCACCAAGACCAGGACCATTGTCTGGCGACGTAGGATGAGTCGGATTACTGGGGCTTTGTCGGGCACCAAGAGAAGACTCTGGGTCCGGCACCAAATCAGAAATGTCTCCAGCACCGATTTGCCGGGCACTAATGGTGTTCCCAGCACCATCGCCAGATGCGAATGGCGCTTTACATAACGTTAGATAAAGCAGCGTGAATATATGGTATTGAGAACAGGCATACATACCTTCAGGATCCTCACGAGGGACCTGTGGGTCCGGCTCATTACAATTGTCCTCGTTTAAGATGCCATCTCCTTGTCGGGTAGTCAAGCGGTCGTCTCTAAAGGGGCCTTGAGGAATGGCGTTGCGTTTGTTGTGTGTATCCCCGCTTCGACGTGGCCCTTCAGGGTTCGCGGCATTGCGTTTGTTGATTTCATCGTCACGGGTATTGGGTTCTCCCAATTGAGCGGCAGCATCGCGTTTTCCAGCAAAAGCGCCATTGTCTTGCTCATTTCTATTGCCTCCGTCGTTGGGAGGCAAGTCGGGTAGGGGCTCTTCTGCCTGGTTGTCTGGGAGAAGGTTGCCACTGCCTTCGCCGGAGCTCTGGCCGTTCTCTCCAATCTGACGCGCTTGCACGACTTGTGTAGGCTTCGCGTTGGGACGAACGGTGAATACTTCGCTTACCTGAGCAGCGGCAGCTCTTTTTCCAGGAGAAGCAAAACCAGGTCCTGACCCATCATCTCCGTTATTTGGTGAATTCTGGACCGGCCGATCAATCGGAGGTCGCGGTGTATTCCCACTGCTCCCTCTATCTCCTGCGGCATTCTCATCTTGGCGCTGAACGACGCGTGTCGGCTGTGGGATCTGTTCCTGTACGAGTTGTGTAATCGGGGCATTCTGACGAACTGTGAGGGTTTCGGTGATGGATCCTCCGTTGTTCTGACGCGCTTGCACGGGTTGTGTTGGCTGCGGGTTCGGTGCGTTCTGCGTGACTGGAGCATTACCTCCATTTCCTCCCGGAACGATTTGAGTAACTGGAGTATTCCCTCCATTGCCACCAGGAGCGTTCTGCGTGACCGGGGCAATCTGACGCACTGTCACGAAACCGAGTCTTGATCCACCAGCATTCTGGCGCGCCTGCACGACTTGTGTTGCCTGCGCTCGGATAGAATCGCCTGGGATGTCCTGGCGAGCCACCACAGTGCCAGCAGCTGCTCCAGTCCTGACGTTTGTAACCTGGGGAACTTGTGTTGCCTGGCGAGCCACCACAGTGCCAGTCGCTGCCCCACTCCTGATGGCTGTTGCCTGAGGACCTTGCGTTGCCTGACGAGCCTCGATGGCAGCAAGACCGTCGAGAATCTGGTCAAGTTGACGCGTTTCCTGCCAATCGCGTTAAATTTCATCAACTACGTCATGGTGATGCATCTCGTGAACTTACAAGCCATCGTTTTGGAACGCCTGGGTACAAAGCAGGCGCCGCCGCAGCCGCAGCTGCCAGCGCAAGGAGGATGGAAACGTCCAACTTCATGATGAAAGGAGGTGGGGAAGAAAGAAGTGTGTATGAACAAAAACTGTCCGGCAGTGAATTTGATACAGAAGGTAGGCCAACGACTGGCTAGCAGCTATGGTGAAGAAGAGACGGGTGGGAAAAAGACTATGATGATACTTGTGTGAGTGGCTGAGTCAGGAAGTGATGAGCTGTGTGATGAAGGAATACAATCCAGGCCATCAGATGAGTTCTTATAAATTCCATTCTGACGAGAGTAGTCAGGTACTCGACAAGAGCGGACCGAACCATGGTGGTCGAATACCTTGCGCCCAGCCTCAGAGATTCATTCCAATGCAACCCAAGCCCATCATTTTGTGGATTAGTAGATCGTGGATTAGACGATTCTGGGGTAAAGCATCGGCGAGGCCCTCATTGCATTGAGTACAAGGCCGGGAGGCGAGCGTGCGCGACCCGGATGGCGGCAGGTGTGTTGATACTTGGATCTTTCGACACAGGCATTCTGACTATGTATGAGTGTCGTGGGTCGCTGAAGTGATGCTGGTATCTGGTCCCACGTGTCTTGGCTACCATCATGCTTTACACATTCGGCCGAACTTGCAGAGCGTGAGGATAGAATAATCACCTGGATTTCCCAAACAATGGTGCTCGTAATCAGAATTGCATCATTGTACGATTTCATATGTCTGTAGATGAGCTTCGTGTCGGCCCGCAGCAGGATTTGCGCAGATGGTGAAGTTGAATTTTGCGTGCTCTTTCTCCATCATGCCACACCTCAGCTGTACCTTCACGGTTTTCAGAGCCGTGTGATACCCTCCAAATGGTCGTTCCCGGATCTTCATGTAGCGGCTGTGATATTGTCGCGACTGTCGCGTCCTCGCTGAAACGCAATGTGCGTCACTATGCTTTCCCAGATCGCATCGGAACCCACGGACCATGTTTTGATAAAGGCTTGCGTCTGAGACTGTAAGGAGCAGGCCTTCTGACGTGCTGCCGATTGTTTCAGTGGGGTTATGTTCGACCTCGAAAGCATGAAATGGGCTGAGTTCCTCGTGGTCGAGACTCAAAAGGTCGAAAGCTGTCATGCAACAGGGTTGCACACAATACCTAAGTAGAACTACACCTACCTCCAATGGAGTTCTACACAATCATTCTGCACGCGAAAGAAATCTCCTTGACGTCCTTTGACTCTACTGTCGGCCCTACAGCAGACTTTCAGTGACAAAGAAGATTTTAGTTTTCGTTACATGCTGCAAGGTCACACCGTGTAAGAAACGACAGCCAATTAATTTAGGCCCACCAGAGCGCCGCCTCGACAAGATTTCAGGCAGTAAGAGAATTCGGACCATAATCCGCAGCTGCGCTGCAGTGACGATACCGGGATATAATTAGGGAGGCCCTGTAGCGTTATCACTGAATTCGAACTTCTTTGGTATTGTTAACTCTCAGCTCGACGGTTATAACCCACTTTCTGCATCTAATCTTTCCTCGTTCCTAATGAATGTTACGGTGATGACAGAAAATCACTAGCTGGTTGAGCAAAACCCCAAAGGGTAACGATATCTAGCCATGAACTCAATGCACGGAGAGTGAGGAGAGAGCGGGCGTAATTAAAAAAGAATACTGATATGAAGGACATCATGAAGGCCAACAAGCTATACAATGAAATAATTGCGCAAGAGAAGTGTGATGCGCGTGAGAGGGAGAATCCAGAGCGTTACCGACTTCGACAACCATATGAGATACAAGGAAATTGCCGAGCGCAAGGCCGAGAGAGAGCGACCAAGGCGAGCTTGGAGGCATGCGTACCTAAGGCTGCACCCATATCATAGTAAGGCTGTGAGTAGTGCCTTACGCACAGCGTGTATCCGAATATTTCCACACCAAACGGACACCCGGGACCGCAGGATCCTTCGGCAACCAAAGGCATTGGAGAAATGGTCTGTCGCATGGCTCCAAAGAGTATTCCACCAAGGTATCTCGTGAAATTGGCTATTGCGTGCGGCTCTCTGGTCTCATTCGGCATTTTACACAACCATACGCGTGACATTGACATGCACCGGCGTTGTTGCCGAGGCTGCCCAGATCATGCTTGTGAAATGCGGGGCTCCGCCATAAGCCTTGCCCTCCGCCAGGGGTACAAACTCTATATCCTGTACGGCCTTCGGAGGAAACACATTTCTGGTCTACCTTCCGGAAATTTTACTTGCTGTGCATTGAATACCGTGCAATGATTGGGCGTACATGGCAAGCATACCGTGCAGGTCGAGTTCAGGTTGATTAGGCATCATGGGAAGACATTGCGCTTCGATTTCCCCAACGGACAATCATTGCAACTTTGATGCTGTTAGCAGTTCCTCTCGGGATGACGAGCGGGAGAGCGGAGAATCCATGTGACAGCAATGTAGATCGCGAGAAGTGACTGGGAGCATTTAAGGTGACGGGCATGCCCCGTGGTCACCATCAGCATATGTGCTCAGCTCCAAGTATATTGAAACCCTGTACCGACGTCTATTACTCTACAAGATGCAATTGCTATTCTTCATCTTATCCTTCCTATCAATAAGCAGTGCACTGCCGCAGCCAATTGCCGAGCGCGATGCGCCCTCCCTCCTTGCCACCATCAATGATCTAAACACGGCAATTACCAAACTCACAACAGCAGTCAACGGCTTCGATGGCTCACTACTTGGTCTACTGCCGCAAGCTCTCGCCGTAGTCAAAGCCGAGGCCACTGTCGACATCACGATTTTGAAAGCGACGCATATCGCCGAATCAAGCGCCAACTTCACCGCGGCGGAAAGTCAAGAGATTGTGGGTACGTTGGCAACACAGATCGGGCCCATCCAAGACTCGTTGAATGCATTGAAAGCAAAGGTATGGTACATGGCTTGTGTGAAATTGTCCGTCTTGCTAAGACTGCATAGTACCCACAATTCAAAAAGACACTTACAGCCCCGATTGTCTTGTTGGACTTGAAGACGCTGAAAAAGCATACGAATGATCTCATTGACGCTATTAGTGCCAAGGTTACGCCCGATAATGCTGGTCTGTTAGGATTGGGTAAAGGGATCTTGACTCAGGCATTTGATGATGCGATTGCCGTATATAGTGCCTGATGCAAAGGCGAAAAGACGTATTCATGCTCTTTACTACTTTCTCCGGTCGTTTTAATGTGAACTGTAAGCCTTTTTGGAACCGTATGCAATGATCATAATTGTCGCCGCAGGTCCTGCCATAATTCAACCAAGTAGGCTTGGCTGGTCTTGAAACAAGGCTGACTCGAAACGGCTATCATTTTGTCATAATCATATTATTGTAACACATCAACGCACCCCAAGAGTAATCATTCAAAGTTCAATGCAAAGCAAACAAAAAATCTCAACGACGAAACTTCAATTGCGTCATAACACAGCAGCACACAAGTAATCAACATCATCACAACCTCTCCAAAACTCACACGCCAACCGACATTCCCAATCAATCCCAATCACACATCTCAAGGCTGGAAAAAAGTCGTTTGAAACAGTGGACCCATACAATCCAAATCCTTATCATGCACGTCAGCTCAACCCGCATTCACCAATCCCGATCTCCGTCCCCTCGCGCCACGTGAACCGTCCACCAAACCAAACAAACCCAATTCCCGCCCCCAAACGTATTTCTCCACAAGTGTTCTCCGCTTTCCCACGTGCAAAGCACGCGCAACGTTTTGTGCGGGGTTGGTGCCGGGAAAGGCTGAGCATGCCACGTTATTCCTGGTTTGCGTGTGTACCTGCAGCAAGCATTATCCGCGAATCGGAAGAGCCGATGCCAGAATCAAATCATCACGCCATGTTTGCTTTGGAAATTGTGCAATTGCCGCAGCAAAGTTGTGTTGGAATCTGGAGATGTAACGTTCCGTTCACGGTCAACGATTGTGGCGAAGGGGCAAAGGACCAGCCGGTGGCAGGTTTGTCGAAGGGAGGTGCAGCGTAGGATGGCAGAACTGCGGGTTAAGTATGCCTTCAACGAGGAGGATCCTTGTATTCGCCACAGACACGCTATGTGCGGGATATGGAGGCAAGTCGGATTTCACATCTAGTTGGTTGCGCCAATCCGGACTGGATATTGCTGCGTTAGTTATTGAGTGCCGAACTGGTGCCGCGGGCGTGGTAATGATGTGAAGCGTCGCTTTCTTTGACGTCAGGTGGTAAAGTCCGGGGTAGACTGGGGTAAGCGATGGCACGTGTAAAAACAGCGAACAAAGAAAGGGACTTGCGATAGCGCTCGCATGTTACAGACGCACAAGCACGTGGTAGGCTAGTTAGAGACGGTAGTCTCGGGCCGTCACATGTTGAACCACGCCGCGGGAAGCGCACGGTTGGGGAAGTACAAGTGCTCGCCGTATCATGTCGCGCTCACGATGCTGCACGCAACGGTCGATCGAGAGATTGGTTGCGGCTGCTCGATGATACAATGGCGGTCCCGAGGCGCGAGACGCAGGGTCCCGTGGTTGCCACTACTGTCTTTGGTTCAGTCTCGACAATGGGGATAAAGCAGCGAGTAGTTGATGATTGCGAACGGGATTACCTCCAAGGTTTGACCTGCGAGTAAAAGGCGATTGCCGTTCGTCAGTAGCTTTGAGCCAGAAATCTCGTCTCTCGCGACATTCTTGATGTCCAAGTAAGCAAACAAGATGAAAAGTGGTCGCAGAACCGGCCGTGTATTGTCGCTGAAAACTTCATGCACATGGCTTTACCCGGGTGACATACATATGTACGCCCAGTTCACCAGGCGCAGTGCGCATGTCTCCAAATCCAGCATGGGGCCCGATAATCGGTATTCAGAATCCTACACATAATGTACCAAGAATAGGCTAAACACCGCGGATGGCTTGCACACGCATGAAGATGATCCCAGCAGTGTGGTTGAACCTCGTGTTTCGTTTCAATAGGCGGGGCAAACTCACATATGCATGTTGTATGCCGCTTTCGTGTCTCTGCCTAGGACATTTGTAGTATTCAGCGCTGCAACTAAGCTTCAAGACTAGATGCATCCCCGCAGGGCGAGTACATGTCTGCATGTCGCAAAAGTGGAACACGCAGGGAGAAATGGCGACTAGGATGGAAGGGATCTTGCTTGATGACATGATCGGGCCAAGAACTACCAGCCGTGGTGACGTCGAAACACGCTGGAACAAGTGATCGTCAGGACAAAAGGATGTAGTGACATTTCCAGCCGCGATGAGCCTGGAGATCATCTATTTCGCACGTGTCGGCACTCGGCAGAATGGTCCCAGTTAGCTTCTCCGAAAACGAGGGATTTCAAGAAGATCGATCGCTTGCCGTTATGTTTGGGAGTAGTCCAGTCACAACAAGATCCGCTGTTGCGGGACGACCATTCTTTTCATGTCTTTTACCGAGGGACTAGTTTAGTAACTCGGAGTCGCAAGCTACAAGTACTTATCTTGATGCTGTTTTAAAACCCGCCAACCACCGTTCTTCGGAATCCGGTAGGAACGGCCCCAGTAGCTTCCCCGGATCCAACGACTTCAAAAGCGATCGCCCGCGTCTGGTTTCTGCAATGGTCGACTCGGAGCAAAATCCGGCTTTACAGACCCAAGCTCGCTCTTCCGGTCCCGGGTCCGGTAGTATGAGTTGCTTGGGATCTGGCAGCCGCGTGCTTGTGCCGTATCGGTCCGATTCCATCGCCCTCTGCTGATCGTTGCCTTGCCCCCTCTTCTTGACTCTTGAAACGGCCGTGCATGCACATTAGATTTCTGACTGAGTGAGTAGCGTGCGGGCGGGTGAAACATGTTTGCCCAATGGCGAGATGCGACCCTGAATTTTGCAGGTGTCGTGCTGCATGGTACAAAATAGTGAACGATGATCGCTGAGGGCAATTTGTGACGCGTGTTGGTGTAGCGCAACTGCCGCGGATTTTGAGATGGAAGGTGCAAACGAACTGCAGACGGGGATGCGGCCAAGTGCGGGGTGCGGCATCACCGACTGTTGCAGGGAGGTGCGTCGACTGGGGATAGAGAGAGGGAGATTTTTGTCGTGACAAGAGCAGAGATGAATTATGTTCATAGAAGTTATAATGATATGACCAACTAACAAAGTGTGAGGTAAGGAGATCTTTTGGCATTCCAGTCGGGGCCACATCTCACCTTAACATGGCATCCAGGAATAGCTGAGGATGAGAGAAAAACACATTGATCCGATATGCCATAAAACACGGTCTAGTAGATGGGCGAGCAGTGCCATCAAATAAGGAGAAAATTTGCGACCAGCAATGGAAAAGCGAGTTCTTCGGAGGCGCGCCAGCAGATGGGTACCGTTGATCAACACCGTGCCCCGAATGTGAACCCAAACGAAAGTGTCGAAGGGAAGAGCGGTCTGTGGGTGACCCCAGCGCGAAGTTAAACTGACAGTACGTGCTAATGGTATCGCGTGTTCTTCCTCTGCCGCTCATGGCCAGGGCGGAGGGGATGGACCGGGCGGTAGGTGGTGTATAGGTATCTCGCTCTTCTTGCAGTGTGCGCAACAACAACAACCATGACGTCCAACTTCTTACATTACTACACATCCGCAGCAGCCTTTCTTCTCTGAGTCGTCCTCGACACCCATCTTCTGGATGCCGTTGGAGCCGTGGCCTCCCGACGGGGCGCCTGTGTACGATGACATCTCCTTGTTATATCTGCGGATCTCGCGAACAATGTCGTAGAAGGCGTTGTCGACGTTGATGCGCGACTTTGCCGAGGTCTCGATGAATTTGCAGCCAAAGTTCTTAGCCAGCGTTTGGCCCTCTGCAAGGGAGTTAGCATGCCAGCGCCATGGAGCGGGATGAGACATTTTGACGCACCTTGTGTCGACACCTGCCTCTCGCCGTCGAGATCGCACTTGTTGCCGACGACGATCATGGGGAAGTAGTCCTTGTCCTTGACCCGCAGGATTTGTTGCTGGAAGGTCATGATCTCCTCGAAGCTCTGGCGGTCGGTTATCGAGTAGACGAGCAGGAAGCCCTCGCCGGTCCGCATGTACTGCTCGCGCATGGCCGAGTACTCCTCCTGGCCGGCTGTGTCGAGCACATCGAGCAGCGCAACCTCGTCGTCGATGACGCACTGCTTGCGGTACGAGTCTGCAGAGATCAGAAGCTGTCCCAACTGGGCACCGGGAGGCGCCGCCAATGGTTACTCACCCTCAATGGTCGGGTCGTACTCGTCTACGAAGTGGCTCTGGATCAGCTGGATGGTCAAGCACGACTTTCCCACGCCACCGCCGCCGACTACCACCAGCTTGTATTCTCGAAGAAACTGGCCGGGTTAGCACTGTTGCTGGCACGCACGCACGCAGAGAGGCTCACCTTTGATGCCATTGTGAATGTGTGAGGGACAGCGGACGGTGCTGCAGAAGTGGAGGACTCGGCGTGAGTGCTGCTGGGCGGCCACAGACGAGGGAGCGAAGAGAGCTCTGGTGCAGGGCGGCGACCAAGGGAGGCGGGTTCGCAATGGGGCGCGAACGTGGGCAGGCGCAGTGGAGGTGAGTGACGGTGATGATGGGCAGGGGCGGGCAGCAGCAGCGGTGGAGGAGGTTTTCGCAGCAGGACCTGGGTAGAGAATGAGCAGGGAGGTCGAGATGGAGATGGAGAGGGAGACGGCAGGAGGTCGCCAGTAATGTTCGGCAGCAAAAACGACGGTAGCAGCTTGTACTTGGCCAGGAGTGCTTGGGCCCTGGAAGGCTAAGGTGAACTCTGATTCGGCCCACTGGCTCCGTCTAGCGCCTGAGCAGCATGCGCCCCGTCCACAGCTTGCCCACGAAAAAGGATCACCGCCGTTCAGACCGCACCAAAGCAATCCCAGCGGCACCGCACCAACCGCGCCCAGCTCCAGAGGGCCCGGCGTCTGCAGCAGCGCGAATGGCTGCAGTAGCCAGTCCGTCGCTGCAACGTGCATCTCACGCCGTCCCGCCCGAGATCGCATGCATGTCTGCCTCCCCTGCCACGGACGGTCGGTAGTAAAAGTGCAGTACCAGTAGTAGACTAGGTAAGCAGCTGTCACGACTGTCTACTGTCTTTCAGCGTGTCCGTGGGTGCGGTTAAAGCGGCGGCGCACCCATAGTCATGGCCCTTCTCCGCCATCACAGCGCCAGGTGGCACGGTCTGCGACGCTGTCTGAGAGGCTGTGGCCCTACCGCAAACCACAGTCAGTGCGAGCCATGAAGGGGCCCCGTCGACGACCGTGTCGTGTCGCGCTCGCGTCGCTGCACCCGCGAGCACAGGACGGTATACTGTCTACTGTAGCTCGCTCGCTCGACTGTGCGACTTTTCCCAATATTGCCCGGCACGCCCCAATCCTGCACATGTGATATCTCCCTCATGCGGGCGCCAGATGCAGCACGGCGGACCTGCACATCGAGGCACACACGCACGCGAGTGCGAGTCCCCAGAGAAAGCGCCCGCGCCTTCGCCTTGACAGCGTGCAATTGGAAACGGGCAAAAAAGAATAACATTTGCGCATTGTATCATATCGCACCACTATCGCTCTATCGGCCGTCGTTATCAGGGTCTAATTCTGCCTGACCCGCTTAGCCTCGTGGGACACGGCAGGAACGGGGGTTCTGCAGCCCTTCGAGAAGCCCCGCTGGCTGACACCTATTCTAAGGCCCTTTTGCACACCTCTACCAGTCTATTTCAACGACACGCCTTCCCCTGAGCACACCTCGTACAAGCTGAACATCTACACTCAATCGTATGCTCCCCTCCGTCATAACCCCGCTCAGCTCTCGCTACGACTCTTTGTCAGATGTGTCGGCGTCGTCCTCTCCTTCGACAGCTACGCGCCGCCCCTGGACCGCTGCTTCTACTTCTGGCACCAAGCTTTCCATGAAGTCGCGATCGCGCCCAACGAGCGTTACCGTGTTGTGATCCTTGCCCCATCGTGGATAGCTGCCCACCTTGACGCCCTTTGGCTCCGTCTTTGCGGCCAATTCGGTCAGGTAGCCAGCAACTGCGCTCTCAGCCAGTGGTGTCGAGATGAGAATGCGTGCCACTCCCTTGCCCTCTGGGTCTGTCAGTCGCGGCAGAATGCGCGGCTTGAGACCATCTATCATGGCCTCAAATAGCCTTGGCACTCCAGGAAGGATGTGGATATTTCCATTCACCACACTGACGGGCACCCACAGATCCTCCTTGACGAAAACAACCTGGTCCTCATCGGGCACATTGTCGTCCAGAGGCAACTCAACCATGCGCTTCTTTGCAGTGAGGGCTGCAGATGGCACATCCCAGGAAAAGTCTGGCTGCGACTTGTGCGGCTTCGACAATCGCTTCATGCGGTCGTATGCAGCATCATGCAGCTTCAATTGCAAGCCAAACGCCTTGGCGATGGACTGGTAGGTGATGTCGTCGTGTCTAAAAGCAGCCAATATGTCAGTGGCGTCAGGTGTAGCGAGCAGGCAATGTCTCACGTAGGGCCGATGCCCCCTGAAGTAACGACCATGTCATAGTTGCTCGACATGCGCCGAACGGCCTCGATGATTTCGCCCTCATCATCAGCAATGACTTCCACGCGGCGCAAGTTGATGCCTAACGAGAAGCAAAACTTTGCAAAATATGCCTGTGATGGATGTTGTTGGCGCACTGTAGTGGCATTGGCGAGCTGCAACTTACCGAGTTTGTATCAACAGTCTGTATCAGAGTAAGTCAACGACAACACACCCTCTCGCACCAGTTCGAGACAGCTAAACGCACCTTGCCCCCCAACACCTCGTCCCCTATTATCAAACATGCCGCTGTATGGATGAGCCCCTTTTGCTGAGTCGCAGATGCGGCTGCCATGACTGATGACGTTAACGACGGCCGGAAGTTTGCCGCAGAAGCGTGAGCAAAGTTGGGCACAGGACGGGACAGATGCCTAGCAACCTGCGATAGTCTACTGAACATGGAAGATGCCGGCGCCAAACGGATGCAATGCAGGTGTACGAGTAATTTTTGGGCTCTGGAAGAGTACCAGAAGGATGGACAGCCATGAATCTGTGATGCGCGGCGTGCCAGCTCGACTAGCGCCACGCGGAGCCCCTCCGCCCCGCCATCGTTCATTCCACACCTCTTCAGCCCTACGCCAGCCGTCCTTCGCGAAACCACCTCGCAAACCTTAGCACCTCCCCCCCGCGACACACGAACACGGGCCACACAATATGGTTAGTCGTGCACACTCAATGCTGCCCCCTCGCCGGCTGACTTTCCCGGCCAGTCGTCTGAAGCGCGGCTGTACACCTTCTCCGACGAGACGAAGCAGAAGCTGCGCAAGTTTCGGCTGGGAACCTCGCGCGCCAAAGACCCCCAGGCAGTCATCTGTATGCAACCGTGAACTCTCGTAGCCATGCTCTCTCCGAGCCCACCGCGGGCCGCCGCCTGTCCCCGTTGCAAACGAGGCTGATGCCACCGTGCGCCAGACGAGATCGACAAGAAGACGTTGGAGATACGGCCAGTCGACGACGACGTCTACACCGATGTGCCAAGCCTTGCCGACGAGCTGCCAGACCATGCACCGCGGTTCATACTGCTGAGCTACCCGTTGACGTTGGTAGGTGCCCGTACATGCAATCCTGGTAGAGCAAGGTTGTGCTGACTGTCCAAGGACTCTGGGCGGCTCTCCGTGCCATACGTCATGCTGTACTACCTCCCCATCACCTGCAACAGCGAGGTCAAGATGCTGTACGCCGGCGCAAAGGAGCTTATGCGCAACACATCAGAAGTGAACAGGATCATCGAGATTGACAGTCCCGAGGATCTGGAAGAGATCGAGGAGAAGCTGAAGGAGCATTCGTGATAGGCGCGAAATCTCTCACGGCGGAAGCAACTTGACGGCAAGCACCTAGTAGCTTCATATCGGCGGTTTGGCAACGGGACGTTGCGACCTTACAACCCGCGGAGCTTTTAGAATTGACCAGCGCGTGTCCTTTGCATCATACGAGCACTATGTTGTCTGATTGCCAAGACACCTCATATCAGAATCCGAATCGAACCATTCCAAGACGCCATCTTCTACTCGACATGTTTTCCCGCCCCGCGCACTCGCTCACTGCCGTTAGAACTATGATATGTGTTTCAGCTATAGCTGCTACATGACAACATCCCAGCACCAGATCACGTGCTAATCTCTGGGTCAGGGGTCAGGGATCGGTGACAGCGCCACATTCGTCTCCCAACGCCCGATGAACCTAACACTTGCACACTATCGCGCATCTCTCATCAGCGATCGTCATCTCGAAATGTCAGTCCACCTTCCTGATTGAGTAGCGCAACGTGGGCGCCGGCAACTTGTTCGTGAGGCGAGAATCCAGGGTCGGATCCGCGCGAAAGACGCTAATTCCTCGAGTGATGTTCAGCCGGCCAATCACGAATTACATCACTGCCACACATATGATTTGTGTGGGTTATCATCTTGCGAACTTCCTTTTGGGCATAGCGAGGACTAACGTTCATTTTGCAGATTGTTAGCGTGGAATCTGTGCGGCTGGATGCTGCTTTTACGACGTAATCCTGGTAGCTGCGTTGTGAGCTTATTCAGACGTGGGTGAAGACCGACTCACTTATACCCGAAGTCATCGGATGTCGTCCTTTTGAATACTGGCAATCTGACTATAGTCCACCTCACCATGTCGAACTCGACGCTGTCGGACCTATACTGACACGAGGTCTTGCCGAGCATAGTCTAGGCTTCAAAAAGAAAGCCTTGGACACTCTGCGATTCGAACACAGGTCTTCCGCCGAAACTCCGCATCTGCTACAGATGAGAGAACTGCCATTGTCAAATAACGGTGAGCTCATGTATCGCACGGTCAAGTACGGAGCTCACTGTCAAAGTGCTTAGCTATTCGGTGCGGATGTCTTACCATTGAACTAAATGCCCGACGTGCTTGATAGCAAATCAAGGACTCCTTGTACACATATCCGAGAGCGCCGAAATGAACTGACTGTCTCGTGACTTGATGAGTGATCGGCCTACGAATTTGATGTCGTGGAGCGATGGAGAGCTCCAATACGCGTCATGGTGCAACTTTCAGATGTCGTGCTCTTTTTGTCTGATCGGTTTGCTATCGCAAGCAAACAACCCTACACAAACTTGAAAAATTTCCAATCCGGCCACTCTACGAATCTCTGCAAATGTTCAACGTGTTACCCTTACCCAGTCCCAATGCAATTAACAAAAGTGTGACGGACTATGGACATCAGCTCAAGGACGATCAAGTGCTACCGTGAGCTATGCGTTTCCTTTCTGACAACTCTTCGCGCCTTCCACACCACTCGGCACGTGGCCTCCACGCTCCGACGACCGCATTCTCGATATGCACACTCAACAGTCCTCTGCTCAATCATCTCCTCCAACACCTATGCTCCGCTCCCCCTAAGCTTGAATAACTGCCGCAATGCCCACTCTTATCCTCTTCATCGACTGTCACCTGATTGAAAATTGCTCATCACACCTACTCGACACGCTTGCCCTAATCTCGATCAAGAAGTACTCGCTCAAAAGCGCATGGCACCGCCATGGGTCACATTTGACAACGTAGCCGCCTACAATGGCCACTGCGCCGACGGAGCTGAACCAGACATATCTGGCTTAGGCGTACTTCATCCCCTCACTCAACTCCGATCCTCACAGCTAACATCATTCCGGATAGGTCGTCCTGTCTTTTGTGATCGCGAGCGTAATGACCACTACCGCTTCCATCCTCGCCATGCTTCTCGACCAAGCCTTCGATTCAAAAGGCCGCTTCACACTCCGCGCTCCGGTCAAATACGTGCGCGAACGATACTTAGATACAGAGTGGAAACGGGATTATGCTTGGCGTCCGTTTCTCGATCCGCTTATTATTGGCCTGGGAGATCAGCAGCTCATTACAGGGTACGCTGTATTGCTGAGCGGGTGGATCAAGGTATGTTCTTGCTTATAGCCATGCTCGTATAGAAAACGGAGATGCGGAACTGACGTTACTGATGCTACGCCAGGTAGCGCAGAACTCCTTCGAAGTCCAAGGCGCGCACTTCGTTCTGATTCTATACATCTGTGCACTATCATCCTCATCACATCTCGCCGCACTAATCACCCTGCGCAAATACTTCCGCAACTACAAACTCATCGCCAAGATCCGTCTCGCGCTCGTCATCATCTTCGCTACGTTTCTACTCGCCTCGATGATCGCTGCGATATGTATGCCACCTACAATCGTCGCACACAGCGACGGACTTACCGAGAAACGAAGCCGCACACAACGCCTCTCGTTCCTTGTCCCGCTGGGTCTGATCCTCGTTGGCTTCTCGACGGCACTGGTGTGCATCCTGTACGATCCGCAGCGCAGCGGTACCGCGTCCCGTGCGTCCGACTCATCAGAAGTCTCCATGGCAAAGCTCGTCCGTCGGGTAACAGACCCAAAGCAACGCCCGCCTCTTGACATTAGACTACCAGCACACTTTGGCATGCGCTTACTCTACTACCTCTTCCTCAATCCGCTCATTGCGTTCGCGGTGCAGATTCTGCTGGCCATTCTGTCTGCGATATTGGTCTTGAGCCAAAAGTTTGCGGCGCCAGAGCATGGGAGTAGGTTTTGTGGATTGCAGAGTGAGGGGGAGAATGTGTGGGGGTTTGGACAGACGTTGAGTGTGGTTATGTTGTTGTTGCCGGCGATGAGTGCGTGTCAGACGTATTTGGAAGGGAGGCAGGATATCAGTGAGGGGTTCACTAGAGGTAGGGAGTGAGTAGTGTGATGTAAGTTCTTCGCCTGGACGTCCTGCCGGCCATTACTTCTAAGGATTCATTGCTGTTGTCTTAGGTATCGTTTTCTCGAGACGTTTAATTTCATCTTGATGATCCCGTCCAGGAAATGATTACAGTCTGTCTGGCTCGGGGCAGATTTTGATATGTTCTTGCATCAACACAATCCTATCAAACCGCCCCATAACGATTGCCTTGAAATGTGTGTTGTCGGAGGAAGGGAAACGTTAAAATGGCTTTGAGCCGAACCCCATTCCGTTTTTCTTGAAAGGCTCTTTCCGAGACTTCGGAAATTTGTCACGAAAATCTACTCTGTTGATCAATGCTGTCGAACGCCATGTTCCCAAGTCTGTCCCCGTGCGCGGAACCGGAACCAACATTTGCATCGCCACATTGGGCCAGAACTCCAAGCGTAGAAATACTGGTCGCATGGTTCGTTCACGTCGGTGGCTTCCGCTTTCCGGTCGCTAATTCCGCGCTCCAATGACGCTGCCGCGGCTACTGCCCCGCAGTAGCTCGCCAACAATCCGGGGCTGCCATCGTGGAGCCGCGACGATCGAGAGCCGCGAAGAAGAAGTATTAAGACGATGGCCGCCTCGTTGCTATTGACAAGTAGCGAGTCAGACTTGTGTTGACGAAAGGCATCGACATTCCAGCAGCTACATTGGACAAGATGATTTCCGTTATTGCCGACTTTGTTTCTGGACAGTTTCTCGAGCATCCAATCCGGTCGCTCCTGGTTCTCCTCGTTTCGCTTCCCTTCTCTTACTTTGTGGTGAACGAGTTTACACGCTACTCGCGTCGCATCAAGGGCTTCTCTGGCCCAACCAATTGGCCCATTGTCGGCAACATTCCCGATATCAAATACAATGCCGCCGAAAAGTATCGCGAGTGGAGCAGGAAGTTTGGCGCCGTGTATCAGATTCAGCTGGGTAACGAGCCAGTCATTGTGGTGAACAGCGCAGAGGCCGCGAGGAAGATTTTCGGAGGAAACAGCCAGGCTTTAAGCTCCAGACCGGTGTTTTGGACGTTTCACAAGGTAAGTGGTTGTGCGGCTGAGGGTGGTGTAGCTGAGCTGACGTGGGATTTTAGGTGCTGTCTAATACTGCTGGTACGACTATCGGGACTTCACCGTTCAATGATTCGCTGAAGCGGAGAAGAAAGGGTGCAGCTTCTGCGCTGAATAAACCTTCGATTGCGACGTACATTGACCATTTGGACCTTGAGACCAAGGACTTTGTCAAGGATGGCTTCGAGTCTGGCAAAGCGGGCACTGTCGGTGTCGATCCGATGCCCATGATTGAACGTCTTTCGCTGTCTCTTGCTCTGACGCTGAACTGGGGCACTCGCATGGGAAGTCGGCATGATCCCATGTTCCACGAGATTTGCGATGTCGAAGCAGCCATTTCCAAATTTCGCAGCACGACGGGCAATCTACAAGATTACATTCCGGTCCTGAGACTGAATCCTTTCAGTGGGGGAACCAAGGCTGCAAAGGACTATCGCAACAGGCGTGACGTGTATTTGACGAAGCTTAATCGCGACCTGGACGACCGAATGGCCAAGGGCACCCACAAACCTTGCATCCAGGCAAACATTATTCAGGACAAGGAGGCAGCGCTCAACAAGGAAGAGCTGACGTCTATCAGCTTGACCATGTTGTCTGGTGGACTGGACACGATTACGACGCTTGTGCAGTGGAGTGTCGCATTGCTAGCTCAACGACCGGATATCCAGAAGAAGGCTGTTGCAGAGATCCGCAACTTTTACTCGGACGAAGAGCCCTTAGGAGACGCGTATGACGACCAAAAGTGCCAATACATTGTCGCTTTGGTACGGGAGTGCTTGCGCTTTTATACAGTTTTGAGACTGGCACTTCCACGCGCGACGGTCAAGGATGTCGTGTATGAAGGCAAGCTCATCCCGGCTGGAAGCACCATCTATCTGAATGCGTGGGCCTGTAATATGGGTAAGTCTCATCCCTCGGTACCATGTCACTTGTATCGGTGCTGACTGTAACACAGATCCCGATGTCTGGAGCGACCCCGAGGAGTTCCGACCCGAGCGCTGGCTGGAGCAACCCGATGCACCACTCTTCACATACGGTCTTGGATACCGCATGTGCGCAGGGTCATTGCTGGCGAATCGCGAACTGTATCTCGTCTTCTTGCGCATGCTCAACAGCTTTGAGATTGTGCAGGACTCGGATGTCGACGTACATCCTGTGCGAGGGAGTGCGGATCCTACGAGCTTGGTGACTATGTGCAAACACTATAAAGTTATCTTCAAGCCGAGAAACGCAAAGGCGCTGGGCGAGGCATTGAGGGCGGCGGACGAGCGCTTGGCTGAGCATGAAAAGGCGTGAGAACGAACTCTGTAGATTAATCATTACTGCATGCATTGCATGGCGTTTGGAGAAATTCACTGCCTTTTATCCATTCGTGTTGCGGCCCGTCAGAATTGTCCCGTGATAGATGAAGAGTGTATTTGTGGTGGTGTTGCGGGAGCTGTTTTAGCGGCAGTTGCAGCCGAGAAATTCATTTCGATGGGCAAGGGTGTTGATGTTTCAACAACCATGGCGGCTTCTGTTAACTTGTTCTTTCGGTCTTTAGATAATCCGAGAGGATTACCTTTTGATCGCCACATATTCATTGTCTTGTTGAAGCTTCATAACGGGAAGGTGGCCTCGACACCTGCCAACCAGTGACGTAGCTTGTCAGCCACGCCAACACGCCCGCGACCGCGATAACGAGCTCCCTTGCATCGCCCACATGTCGACCGTGACGCGGAATTCTCCCGTATAGAACAACATGACCCTGAGGCTGTGCGCATGCCAGAAAGAGGACGCTCCGCAAATACTGGGTGGCTACAGGAGGGCATGATTCGAGGGCACATGCTAGGCAAGGCCATGCTGCCAGGTGATGAAGAGCTGGGCAAGAAAGACGACGACCACAGATTCGCGCCAGCACGACCGTCGGGCTGGTCAATATGGAACCACACATTTCGATGGCGGCGGCGGAGAATGCTACTGGTCATTGCGGGGCTGTTACTGGTATACATGCTCTCGAACAGTTTTGGCCGGTCGCATGGACGATATCCACTGGGCATACCCGACTATGACCCTGCACACGTCTACGATGAGCCCGCCGAGCCTATAGGTCCCCCTCCTGGTCTTGACGTCCCCAAAGACACGACGCCGCACACATTTGACGGCCAGATTCGCTTCTACCGCCTCGCACGCACGCTGCGCCGGTCCGCAACGCACACGAATGGCTATGAGAAGACGAATCGCAATATCCTCTTTGCATTTTCGAGCCTCAGGAGCGCATCGACACTGATACCCATGGTCTGCGAAATGTCTAAATGGAGCAGAAACCATGTTCACGTTGCTATGTTTGGTAGAGAGAATGTACCGCTCGACACAATCTTGGAGATCAATGGTGTTGACAAGGAAAAGTGTCCGGCGATATGGCATGATGCACGCCCGGACTATGCAGAGTACAGCAGCGATAGTCGCGCTCACTCCACAGTCATTGGCGCCATGGGTCATGTTCACAGCTTCATTCATCCGCAGGCGGTGATCATGGATGATTCGTTGTTAGAGGACGACTTTTTCGCACGCGGTGTGCGAAACAAGACGGAGGCGCTAGGCATGCCGCTTGTCGAGATACCCAAGGACAGGTCTGAGGATTTAATGTGGATGACGAGATTGGACGCAGGATCGCTGGGCAGCTGGTACAAGCCCACAATCGACATTTTGATTCAAGTCCCGCCAGACTCTTCGAGCGTCTTACGATTGCTACAGTCAATCAAGGAGGCTGACTATAGTGGCATGAAGCCGCCTCGCATTGTGCTCGAGCTACCCGCGGAATTAGATGTATCGGTAAAACGACATGTTGAAAACTTTAGGTGGCCTTTGCACAACGCGAACCCAATGGCAGCTAGCGGGATATCCATTCGGCGGCGTATCCAAACACACCGCGCGACTCAAGAGGACGCCGCTATTCGCTTCCTCGAGCTCTTCTACCCGACCAGCACCACGGACTCGCACGTCTTGTTGCTATCAGCACAGGCGCAACTTTCGCCCCTCTACTTTCACTACATCAAGTATGCGCTTCTAGAGTACAAGTACTCGAGCTTTGGCCAAGAAGACAGCTCGAATATGATGGGTGTGAGTCTTGAGCTGCCATCAGTCCTGCTCGACGAAAAGACGAAGCTGTCATCACCGTCTCTTGCCGACATGTACACGAATCGATACAAGAGACTGTTCCCCCGGACTCGTAGCGCCCCGTTTCTCTGGCAGGCGCCAAACAGTCACGCGACGTTGTTCTTTGGCGACAAGTGGGCAGAACTCCACTCGTTTCTGGGCAATCGTGTCGTCAAGCACCAAGACGCGCCAAAGACAGCGTCTCGCATCAAGCTAGTCTCAGAAAGCCTGCCAGCGTGGACTGAGTACATGCTCGAGTTTATGCGGGCGCGAAGCTACTCGCTACTATACCCCGCGGCATCATCGGAAGCTTTTGTCACAGTACATAATGAGCTTTACCACGCACCAGAAGAGTTCGCGCCGTTGCCGGAGAAGAGTTCAACATCAGACGCCCTGCCGAAGGAAGATGAACCGTTTCTTCGCGCTGAAGCACCGGCTCGCCCGCCAGGCCACCCAGAGCCAACTATAATACCAGGCTCCAAGCCTCTGCATCTCGCTCTCCCATTCGACGGCGACCTTCCTGAGGTCCCGCACCTGCCGCAACTCTCGTACGATGGGCAAATCGTGCATATTACAAAAGTGTCCAAGATTGCACAGGAGTATGCCGACAAGTTCCGCGAAGAGGTTGGCGGTTGCGTGATACCTACCGGCAAGCATAGAAAAGTTATTCCTGGCGAAACGCGCGATTTGTTTTGTTTTGGCGACGAGGATGAGGGTGATTGGGAGGATGATTTGGGTGAGGGAGGAGTGGACAAGAAGGCGATTGTGGATGCGTTTGGGTATGAGAAGCTTATTGTGGATGGCGAGGAGCCGACAAGGACGAGGGTGATGATGGGTCCGATGCCGACGGTTGTTGAGGCGGATGATTTTTGAGGGGGCACGGCATGGGGTAGGGCATTTTTAGGTGTTTTTATGGCGATTTTGATAGATGAAGTGCACGATCTAGCAGTTTGTTGTCTTCACCTGATCTTTGCCGTCATGATAAAATTTATAACACACTGAAGACCTTCCGGCCATGGTAATGAGGTTGTTATTATGGCCCTGGCCGATTTGAATACTACTCGCGCTGCGGTTGAAGTCAACGGAAGTCGCGTGCTTCTTCGCCGCATGTCTCGCCGTTAGTGCATGCGCACAGGCCATTTCCGAGCATCGAACTTTTTGCCTCGACAGACCGCAACACCCCCGAGCGTACACACGAGCCCTTCACCCACCACGCCACCATTCTGCGCATATCTCTTCCTTTCTCTTTCTTCTCCGCGGTTGCAATCGTGTCGTTCCTTCCTTTCGTGATACCCATAGACCGACGGCGCCATGTTTGTGCGAGCAGCACGGCGGAAGCTGCGCAATGACGCCCTCACTTCGCATCTTCAGACGCCACCGCAATTGACTCTCCCATGGCTGTGTCCAGCACAGCTGCGGAGAACGGCAAACATCAGATCGATATCATCCTTTCCAAACGACTCGAAACGACGGCGACGATCCTCTTTTTCGTCACGGCACGAGACACGATCCCTCGCCACGACGGCCGAACTGCAGCCCACGCCAGATCCATCACAATTGCAAGGCCTCATGCCGACATGGGGCTCCCGCACACAATCACCGGACCTTGCTCGCATAATGCCTTGGAACACGTCCAGCCCATTGATACTAACAGAGTCAGCCTTGCCTGCTCGGCGTGTACAAATGCGTAGAAAGAACGGTGGCTTTGCCGGTGACAATGTCACTGAAATGCACCAGAATCTATACGCCTGTCTGCGCGTGGGTCGCCTGGACCGAGCCTCGGTCATCTTGTCCAGGCTAACGGATCTGCTGGAGCCATCTGCCCCAGAGCTGGTTGACGCACACAATATTTATTTGCAGACCATGTTTGATCTGGCGCAGCAAGATGCAAAGGAGGATTCCATGGCTTCGATTGAGGAGTGGTACAATTCGAACATGGTGCGCAATGGCATCGAGCCGAATGCGCAGACATTTGTCACGCTCTTGCGAGCTACGATGAATTTCGTCCAAGGACCCGAACAAGACGACGCGATACGAAGATACATGGCCATTGCATCCGAGCATGGCGAGGACATGGTCGACGACATCAATTACTCGGCAGAGTTTTCTGATGAGGAGTGGAATCTGCTGATTCGCGCGCAGCCCGATGACTTCGAAGCCCCGCCAGAGGTACAGGAGGTACAAGACATGACTGTCAACACACCTGCGGCACGCAAGAGCCTCATGGAGCACGGTCTTCCCATCGCAACCACAGAGCCAATCAAGCCTGTGCCGCAAAAAGGACTAGGCCTCGACTCGCTCAGACAGGCGCTCGCCGTTTTTGAAGATGCCCAGCGCGTCGCATTTCCAGCCGATATGGAGGGCACACAGGAAGAAAAGGACCACGCATACGCATATGCACGACAATTGAAGCTGGAAGAGGATGCTCTGGAAGCGGCCGTGGCGCGGTGGAAGAAAGAAGACGAGAAGCTCCAGGATATGGGGATACACGGAGTCATGAGTTCCAAGAGTGTACAAGCTCTCATGTACAAATGGTACGATGCACTATCTCTGCTCTTCAAGAAGCACATTGAGAAGTGCAAGGAGGTCATGGCCGAACCTTTGGAAGGCAGTTTGCGGGATCCCGCTCACGGATATGGTGTATATCTCGAAAGATGCAACCCGGATCGACTGGCGGCCTTGACTGTTGCTCGTGTAGTTGCGGCTGGTGTGAGAACCGACACCACAGATAACGGACCATTCAAGATCTCGTCTCTATCGAGCAAGATTGGTAGTGACATTGAAGACTATCTCAACTCTGATGCTCAGGCGCGACGCGATGCCTTTTTACGGAAACAACGAAAACAGACGCGGAAGGAGCTTTTGCAGAACAAGCTCTCCAAAAATCCATCGGCAACTAGCTCAACCACCACGCCGCCCGTAGTCTCTCATGCGGAGTTTCAAAGGACGGCGATTCCACTGGCAGCACGGGTACAAATGGGAGCACTCGCTCTTGAGCTTTTGTTGCAATCGGCAACCATTACTGTGACAGCAGAGAACACCAAGACCGGCAAGCAAATGTCTAGCACGCAATCTGCCTTCCAGCACAACATTGGCTTCCAACAGGGGAAAAAGGTTGGGTACATTGTCCCACATCACCAGCTTCTCACCAAACTGCGCAATGAGTCTGTGCACCACGTCCAACCAGTCACTCTCCCTATGGTTGCCGAGCCAAAGCCATGGACGACCTTTTACGACGGCGGCTACTATACCACACCGCAAAAGGTCGTTCGGTACAAGACCAGCGATGGCTCTCAGCGAGCATACGCTCATGCGGCAATCGAGAACGGTGACATGAAGCAAGTGCTGTCAGCTCTCGATTCACTTGGCAAAGTTCCGTGGCAAATCAACGTTCCCGTACTCAACGTCATGGCGCAGGCATGGAACAATGGTGAGGGCATAGGTGAGCTGGTCCCCGAGAATCCTGACCTTGACCGCCCTGAGGAGCCAGCCGCCGATGCCAGTCCACAAGAGCGGGCGCGCTGGGGCAAGAGGCTGCAACTGTACGAGAATGTCAAATCTGGATTACACTCTCAACGATGCTTCCAGAACTTCCAGCTAGAGACTGCGAGAGCCTTCGCCAATGAGAAGAAGATCTTCTTTCCGCACAACGTCGATTTTCGTGGGCGGGCATACCCACTTCCCCCGATCTTGAATCATATTGGATCCGATATTGCGAGAGGGCTGCTCAAGTTTGCTCATGGAAAGGAACTGGGTGTCGTCGGGCTGCAATGGCTCAAAATTCATCTGGCCAACTTGTACGGCTTCGATAAGGCAAGCTTGAAAGAACGGGAGCAATTTGCCATGGACAATCTAGCCGAAATCTATGACTCAGCCACCAATCCGCTCGACGGTCGGCGATGGTGGCTAAAGGCAGAAGATCCGTGGCAGTGTCTTGCTTGCTGCATGGAGCTGAAGAGTGCCTTCGATTCGCCTGATCCTACGCGCTACATGTCTCAAATACCGGTTCACCAGGATGGAACCTGTAATGGGCTCCAACATTATGCAGCCCTGGGTGGCGATCACGCGGGTGCACGTCAAGTCAACTTGGAGCCTTCAGACCGACCTCAAGACATTTATACCGGTGTCGCCGAGCTCGTCAAGGAGATGGTGGCTCAAGACGCTGCTAAAGGCTTGGCGCACGCGACCTTTGTTAATGGTCACATTACACGCAAGGTCGTCAAGCGTACAGTCATGACGAACGTCTACGGAGTGACGTTCATGGGTGCCAAGGCACAAGTCGAGGACGAACTGCGCGCCTTATTTCCAAAGTTTGTTGAAACCGACAAGATCAGATCCCTAGGAGCCGTCGCACTTTACATTGCGTACAAAATCTTCGATGCGCTTGGCAAAATTTTCAATGGTGCGCAAGAGATCCAATACTGGTTAGGCGAATGCGGCGAGCGCATCACGACCTCCCTGACCGCGGAGCAAGTTGCGCTCATCGCAGAGAGGGCCGAAGGCAAGGACCTTGCCTACGATGCCAAATACAGAACCAAGAAGGCGTTGACCAAATCGGAAAAGGCTGCTCTGAACAAGGATCTCGAGGCTTTCAAGACGAGCATCATCTGGACCACACCACTCAAGATGCCGATTGTGCAGCCATATAGGAAAAACGGCGTGCAGAAAGTGCCCTCCAAGCTTCAAGCAATCACCGTTGCGAAGCGATCCAGCCACAATGTGGTTGACAAGCGTAAACAACTTCAGGCCTTTCCGCCCAACTTTATCCATTCCCTGGACGCAACACACATGACTCTGTCGGCTCTCAAGTGTAGCGAGATGGGACTTGACTTTGCTGCTGTGCACGACAGCTTTTGGACACACGCCTCAGACATTCCCACCTTGAACGTGATTCTTCGCGATGCCTTTGTGCGCATGCACTCGGAAGACATTATCGGGCGCCTTGCGGAAGAATTCAAGGCACGGTATGCTGGAGCTTTGTACTGCGCCACTGTCAAACCGCAAAGCGCCGTCGGTACCAAGATTCGACAATGGCGTGTTGACTACTACAAGTCCATCGGAAGGAACGTCACGAACAAAAACACCGTTGCTCATGGTAATGCTTCATTCGAAGAGATTGCGCTTGAAGGCAGGAGGCGGAAGCTCTTAGAGAGCAGTGACCCTAAGGAAGTCAAGAAAGGACAAAAAATGGTGACGCCGACGAGCATTTGGATCGAGAATCAGGATCCCAAGGCGTTGACGTCGTTCCGCATGGCGCTGCTCGGCGAGACCAAGGATAAGAAATCATCCAAGTTTGAAGAGACGCGAGATAAAGTCTTGGATCGCGAGGCTGAGGCTGTCGCCCAGGAGAATGGAGCCGCCGAGAACGCTGCCGCCGCTGAAGACATTTCCGAGGCAATTGAGGATGAGGCGCCTGCACAGGCAACTGGCGAGGGTCGCAGGGTCCAGGTCTGGGTCCCGCTCACGTTTCCTCCGGTGCCGACGAAGGGTGGCTGGGACGTTTCGCGCCTACGCGAGTCCAAGTACTTCTTCTCTTGAAGGAGTGTGATATTGAGAAAGTGATTTTGAGTCTGCACTTGCATAGGCGTTTGGTGGTATCATTTGGTTTGCATTGCGCGGTGTTGAAAGAAGGCATGGGAAAAGATTTATGTTTATAATGTGCTGTGAAAGAGGTCATGATACCTTCATGTAGATATACGTACGATAGCGCGAGCCAGACCACTCTGAATGAGAAGGAAAGAGATGATTACTTGATCGAGCTGTTATTCAAATGAGGTGCATGTGATGAGCCTTACTGATGCTTGCCTATGTTACGTGGTCGCTGTTTCTCCAGACCCTGAACAGGGAAGTGCGTTCAGTCTTCTGGCTTGCTTGCCGTCTGTCAATTTCTTCTTCACTCACCACTTTGCAAGATTCGCAAAGACAAACAAACTCGAGAACACCCATATGCGGCTTCAATCTGTCGAAGTCGGCTGCTCTCGTCTCAATATCGCTACTTATCGCTGCAATCTTACGTGCCGGTGCGACACATCCGCGCATCCGACAAGAGGTAGGTACCAAAATACAACGGCAACGGCCACGAGACGCATGAGAAATAATGTTGACACAGCTGACAGTATCCCCAGATCAGCAAACAGAGACACTCGGTGCACAGCGAGCTGACTTCGTGGTTGTATTGCAGTGGGCGGCGGTCTACCAACTTGATGAAGTGTGGGGGCCGTTTCGTGATGGGCGACACACCAACCGGCCGCTGAGTCCTCCAGTCACAATGCACGTCATGTTCCAGACTCTTCCGTGATACAAACGAAGCAGCCACCGGGGCATGGAATAGGCCGACCCCGTTTCTCCGCCTATGACCTGTCTCCCAGGTTTGCGGCGTCGAGCAATCCGTATCATGTCTAGAGTGTTTGTCTCCGCCCAGATAGGCAACCGCCGCCCTTCTCGGACGAACAATCTGACAGCTCAATGTCGCACAACCGATCACATCTGCATTTCATCACATGCGCTCACCGGCGCGATGTGAGGCTCAAGTACTGCTTCTGGAGTCGCCAGCCCTACTTTATGGAAGAACATGTGTTCTATTGGCCATGTACCCATATAGGCTGCCGCCGGTGGAATACGAGGTGCCACCCGCGATCGCGCATCCCGCGCGGCGCATGGTATTAAAGCCTCGGCTCCCGCAATACACAACAGCGGATACGCTAAATGCATAACCTTTGCAGCCTCGTCCCACCGCGGCGGCTATCCGGCCATGGGTAAAATCAGCTTCAAAGAGTGCAGGGCTCGATATGAAACAAATACTACGCTGCAGCATCAGTTCCAGTGGTATCCGCGACCTCTGGTGGGCATCGATCGCAACGACACCACGCAAATATCAAGAGAAGGATGTCTGTATCTTTGTGGTTCAGGTGCAGACTACTACACGTGGCAAGAAGCATCGAGCACCATCACGACATGGATCCTGCCCGTTATCGGTACCCTCCTCCAGGCTCCTTTTGAGAGCAATGCGACCAAGCGTACGTTCCTGGCAATCGCAAGATGGGTCGGCTCACCAATTGCATCTATTTCGTACGTGCTATGGAACATCAAGGTCTCTGCAAAGGCTGCTCTTATGGTCGACATGGCAGTCAAGTACGATGAGACACCGGATCGCAAAACCGACTTTGGCAGCATGAGAGACTCCATGTATTTGTTGCTTGTTATGAATCAATACACATTGGAGCCCGAGGTGGTCGAAGGCAAGAAGGAGGCGGAATGTCTACTACGGATCGCGCTGTTCAGCCGAGATCTCAGGCTGACCGACACTGATAAGACATTGCGACAGATGCGACGAATTCTTGCACGAGAGTTACGTGAGATGAGACGCAGAGGAGCTGTACCAGGTGAGTAAACTCAAATACATTACGCCAGCCGTTCTCTGACGCTTACAGTATTTGTGTCAATCCTGTGGTTCCTATTCGCCTTTGCCCTATCCGTGGAGGGCGCATTTGGCGACCTTGGTCAGAATACCACTGCACATGATCTCGCATTAGGCTGTTTACTGGCATGGTTTCCTATTCTCATCATGGGCTCGATCGTCGACCGGAACCCGATTGCAGCCGAAGCGATCCGCCTCAAGCTGAACACGTTGATCGACCATGTACGACATTCGCTCCAGAACGACAACCATCGCAATCACTTCATCAACACTTTCCGAGACCAACACAACTTTACACAGCTTAGATCACGCGTCGAAAGTGTCGCGCATGGGAGTGATGACGAGTACGAGTTTTTCAAAGAGTTTGCTGGACAGGGTCGAGTGAGGTGGCATTATGGTGCGGCCCATCCCATCCTATCGGATATTGAGGACTGCTATATCGCCGAGAAAGGGCGTAATTGGTTAGCAGACGAGAAGGATGCACGATCGAATCTCGTCCTCGGAACCATCAATGATGAAGGACTTATGTGGTTCGACATCCGCGAGTTCTGGCAAGTCGGAAGCGCAATCCTAATCGTCGGTGCCAGTTGCGGCGGAGCGTTCATCTTGAGTTTCTTCACTCCGACTGTTGGTCTTGGGTGCCGTAGTGGCGGATACACCATTTTTTTCAGCATCGCTTTGGGCCTTATGATTACGGAAATGACAGTCTGGCTGGTCATGTCGCCCTACCAGATGAGAATTCCATGGCTTGTCAAAATCATGGCATACTTTCGGCGTAATGCGGCTTTCAACAATAGGGAGAACAATACGCGAGAGAGGTGGGCATTTCTGCGCCGTACCGCTTCCAGCTTCCAGCTCGAGATGGAAAGCAAGTTCACCAAATTCGTTGGCTGGCTCGTACACTTGGTGCCTGGTAAGAACAAGAGGGCTCGGAGGAAGCATGCCATGTCATCGTTGGAAGAAGGTTTTCGCGCGTTGAAGAACCTCAGTACTCAGAGGAGATGGGAGCTGTTTTTCTTTCGCCCGGTGGAAGCATTCAACACCATCTGGCTGGTAAGTGAAACACCCTCATCTTCACGATAGCGCGGGCACTTGGACGATTGCCGGGCCACTCTTTCAGAGTTTGAGGCATAATATTAACGAAAAGACAGATATACATCGTTCTCGCGCAAACATTTGGATGGTACAAAACTTGCAACTGTGTCACGAGCACATGGGGTGGACAGGGTGGCTACCTCGATTTCGCGGTCCAGGACACATCGAACAGTCCCTGGGTGCTCTACTACTGGACGACTGGAACACTACTCACGGGCATTGTGATGCTGGGCTCTATGTTCTACATCACTGTTGAGGTGAGCTATGACTATATCACGACAGCTTTTCGACTGTGCTGACCTAGTTGCTAGTGGTGCCAGCAATCCTTTCTCTCAACTGAGGTATATCAAGATGCCATGGATGGTTTACACATGACGCGGGACTATCGATCGTTGACATACTGGTTCCGCGTGGCCTCTCGATTTGTTTCCAAATTCACATTTGACCCGCTTGAGTCGCTCGGTGTCAGCTTTGGACTCATCAAAGCGAAGCAAAAGACCCTCGTTTGGACTAAAACTCACACTTGGAATCCCAAAGTTATTCCCGACAACCCAACCACTGAGCCATCATCAGCAACTGCGCATAAGCCTTCTCCATCCATCGAGCTCACCGACTACTCCACTTTACCACAAGCTGAATCATCGGCTCAAGACACACCCGCCATGGCGCATTCATTGTTTCCACCGGCACTCACCACGCGGAGACCACGATATGAGAGCGATGCATCATATCATGAACCTTCGTTGCCAATCTTTCAGCAATTTCGCACGAGTGACGATTCCCAGAGGCCTTTCTTACAGCGCCCGTCCGATGTGCACCGTTCCCGCGCTCCGTCTTCATCCGACCACGGCCGTCGAAGCAGCGAAGCCCGTAGAGATAGTGAAATGACTGGGAGGTCGAGCAGCGAGTATGCAGCGTCGCCCTCGTCGCCGCCGGAAGATCAGCCTTCCTTTGGCGGATGGCTTGGGCTCAGTACATCGTTCCGTGGGCGTCATGGCTATCAGCGAACAAATTCAGATCCAGGAAGTCCGCCAGTTGATATCGTTGCTGAAGTCGACGGGAACGCGTTGGGAATACGATACGATGATAGAGACGTGGTGAGGTGAATAGAGTCTGGCGGAGAAGCCTTTATCCGGCATTCTTCCGTGAATATATACGATATATCCGTTGCTTCTCGATAGCAAATGTACTATCATAACAGTTCGTCACATTTTGTTTGCATGCAAATGAAACAATGTCACAAGCGCCTCCGATCAGATTTGTGGTTGTCGGAACTGGCTTGATCGGTCCAAGGCACGCTGAGGCTATTCTGAACACAGCCGATGCGCAATTGGCATGTATTGTGGATCCTCATCCATCAGCAGTCCAAGTAGCATCAAAGCTGCAATGTCTCTTGTTTCCATCTATACAATCAATGCTCGATGGTTCTATCGCGAAGCCCGATGCAGCCTTGGTTTGCACACCTAACCACACACATGTCGCCGTGTCCAAAGAACTGCTACAAGCCGGCATCCACGTCTTATGCGAAAAGCCCATATCAATTGACGTACAAAGCGGCCAGGAACTAGTACGTCCCACCCCCAATAAATCCACGCAAGACCTTACTAGCACTACCTAGATCGAATGCGCCCGCGCGCACAACCGCCACCTCCTCATCGGCCACCACCGCCGCTTCAACCGTTACGTCGTCGCCGTAAAACACCACCTCCCATCCCTAGGCCGCCTCATCGCCATCAACGCCCTCTGGACAATCTTCAAACCACCATCCTACTTCGACCCCCCGACACAATGGCGCCGCCTTGACTCCGCAGGCCCCATCTTTATCAACCTGATCCACGAAATCGACCTCCTGCACTACTGGTACGGCCCCATTACACGCGTTTACGCCGAAGAAGCGCCCTCGCAACGCGGCTTTGACGCGGAAGAAGGCTGTGCGATTACGTTACGGTTTGCGAGTGGTATGGTAGGCACTTTTTTACTTTCTGACGCTGTTGTTTCGCCGCATAATTTCGAGGCCGGGACGGGTGAGAATCCGCTTATTCCGTTTCTCGGGCGGGATTTCCAGCGCGTGTTTGGATCGAACGGGTCGTTGAGTGTGCCGGATATGATTAGGTGGGAGTACAGTGGTGAAAAGAGCTGGACTGCGGAGATGGTGGAGACGAGGCTGGATGTGCCGGAGATGAAGATCCCGTTTGAGGCGCAGATTAAACATTTTATGGGCGTGATTAGGGGGACTGAGGAGCCGAGGTGTGATGGGCGGGAGGGGCTGAGGGCGGTGGTTGTGTGTGAGGCGATTAAGGCTTCGATGAGGAGGAGCGAGGCTGTGGAAATTGCGGAAACGTTGTAGTGGAGTCGCTTTGAGGATCTTGAAAGTGGCATGATTCGGCAAGAATGGCGAGGTAGTTTACGAAAACCTATCGTCCTGTCGGGTTTTGTGCTTTGAGCAAATCCATTGCTGCATTGATTAGTCTATTTTCTCTACTGCATGGCACTCTTGGAAGAAGTGTTGTCGGACAGGGAGTCGAGTACTAGTTCGAATCGCCTGTTTTAGTCCGCTCGCCACGTCTGTGCTGAGCTTCGTTACTGTTTGATCTTCACGGAAAGTAGGGCTCGTTGCGCGATGTTGAACATTCTCCATTGACCGAAGGATATACTTTCATCAATTTATGCTAGTCTCCCTAATAGCATATTTCTCGGTCGGTGGTACGGAAAGTTCACCAGTCACCAAGGCTCGTAAGAGGCCCTGTCGGTTGACGTGTATAGACGATGCAAATAAGAATCTCACAAGGACTGACAAGAAACGACTCCTTATAGTGACAGAGAAAGCTGGGCACTTGAGACAGTGGCAAGATCAGGCTCTCGCTGTGGCATGGTGTTTATTTTTGATGTCTCCGTTCGCAGTGGAATATGAATAATATGACACTACTTTGGCGTCCAGCGACACTATATGGCCATTACCCCACAATATGGCCCAACAAGATCGAACACATCCGACATCAAGACTGTGCTCGGCCGAATGCAGTGGAAAGGCACACTTTCAAGCCGCCTGGCACTTTGTGATTGAAGAAGGCATCGTAATTCTGAGAAATATTCTCGAGCTTGTCTAACGGAGGTGAATAGTCAGCGGACGAGGTCTCGGTGTTGCAGGGTTCACTTAAACTATGCTTACCTTCGTGCGTGAACATAAAAGAGGGGTCATATTTGCCCTCGACCACGATGTCCAGAAGGTATGGGAAGTACTAGGTTGATATTCGGTCAGCCAGCGCTATCTATCAGTGGGAGTACTCATGGGATCTCTTTTGGCGCGCCGTAGATGTGAGTGCAGAGGAGGGCAAAACTCACTTTCTGGGCATAAAGTTGACCACCGCGTAACGTGATAGCTTTTTCCATCAACATTCCAATTGGGAAATTGTTTGTTGAATAGAAGAAATCGCCAATCAGGGCGACATTTCCTCCTTTTCGCGTTGCCTTTATCACTGCGCTTACAGTATCTGAGCTGTCTCCTTCCATTCCCAGCGCTCTCATGGTGGCATGCTTTACTGAGTTCGTGCTCCGGAAACCACTCGCTTCGATACCTCGGTCCAAACCGTGTGGTTCGATGGACAAAATGTAATCTGCCGGATTCGAGTGCTCGTTCACGTCGACCGGAATCATGCCGTATGACTTTGCGATGGCGAGCCGTTTCACATCTTTGTCAATTGCGTACACCTTAGCGGCTCCGCGGAACTTGGCCAAACGCTGGATAGAGAGGCCCACTGCGCCACAGCCCCAAACACCAACAACGTCTCCTTTTCCCACTTCCGCTAGCTCGTTGCCGTGCCACGCGGTTGGCGTCACGTCCGCAAGACCAACCAATTTCTTTGGATCAATGTCCTTTGGCGCCTTGACACAGACAAGATCCGCATTTGGGACGCGGCAGTACTCAGCTTGATCACCTGGGTAACCTCCTGTGATCATGGAATAGCCGAAGATGCCGGACAAGCGATGGCCGTACATCTGCTCCAGCTCTTTCGACGGATTGGTACAATCGCAGAGCGAGTACTCTTTGCGCTTACAATAGAAGCAGTCTCCGCAAGCAATAACTGGCAAGATGATCACCCTATCGCCCACTTTCAAATTTTTGACCTCGGGCCCGATTTCCTCGACGATGCCGATGGCCTCGTGGCCCATGATCAATCCTTTTTCCATGACTTTGTTCATATCGCCGGCATACATGTGAAGATCAGAGCCACATATGGTGCAATGAGTAACGTGTACGATGGCGTCTTTGGGTGCGGTGATGGTGGGCTTGGGAACTTCGCCCAGTTCGATCGATTGCGTGCCCGTCCAAATAGCCGCCTTCATCGTCTCGCTAGGATGTGGCTTATACTCCGTCGTATATACTGGTCTTGAACCCGAGTTGAGTATGGTGAGTCATGAGCCATGGTTGGCATAGGTGGCACTTGGGAGACTTACTTGCCGACTTGCGCCATTGTAAAATGCTGATGGTCTTCGAAGTCTATTTAAAAATTGTCCTTTGCGTGGTGCTCAAGAAGTGTTGTTTGTGACGATATGAACTACATTCTTTCTATTTGTTTCTGGCACTTCGAACTTTATAGCCGCAGTGCGTAGGGACATATTTTCGAGTTTGATCGATACATTCTCATCGAAATGTCATGTTGATGATTAAAACCTCGTAATTTCAAATAATTGTCAGAGATGATATCACCAAACATTTACTTGGTAAGTGTGATCCTGAAGATTGGTTCAAGAGCGTAGCGTATGCACAAGATGTAATCGTGACGCGAGTCATGTTCCACAATACCACATCCACACCGACGCGCAGAAGAATAGCTGAAAAGTTCGTCCAGATTGCTGAAACAAGAGAGCAATCGAATGACGGCTTAGTTACTTTATTTGCTGTTATGATATAAGTTCAAAAGCGTAGCTTTCCGATCGTTATGCGACAGTTTCTTAGCTGTGCCAAGCACGCATGCCGAGGTAAGAACCTTGAAGGACATCAATCTGACGAGAATAGCACTACGAAGGAGCTCGTATTTATTATCGCATCAACGTTGGTGCACAGACCACCGAACTTCATGCGATAAAACATACGAGCTCCTTCGTAGTGATACCGAACAGCGCACATGATGTTACGCACGCTATAATTACGCAGATCTTCAAGATACGCGCCAACAGAGAGGCTTCATTGCGAAGTCCTTCTGCTGTGGCGACACCTGCGAGACGGCCAAATAGCTCGCCATGCTCATCAAGCTACCCGCCAAGAGTCAATGCATTGGTATGGATTTATATACGACTGACATGGCAAGATAAGTCTCACGTCCTTACACGTTTGGGCCGCCCAACACCTCTCACGTGCCTCTTTCTGAACCTTGAGTCCGCCGGCTCTTCCTGTACATACTAGATTCATCACCTATGTAAATCAGATGGGTGCTAGCCGCTTCCGTTGTGCTGCGCCTGTATTCGTGCTTGACCCACCGAATATCGTCGATTCTTCCGGCTTGAACGGCTAGAGAAGCACAGCGTACTTTAGCTTTTTGCTCAATAGTAGTGGCGGTGGTGTTGTTTCGAAGAGCATCGAGCCCAACTACCGTAAAGCATATTGACCGTCCGTCCTACACCTCTGCTCGTTGTGATGCCCTTGCGCCCGACGCTAGCTCCTCTACCAAGTCAAATTTTCTTTGCCTTCGGCAAAGAAAGCGAGTAAATCTCGGGCGCTAGTATCGAAGAGAGTACTGGTGGTACTGCAAACTCTTCTGGAATCATAAATAGGCGCAGGCGCAAAGTGATCTGGCCGAGATAAGGGGACGCAGTCAACACAGCGGTAGGTACGCCCAATGCCAGGCTCAGAGCTAACATCGAAAGCCTGAAGGCTGTGAACCCATCTTGAGTAACAATGATGCTGGCGATACCAATGCCAATAACAGTTGGCAGCCAAAGAGTTCGGTAGGCATCTCGCCAGCCGAGGCCAAGTCGGTCGCGGTTCTGAGCGTCCCACACAAATGAGCTGTGAATGAATGAGCTGAACACCAAAGCTGTTATGGCGATACTCATGGTGGGACCGATAAGCGCCATATAGAGCAAATGTAAAAAGATCGAGACGGCCCAGCGAATGCCGTCACCATAGCCTTTGACGCACTTCGCTGCTATCCAGACGATACTAACGATCCGGGGAAAGGCGTTCATGTTGATTTGAAGCAGCTGGGAATAAGCGCCGAGATCATTGATGTTACGTGTGTCCGAATGAACTAATGTTGACTTAATGATCGTGGCGAGAGTCATTACAGTCCAAACGGTCGGTCCCAGATGGGAGGCTATAACCTGACATATCTGGATGCGACTAATGAACTTAAGGCCGGGTTGTCTTAGCAGAACGATATATTGAATGGTACCCCGGCACCAGCGAAGTTCCCGGCGCATATGATCGATGAACGTAGGTGGGTGCGCTTCATAGCTACCAGTCTCGACGGGTAATAGTCGGACTTCGTAGCCCGCGCGACGCATGAACATGGACTCAATGATATCGTGACTAAGGATGAAGCCTCCGAGCGGCGCCCTTTCTTTGAGGACTGGCAACTTGCAGTTCTCCAGGAAAGCCCGGGCGCGAATGATCGCGTTGTGGCCCCAGTAAATTGCAGAGTCTTTGTACCACCAGCTCAAACCTGTGTTCTGGATATGGGCACTGAAGAAGTACATAACGCGGCTAAAACCACTGACTGACGGTGTGGTAGCAAACTGGGTTTGTATCATGCCAATTTGAGGGTGTTTCTCCATGCTTGACGCCAGTCGAACCAATAGCTCTCCACTCATAGTGCTGTCAGAGTCGAGTGGAACGAAGAAGTCGTCCCCGTCGGAGTGATGCTCGACGTAATCGAAAGCATTCCCTGCTTTGAATCCAATGTTCTTGCTACGGCGCCGGTAAAAGGCCGGCCCGAAGGTGCCAGTGCTCAGGTTTCCCTTGAGTCTTTCGAAGGTTCTTTCTTCCATTCGCATGACATCTGGGTCTGAAGTGTCGCTTAGCAAGACGAATCTAAAGTTTCCAAGGCGGCCGGCTTGTGACAGGCTTTCGTACATGGCAAGAAGTCGATTGAATATCGAATCCGGCTCTTCATTGCGCATGTAGATAGTAAGTGCTGTTTTGGAATGCAGCTCTGGTAATGGGCTTCTTTCGTCGAAGTAGGGGTAGATGGACTTCTCAGCGTTCCCAAACATCATGACGCACAGACCAATGATGATAGTCCAGAGGTCCACAGTAGGCGAAATAGCACCAAAAAAGGTGCAGATGAGGAGGAAAACCTCGAAAGGCCCTATGCCACCAGCTCTCAGTATGACGAAGCTGTTCCACAGGATGTAAGCCAACGTGCCGGCGTGAAGGCCCAAGACCAGCAAATGACGCTTCGCCGTCGATATTCCATTGGGATGGGAAGAGCCTTGGAGGTGGTCCATACTGTATGCCGTCTAATCCAAACTTTGACGCAGTTCGAGAATTGAATTTGTTTGGAGGAATGAATCCCGCCGGCGGTAGCACTAGAAACAAAAGTAGAGGCTAGATCTTCGAATATAACTGAACAAGTAAAGGGTCTGTCACGAACAATAAGAGACATCTCATCGACGTCAGCAATACCGAGAAGGAAACCGAGACAATTACCGGACATGATCATTAACAAATGATTCTGGAGCGGAGCGGATGTCCGTTTCTCGGCAGGCGATGTGACAAGTAAGAGATCAACATATTGATTACTATATGGAGCCTCATCATACAACTGTGGGATCTCAAAGTTGTTACACCATCTGATGTCCAAGAAATTCTGGATTACCAAAAAATCACCGAGGGTGGATCGCTAGGTCTTATCACCTTGGCGCTATAACATCTCCTATGCTCCTCTCTAGTGGACTCGGAGCAGCTGCTATTCTGCGCGATAGTGTCATATGCTTAGACCCTTGCGGCTTCTTCGAAGTTCCAGTTCGGAGCAATTTCGTTGCGGTGATACTCGGAGAAGTCGCAACGGCCCGAATAGCGGTCAGGAGAAGCCGCAATCGCTCAACACTATACTATTTTACGGAATGTGAGCTCGAACCTTTCACCGCTCTTCGTAGACCAGCATCGGGAAGTAACGCCTCCCGCTGATGATCTACGCTGACAGAGACGCATCCTGCATAGTCGCATAAGACAGCACCAAGGACAACAAGGAATCAACGAAGAGCACTGGGTAAGTATAGTCACTCCTGTGTATCGCAGCAAAATGTACCGGTCGCCAGGTCTACGGTTAGACGAACGCCAAGAATGCAACATACTAGGGCCGCCATTGCCACAGCTCTGTGTGAATGAAGGTGTCAGGCAGGGAAGTGGAATAGCGCGGCGCGATCCAGGTGCGGCTACGGGCGGGACCGTAGGGAAGAAAGAACCGAGACAGTGGTATCTCTCTCAAAATCTTCCCAACGAAACATGGCGATTCGTGAAGCACGGATCGCGTTCATGGCTTGGATGAGCGGGCCTTTTCATCCCTTGTGGCCTAGTCGTGTCCCTTTTGAACCGAGTGAGTGGAACTTTCTGTTGGGTAATGAGATCATTCGACACTCAAGCAAGTGATATGGTAAGGAACTAACTGTTGCGATTCGTGAGTAGTCACAAGGGGACTGACTCGTCTGGAGTTTGATACCTTAAATTACTTGCTACCGCACAGAGAACTCTCACCCTAGGCAGACTCTATACTGTGGCCTTCCCATGAAGTTTTAGCCCTTCTTCACATAAGCCTGTGCTCCACTGGTAGCGTGCGAACGAATATGCCCACCTTTGTAAACAGACTTCGCGCAGGTGACTCGCTCAAAAGATTGGGCTTAAGTGGATCCTGTGGCGAAAGGCCTATACTTCTGGTGGATCCTGTAGCGAATGGCTTATACTTCAAGTGGATGCCACAGTGTCTTCTTTCCTTGATCCCAGTGAATTATAATTTACATTTGAAACAGATAGTGACATCACAACCTAGCTAGCTGGGTTGTGAGCGGTGGTAGCGGAGCAGTGGGTGTGTCAAAAGGCATCATAATAATGCTTCTTGGCAACTTTATCCCGAGAGCGGTTTCAACATGCAAAGTGCGTAAAGATAACCGTGATTGTTCACTAAACAAGCTTCGCCGTACATGATATTACGTGACGAATAAGGATTGTGCGATGCCACCTCTACGCACGAGGGCGTGCCGACGCTCGTCCCATTTATTGAAAGACCTTTCCTTTGGACGTCTGCATCGTGTCATTATTCCCAGTGCTTACCAATGTATGCTCATGCCTCGGCCTCCTGCTTCTTCGCCGCATGATGCTGCGCATCAGACTGGAACCCACCCTCCGGCAGTTTGTCGAGCGCATCATTCTCCCTGTCCAGTGACCTAAACGTCCACCAGAACCCCAGCCATCCGAAGAACGTCAGAATAGCAATCGAAACATACAACCACACCAGTAATGGGTCGTCTGCCAGCGGAACAAAAGCCTGCGCAATCGCCGAGGAAAAGGCATGGGTGAACCAAAACACACCGGTCACGAGGGAACGCATGTTCTTTGGCGCCTTGGTGTATGCGTATTCGAGACCGGTGATGGATGCGAAAATCTCCGAGAAGGCGATCAGCACGTAAGCTGGCGTTTGTGCCCAGACCCATAGGTCTGGCGGTTCATCGCAGCTGCTGGGATATTTTCCACAGGGTGACTTTTCGTAGATGAAGTGCTGGATGACGGCCGCCACGACCATGCTAAGCATTGCGCAGATGAAACCCGCTTGGATTTTCTTGAGGGGCGTAAAGTTGATGCCCGCACGTGCTAGCATTGGGTAAACAAACTTGTCGAAAATTGGGATGAAGATGAGAAGCGTGAAGGGATTTAGGTTGTGCACGACGTCGTTTGGTACGCCGTTAAGCTTCATTGTAGAAGCTTGAGAGACGAGGTTCGAGGTCATCTGGCCATATGGAAGCCAGAATATGGGCAGCCATAAGAATACGTAGCATGCCTTGAAACCGCGGCGAACCTCGTCGACCCAGGCATCATCAAACGTCATCCAGCCAGGTTTGGTCGAAAGGTTACTAGGCTTGACATTCTCCCAGAGGTTTGGAGATGATAGATTCTTCCATGTGCGGACGGGGTTGAGTGAGAATTGGCCTTTGAGCGCGAGGCCATACAGCTTCATGGACTTGATCGCGACGTCGCCCTGCGGTGGCTTCTTGACGTAGTGTTTGCTGAATGCCATCATAAGAATTGGGCAAAGGACGAATAGGATAGTTGGCAAAAGGTACGACAGCCAGAAGCCGACATATTTCTAAGTGATGGCACACAAAATTAGTGACAGACTATTGTCGTGTCGAGCCGGACAACTTACTTCTGCATAGACCATAGAGATCTGTCCGACGAGAGCACCAACGTTAATGAGCAGATAGTATCGCATGTAGATGCGAGAGTACGTGATGCCTGGGTCCACAATCACGCGCTCACCATTGGGCTCGGTCCGAATGTAGGCTGTAGGATGACTTGCTTCGTATTGCTCCGCGATAAGAGGAGAAATGCAAGCTTTGAAAAAACCCACTCCAGTGCCGAAGAGGATCAAGCCTAAAATGAAAGATGCTAGAGCTCCCTTCGGCGCTGCAATTACCTGGGGAATCGCGGATATGATGATCAGAATGTGACCAAGAGTGGCAACGAAGATGGCCACATAGATCGTTTTGAACTTGCCCCAGTATTCATCAGCCAGCCAGCCACCTATAATACGGATCAGCTTGTTCTGCACAGCATTCGAGTGTCACGTACCAATCATTGGCATAATGTAGGAGAAGAAGGCATTGAATTGCACAAGTCCGGTCGAAGCTCTTTGCCCCATGCCTAAAGCTCCTGGCTGACCATAAGTTCCTGCAGCACCGGCATTCGGGAATGGTCCTTCATCGGGAAGCGGTCGCTGGATGAAGTTGACGACTGTTTGGGATGAGCAAGATGATATAGTGCGCACTCCGTCTCCACTTACAAACAGCAGTAGTCCCATAATATGCGAAGCGTTCGCACATCTCCACGATCCCAATGATGTAGATCATCCAGTTGACCTTGCCATAGACGCGACGCAAGGTAGCCCAGTCATCGTTGTTTGGTAGCTGCTCACCGTTGGGACCAACGAGAGCGTCCTTTGTCGAGTTAAGGGATTCCCGTTTCTCATATATCGTCTCGTCTCTCACTCCCTTCTCTACACCAGGCACGTGCGCGGTCGCGACATCCACGATGTCGAGTGCGGCTCCAGAAGACATGTCTGTCGATGCTGAGAGATAAGTTCGTGGCCCTGGCGTGCCCACAGTGCTCGCTATATATCAGCCATTCGACCCGCGAGGCACTCTCAAGTTCATTACGAGCTGCCTCATCGAGCAAGATAATGATACCACTCGAATGCTTTGCTGTCCATGGCTTGCTCGGCGCCAACATGCAACACGAATGTGTTGCTATGCCTAGAGATGAACAACCTTTCGTCGCAATGGCCAACGGTGGTATCTCACTCTTTTTTCGTTTAATGCGGGGACATTATTGGCGCCGAGTGATACCACTGCAGCTGGCGTAGTACGATCCTGGCTGTGGTGTTGTGCCAAGTGCTGCCGTGAAAAGGCCAAGTGCTTCGCAAGAACATCCTATCAAATCCGCCCTAGTCGACGAGCGTTTTCCTATGAGGGCGAATCACATGGAGGTGGTGACAGGGTTCCATAGTAAAAGGATGGCGCTTTCTTGAGACGAAGAAGCTCGTGAAGCTCGACACCTTCCTGAAGAAGCGTACTCGGGAATACTCTAGATATGACGAGCCGGCGTAATGGCAGACTTCAGGTGATAAGTGAGCTCTATCTATGATCTCTCCCGTTGCATGTTGTTAAATGCTCATAAGAGGCGTGGTGACGTGATGTCGCGCGTGTGACCAGCCATGGCTGAGCGCAAGGAGCAGGACCTATATCGTGGCGAGACATAGTCCTCAAGGCTGGTATGTGACGCTCATATGGGTTATCTATCGCCGGAATGCCTCTCTAGAGAGAGTCGTGGACAGTGGTGTGTTCTGCGGAAGAGGCTGGCTTCTGAGACGGCCCCGCAGGCGCTTCCGCCCCGCCAAGGCCGCTAGCAACCCGAGCAACCTTCGACGATCCAAAGTTCCGCCTTTCGATTGCTTCACGTCCTTACGCGGAATTGAAATTTGAAGACCTTCAATTACTCAGCTTTTGCCGAAAGCGTCATTGATTCTGAAATCCAAAAAGAGAACATTGAAACGGTGACAATGCCGTACTGCATACACGCCTAGCTCCGGCGTCATCGCAGCAGTCTAAAGATGAAAGAGAGATTAATTCTGCGCAGAAAATCTTCAATATTGCTGCTGTGTGACGTTTTGAGATAGCTGCAATGTCAATGGAATTGTACGATCCTAAGTCATCTAGACGTTCTTAACTTCTACCAAAGAAACAAGACGTACCAGATAACGCAGCTAGGAGAAACTAGCACCTGCCATTATAGTTGATGCTGCAATAGCAAGCCAGCGCGATCCTCTCTCTGCCTATCGAATCACAAATTCACCAGCAAGAACCGGACCGCAGGAAGCATGTAGCCAAACACATCCCACCATCAGCCCGCTATACCTCTCCTCTCCTTCCCCCCTGCTTTCCCATCTCACCAAGCCCTCTCATCCACCCCCTTATTCCTCCTCGCCCTCTCCACCAACCCTCTCAACCGCTCCGTACTCAAACTATCCAAAAACTCCACAATCCGCTCAATCTTCCCATCATCCCCAACATCCAGCAAGAAAATATACTCGCCGACATACTCCCACTCCTCCTTGTCTCCATCCATGACTTCCGGTCTGAATTCCGGTACTCCCATCGCCCAGATCGTGACTTGCCTGCCACGTTCATTGACGTGGATTTCCTTGGCTGTGACGTGGAAGTGCGACAGGATCGGGATGAGGTTGTTGGTCAAATGGGCGGCGAATTGGGGATTGGATTTTGGCGCGATGTGGAGCGATGAAGGGGCGAAGATGTGCGTGCATGTGGGGGAGCGGAGGGAGATGTGGTCTGTGGTAGAGAGGTTTGTGAATGCGGCTAGGAAAGAGGCTGCAAGGTTCTGGAGGGTGGATGTTGTTGGGGGCATGGTTGGTGGTTCCTGCGTTATTGAGTGTGACTTGAATACAAGAAAGACGTATTATAGGAAGAGATTCAATTTGGGTCAATGTAAGAGAAGTGTATTGAGAATGTGGTATTTAATAGCTGGAATTTACGATACTTATCGCCGATATCACCGACGTGGATTAAGACGAAGGATCGTCCATGTACGCTAAGAGGCATCTTGCTGCTGGTATAATGTGAGTAGATGCTAGCTGATTAACCGCATCGCGCAGATCAAAGAAAAGAGCACAGCATAGCGGATGTGCTGTTCAGCGACTAGAACGGCGTCCATAAGGACGCTTCTTCCGGAATGAAAAGAACCGCTTAAGCCTACCCATCTTCGACTCCTTCCGTACCGGCACACTGTGCAAACGGTGCAGACCACCCAGGACCGGCGAGAACGTGTCATTGCCAATCGTAGGAACCCGCTGAGGCGTGCTACAAACGTCAGAGTCCTGGTCAGAATTTTGGTGCAACATACGCGAGGGCTTGTCGAGTTCTGACTTCGACCGCTGAGGTCCAGCATCCGGATGGCTCATGCTCAAAGGCCTCGAGGTTGCGATCGTGCTGTGTCGACGCGGACCATTCGGCTCAACTCCGAGCGTGTGTTTCGTTTCAAGTACCGCTGCGTGACCAAGGTACGAGTCCGGCTCAATGATCTCCATCTCCTGATCTGAATCATGTTCCTCGACCGGCGGCGCAGGCAGCGGATGCAGTTGGCGCAGAAAGTCCTCTGGAGCGGGTTGGCGAAGGACGCCGCCGCGATCATATGCATCGCCGCTGAGCAGATCAACCATGAAAGGTTGTTGTCGGTCGACATGGTGAAGTGGCTCATGCACAGGATATGGAGCCCCGTCGCCAAATGTGACGAACCGGAATGGCAGGGTTGGTGCACTCATGGATCGCTCTTCTAGCGGCGGAGCGTGGGGCGCAACTGGATAGCCTTGCTTCTGGAAGTCATATTCGATGTCTGCTGGATCATCTGCTGGGTACCATGAAGTGTGCTGGTTTGCCATAATGTGTCTGAGTTGAGAGCTGTGGTTGCAGGGTACGGTCGATGTTGAAACTGTATGAAAGGTAGGAATTGCAACACATAAAGTCGCGGCGCGGGCGTTGTGGAAAGAGCATTGTGAACCATGTGCGTCTAGACATGCAGCGGGTAGGATTGGTGTTGTTGAACAATGTCGATGTCAAGAAATGCCAGCGACAAATGTTGCTGAACATGATGGGGACACTTCACTCACGCGCCGTTGAAGCATCGAATTGGTCACCGAGTGGGTTATGCGTCATTGCTCTTCCGCCGATTGACTTGACTGCGGTTCGAGAATGCGTTCTTGACGGTATCTGACTCTTGAACATTTGTGCATGTTAATTGAACAAATCCACGCTGAGAAACAAAAGCGAGTCAAGACGCAGAGAGAAATGTCATAAGAAACGATATGCGAAAGTAGTACTGTTTGAAACGAATAGTAGATGTGCTTCATAGCATCGCATCGTGAGCGAAATGTGGTTTAGCGCTACCATGCATGCCAAAGTCGTGCTCATGTTGACTTGGATTCGAGGTGACTCGACGTCGGAAAAACGATGCTCCAGAATAGGCGCACAATGAGAGGGAGACGACATCAGCTCTGCAAATGAGCCTACAAAGTCGCTCCTGTGCGGGCAAGCAAAGCAGCTCGCAGTGCACCTATCAAGGGGATGACGGGTGGCAGGTAGGCGGCCAATGAACCCTTGAATGCTCACCGCTGCGAATGTCGAACCACGAACGACGATATACGTTGCTATTGATGGCCCTTGTCAATCGAGTCCCGGAGCTCAACGGCAACGTCTTCTTCCAAAGCGCATGCCTCATCGGTACTTTCCGTCTGTCATTCCCAAAATGTCATTCGTGACGAAGACCCATAACCGACCGCCCGGATTAGGATGTCAGAACGCCACTTAATATCGAAAGCGTGCTGAACACTCGTTCCCCGCGGAGAAGCAAGCTGCCAAAATACTCTAATTGTCGCAAGTGATGACCGTTACCGTTTGCGGCCCCTTCTCGGTCCGCGAAGTGGATCAGAGGGGCGAGCGGGGCACAGTTGGTTGGATCAGCGCTGCGATAGCCGTTGGAAGGAAGAGGCGTTGTCGCCACCAAGGAACGAGACGGGAGGGCGGGCTATGTACGCCACACGTCAAAAATTCGCAATGGCGGTTGTTAACGGCCTGTCCCTTGACATTGCAATTCTGGCCATGAAAGTCGAGGCGTGGGATAGACGAGTCCCTTTTGTTGCGTTTGCCCAACAGTGTGACTAGTTAGCGGGCGGATATGCAAGCAAACGTCTAGAACCGGCCAGCCGCAAATTAACCCCGTGAACTCGAATTTGCGACCATTCCATCCAGTTCGCAGCTCGAACCTGAGAGGCGGGAACCGACCAGGTGGTACATGGTAATCATGCAGGTCTGAACATCGATTTCTGTTTTTTGCATTGACGCGCAACGACCTCGGACCACGCATGCTGGTAATGTCAGAGGTCGACTAGGCCCTTAGTAGTCAAAATTGCGACTTTACTTCATGAGCGGCGATCTGTGGAGGACGAGACGCGCCCAGGATTGTGACGGTGTTTCGAGTTGCAAGAAACGCGGGTATTGGCCCGGCCTTGTTTCCACGACATGTGAACGTGCAGTGTGGATAGCGGAGATGGGCGGTCAAAATTCAAGTTGGCAGTCTCATCGTGGCCGAATGCTTGCGTTCATCGGTCAAAATTGTCCTAGAGTTTGGCTTTGTCGCACAGACACTGCTGACCGACGATATCTGACTACAATTCTGCACAGCAGCGCCGCAACAGCAGCAAACGACGTCCCACAGCATGATGATTGGGCCTCACCGATGCTCTGTCATCCTGATGGTTGCGGCGTAGTTGTTGAGCACACAGGCTGAATTCGCTATCAAGCCTCCGCGGACAGGGAGTCTGGGCCAGCCTTGGAAATCCCGGGGTGCAACTTTTGACATCCGCAGTAGTACAAGCCTCGCGTATGCTCCATAATTCTCAGCTCACACGCCGGAAGCGCCACTTTGTGCAACATCTGGGGTGGTATGGGTCCATGATCGTACGAGCGATGCGTTGTTGTATTTACCATGGCGGATAAGTGTACGCGGAAGTAGCACGGTGTTGCGGAAAGATTCGGCCTGTCGCACCCGTGCGACTTTGGTCTGAACTCTGCTTGGGAGACGATGAACGCATCGCTATGATCTGTCAATGCGAGCATGTGACAAATGTTCCAGTAACCGTGAATCGCTGCTTGCGAGCATATTAGCACATACTTGAGAGGAGTGATGTATTCGGAATGGGACTGAAAGAAGGGGTAAAGGCCAGTAGTATTTGACGAGAACTGAAATGTGCTGGTACATTATTGCAGCGTAATTGCGACTCTGCTGGCATACAAAAGTCTGAGAAAAAAGTGATGTCCAGTGCTAGGGCCATCGAAGAACAAAATAGAATGAATAGGTCGCTAGCATTACTCGTCGTCGTCTGTTCGAACGAGGGCACTGGTGTCGTCAAGCAACTTGAACTCCTGTAAGAGGAACATCGCTTTCGACGTCCAAAGCACGAAGTTTTGCCTCAACGGCAGCGACAAGTTTGGGGTCAAACTTCTCCTCCTTCTTCGCCTTCTTGATTCTAGATGTTGTGAGTGACAATGGTATGTAGGCAGGAATCTTGCACGTACGGAGATCGAGTGCACTTGTCGCAGCGCTCGTGACCACATCCCGGACACTGTGGTGATCCGTTGATGAACGAGCTATGACAGTGTTCGCATTCCCATCGCACTCTCTGACGCGGCTTCCTCCACGTGCGTCTAAACTTCTCGAGCTGTTTCTCAACTTCAGAATCGCTGTCCGCTTCAACATCGCCGGGGTACCCAATCGGCCACTTTTGGAGTTTTGCAGGATCTCGTGGACATTTTGTGCACCTGATGTGTCTACATTGCTCGCAAATGGTGGCCGTGGGCGGAACAAAAGGTGTCTCGCATTTGTGGCAGGTACGCTTCACTCGTTGCTTGGGCGGCTGATATGCCAACTCATTGCCCGCTCGGGTCGTGACGGTGAGAACACGCTTCTTCTTCGGCTTCTCGCCCTCGTCGTTCTCTTTTTCTTTCTCAGTCCTCCTCTTGGGTGGGTAGCGAGGGCATTTTTTGCACCGCTTGTGCTCGCACTGGAAGCACACCTTCTCAGCGCCGTATATAGCACCACAATGGTGGCAGCTGCGATGGACGCGCATGCGAATTGACTTTTCTACACGCTGCACCGGGGGTACCGGTGCAGGGGCTGTAATCCATTCGTGAGACTCAAGAGTGAGTCCGTACTTGGCGAACAGGGCACGCGCTCGCTCCTGTTGCATCGCACGGCGGTCGATTTGACTTGTCATGGCTGGGGAGAGAGGAGGCGGAACGGTGCTTGCGGTGGTAGTCGGCGCACGAGTCTCGGTAGGCGGTTTACTATATATATTCTTTAGTCTTGTTAGACGTGGTGGTACTTGCCGACTTACGTTGCAGGCGCAGCTTCCACTTGCGCGGGTTCTTGCCTCGCCACTTCCGGCTCAACCTCAGGCACGGAAGGTGCGGACGGAGCAGTTGCACCACTCCCTCTAGCTGGCTTCTCTCTCTTAAACACACTGCTCATCCTCTTCACGTATTTCCCCAGGCTCATGCGGCGACCTTCCCCATCGGCGCCTGTGGCACCCGACTCTGAGGGCATCGACATTGTGCTATACGAAGTACGGGCCGTTTCTTTCTTTTTTTCTCAAACAAATCTTTGACGACGTCCACACCAAATCGACACGATTAGAAGATGTCGAAATCTGGGGAACAGCGGAGCGCGCAAATGACGGTTAGATATGCATGCGTTCAGTAATTCCCAGGGCCTGGCCGTTGGAGCTGAAACTCGGATGATCCGACTGTCTGGTAATATGCACTCCGGCGGCTACAACCACAGCCCAGCACCTTGTGACGTCGGAGGAGCCTGCGAAACGGACGCTGGGAGTGCCGTCGTCAAGGTCGTCTGTCGAATACGGGCGATAGCGATGTGCGCAGCCAGCAGTGGCGGTCGGCCAGCTAAGTATGGGCGCGGGCACGTCAGGCCGGGTCCTGGGCTCCCAGCGTGCTGGAATTGACCCCGAACCAAGCGCAAGTGTCGCTAAGAAAGACAGCGCGGCCCGTTCTTTGCAGCTGGGCCAACTACAAAATCGGGGTATTGCCTGCCAACACCTGGATCCACGCAAGACGCTAGCGATTCTCGGCTGGCCACGGCAAAATTTGGGCTCCGGCTACAAAGTGTGTTGCGGTCGCACTGCAGTAAGGAGGGAGTGTGCACAGCGCAAATCTGCAGCATGGTCTCGCCACGGCATGCAGGGAGTCTGTCAAGCGAGCTGTTCATCACTTGATGCTTGGAACTTGACTTGTGCTGCGGGATCCCGGCGGAGCACCGACCTATTTCGGCCTGGGGCACAATCATTATTGCGGGCGCCACACCAGACAAGGGGTGCCTCCCGTATCCGCTAAGACTCACCACCTCGGCCGTGCTCCTGGGTTTTCCAAGGTTTGGGTATCATGCACACCAAGAATCCTGTCAGGCACGGAGACACAAAACTGATTTCGCTGGACTCTTGATGCCAAGGTTCAAAATGCGCATCAACGAGTCTCAAATGGCGAGAAAATTCCGTGAAGATTGACTGTAGTGGCTATTACCCAGCAAATCAACAAGCACTTGGCTGCCTGTCCTAGCCCGGTTCCCGCGTCCATATTGACCTCGCCTGCAGCGTTGCAGGCCTGCAAACGCAACGCATAGCACCATCAGTTAATCCACCGATGCAGCGGCACATTTCGGGATCGGAACACTAGACTTGGGCGGAGAAATGTACTGTACTGGCAGTGACAGCGTTGAACACCCTACGCATGTCTGTACGGTGACGAAGCTCTACCTGGTCACTCCATGCCATTGTACCGTCACTTTGAAGCAACCTTGCCAACTCTGGCATCTGCAGAACGGACGCGTTGATTATTTCTGCCGCTTTTCATCTGCTTTACTGGGGCTTTGCATCAGCTTCCGCCAACAGAATCACATGAAGCCAACACGCAAACCCGCGGCTACATTCTCGAACCATCCCCGGACCATGCCATATTAGTCTTGACAGGAGCTACTTGATATTTAAAATATGTACAACCGCACACCGGATCGGACTCTTCTAGATCCGCTCACATGGACTTGGTGGTTAGATGGGACCCCTGTAATCGCCTGAATTGACGGTTGATTCGATACACCCGACAGACGAAGAGTCTTCGAATCGTTTGTGTCCTCTTCAGCGAACGCACAGCAGACTGCGCAAGATCTGCCTACAGGTTCGCATAGGGTGTAAGCACCTCATCAGATATGCACAGGTATTGGCGACTCACAATGGCAAATACCATCGATGTTCCACCATCCGGTACCACTCCGACACCGACCCATAGTCGCCAGGTTAAAGCACGTGCATATACAGATATCGTACTTGGCAGGTGTCGCGCACAGCTATCCGCCTAAAACCGAGACTTAATTCTCATCTATCTCACGCACACTTCAACGACAGAGACCTCTGCAACGTCGCAGTGTGACACTATTAGAGACTTTCCTGGGGAACCCGGTGTCTCTACCCAGGACGGAGATTGTGCCGACCTAGAACGTTACACAGACTGACACGTGCGGCTGACATGATCTAGGAGCTTCTGGACCCGCCACGGCGGTGGTTGTTAGTGCGCATACTAGGAACTACCCAGTACCCACCGCCACACGATTGCGTCGACCAGAAAATGTGTGGACTTTTGCGGCCAGAGACACTATTGATATGTGGGTTTCAGCACGTCTCATGTAGCGAGTATATTGCTGTAGCGGTCATCACAAGAGCAACAGACTAGTAAGACCACGCCACACAGCATGTTCTCGTCACCAGGATTTCTGGCGAGGTTTTCAGGACTGTATCTGGTCGTGTCATTGGCCATCGCGAAGGACTGATGGCCATGCCATGGGCGCAGCAATTTACAGTTTTGGCCCATCAAATCATTCCGTGCATCTCTCCTGATGCTGAACTTTAAAAGCGCGACCTGATTTCCATCGACGTTGCACCCACTGCGGGACGTTCAAGCCGCGGGAAGATCAAACGGCGGACCCCGCTATGATCAAACACGGACTTCCCGCAACACGAGCCACACCAGAATGGTCTAGAAGATACACGCAGTGGTCACGATAGGACTGTGTTCTGAAAAGGGGGTAAAAGCCAGAGCTGCAAAGCAATGGTCACTCTACACAGTTTCCACCGTCAGGCCATTTTGAGCTAAACGTTGTTGCTGCCATGCGTAAGTACCATGATATGTGAAGCCTGCAAGAAGGACCCTCACGACCCTTACCACCGGCCGGCCACAACCCTGGAGCGGCAGCATGCCGCACGCACTGTCGTCCGGGGCAAGAAGAAAACGCTCCGCCCACATCTATCCATGCTTCGGAAGCATTCTTTCGTTATCACCGTCCCCCATTTGTCACTTTGTCCGGAAGCGACAACCGTAGTCCTTTGTCGTCACACCCAGACGTCGCAACTCATGCGAATGGGTTCTCACCAGACTGACACCGGTCACTCGCCTCGAGGTGCGTCAAGGGACGTGAGACATAATCGACACGCGTTGCTATCTTCTCGGCAACGCCTCCCCGTGCGAGACTATTGGACATAGTAGCATGGGGCATATATGGTTTGAGGAACACAGCTGGCACGACAGAGCCACGAGGTTTTCATGAGAGGGTCCTGTTTCATGCTCAGCAACATGCACATCCATCTCCAAATGTAGACGACATCATCATTTCACAACTCTAATGTGGATGTCCAGAAGCTTTGTTGCTCCTTCAAAATATCGGCCGCCGACTCGCGCGTATCAACCATGCCAATATGCCGCTTCCCCTCGGCATCATCGGGCAGCGATGCCGACTGCACCCTGAACGACTTCCCAGCAAAGAAGTTCAACGGTCCGCCCGCATACGCCGCAGAACGTCCGAAAACAACGCAGCAGGTGTCATGAACGTACGACCCTATACGTCACCCGCACCAACTACGCTCTGGTACCATCCGCAATCCGCACTATAGACGACATATTTGAAAGTCAACCATATCGATGAATGCATCTTAGATAACCATGTCGAGCCCCGGCGCCACACCCGTTTCTATCCACCACACTCACCCAATCCATCTCCTCGAATCGAAACTACATCGGCAGAACTTGCTTCTGCTCACTGCACACGCTGATCCCCTCCCAGATGTCTTTGTCAGACGCCGATCTTCTACCCCATTCGCTTTCCCCTTGCCGATCTTCCGCCACCATATGTCCACAACACACGCTTTCGGGCACGCATGCACGAGCCGCCTGATTGTTTCGTGGGTCCCCAGAAGCAATTCTTCCCGCAGCTGGGTTGGGTTGAGATGACGACTCAAGGTAGATTTGGGGTCATTGCGTGGCAAGTGTAGCGTGTATGCAGATCGGAACTCGTTGGGGCAGGTGCGTGGCAAGTTCCGTCGGCCGAGGTGGGCTGTGTGATTGAACCCGTCTGTCGGGATCGGAGTGGGGATTCAGGTCGGAAAAGGAATGGGACAGGGTGGTAGTTTGAGGGGTCGGAAATGCCGGATATTGGTCAGGGTTCGGAGTGGAAATGCTCCGTTGGGTATACTTTGATTTATTCGTTATCTTGGTTCTCGCCAGCGGAGTCTTGTCAGCAGGAATGCTGGTGAGAAGACATCAGCGCCTGGATGTTGTGTTTTTTGTTTCATGTCACTACATGGCTTGAAGACCTTTCATTACAATAGAGGCTTGGATGTCTCACACGCGTTTCGTGAGGGTGAAGTTGCGCTGCCCGCGTCGACTTGACGGTCGATATTCTGAGCTGGAGGAAGGCTCGTTTGTCGCAAACGCTGTATGCATTTCTTGCTGTAGAACTGAAAACTGAACTATCGGGTCGGAGAGTATCTAGAGAGCGCCAAAGCACCGCTCACTAGTACTTCCAGGCGCCGTCAGTGCTTACTGGCGGAACATAAAGGCGTGCGTTGAGATTGCGACTTGAGCATCCTACAGCATATCTTAGAATCTGCGCCGAGGTCTTGTACTGTACGACAGCCTCAGAGAGGATGCGACTGACTTCACAATACACGAGGCTGATGAGTGGTTTATGAATGTCGCCTTAAGGTCATGTGGCGCACCATGTAACTTGATTGTGTTCAGCCTGATACGCTTTCGCTACAGGCAAAAACAATTTGGTCCACTGCATCAAACTCCACCTCACCACCATGGCACGTCATATAGTATTGCGCACTGAATTCCTAACCTCAAGAAATTCCTCTTCTGTTCGGTCAGCTCTGAACCGTAGCAAAGCAACGCGCGGATACAGTCATGTTCGTCCCAAATTGGGAAGTGTGTAAAGACTTACGTGACGTTGTCGCATCAACTGCAGTCTGGACGAACTTGAACGGATTAACTCAAGCAGGATGCAATGCGTGCAGACTCTGGTACGGTGTAGTGACCTCTCACCATCCTGGCGTTAAACAGATTAAGACACACAGCGATGTCAATGCGAAAAGGCTATTCAATCTACTGGTCCAGACCTCTGGCACGTCTTCACACCTCCCAATGATTCTTTTTTATTGTCTTGAAGTTGGGATTATTAGTGATGAAGGTATGGTGCCCTCGCTTCTTTATTAGTCGAGTCTCGATCATAACACGCCTGAAGCAGACAGCAGTATCCCGTGGACAGCCATACCGCATCGCCGATCGAACATTGGGGTAAAAATTCCATCGGTAGCAGCGATGCAACTTAGACAGTGGCTTGAGATGTGCGAAACGCATCAGACGTGCCGACGCTCGACACTTCGAGAGCTAACGTACCTTCCCACACGCGTGTTAGAGCATCAAGATCCAGACATTGTGTGACTACGCGAACCTCAAAAGGGGGACAATGGTCTTCACGTCTATCTAAGTCATTGTTGAGGAGGTGTCTCACCTTGAAGAACAACATAAGACAACTTTTACGGTTTTCAGCACACAGGAATACCATGGCATAGCCCGCCAAAGACTATTCAGCATGCCATCGACCTAGTCCGACGATCAAAGGTGAGATATCTCTAGATTGATAACCCTTGCATTGTTCAAGACGACCTACAGGACTGGTGACACGAAAGCAGTCGAACGTCCGAAACTTACTCTGGTGCATACTTCACCATTGACGCGTCCAACGCGCAAAGTAGTCACGCAGGCTTGTATCAGGACTTGACCTTACACAAACGCCCCAAAGGCATCAAAGGGGTAATCATTCCACATCCCACTCAAAGCAGATCATCCTACGGGGTTTAATCCTTCAACGCTTTGCTCCAATTTTCTTCATGAACGCCAAGTTCACCGAAAACGAATCACCACTGCAGCAGAGCGCTTGGCCCTTTTTGGAACGGCTTCTTTCTCCTCGGACCTTACATTTTGCGGATACCATGCTTCAGTGGGAGTGTCTGACGAAATTCATGAACGAATTTAACATGTCTAACTCAGTCCCCGCCAGTGCTAACAACCTCCGTCTGCCAACATCACCTCCGACCGCTAAACATTCAGGGGCTCAAATCCAGACCTTCATACAGACAATCGAGACGTGGCATCGCATCGCGTCTCGTTTCTCGTTACATAAATTTACCTATCAGAAGGATAAGCTCCGTAGCTCGCCGTCTCCAACGCGAAAGGCGTGGCGCTCACTTAACTAGTCTTTGGGAAGACAGTAAATAGCACGATGCTCTGTAGTACGTCCTTGAGCCTAAGCGAGCAATAAGGTCAACGTATCGGGCGCCCACCTAGTAGTGGGCATGAAGAGATGGCGAAGTCGACTGCGTATCCAATAAATCTCTAACTCATAAAGCTACAGTTGTCAATGTAGCAACCATTCCAGCCTATAAGAATCTCATAGGAGATATTCTTAATAGTTCACTAACAATCCGGGGTCCTAGCCTACCAACAACCCTCAAGCAAAAATCGTCAGACAGCACCGAACTCATACTGCGAGACTCCATTGGTGAGAAGAAAAGACTCGAATGGTATCGTGATAGGCAAGTTCAGATTTCGTGTGATTGTCGTGTAACCATTCTAGTACTGGCAACCTCGCACGGTAGCTCTGAAACACATATGCTTGTATTGGAACAAATTCGCAATAACGATACATTATGCACGTGAATTGGCCAAGCACGAGTGAAATCTGCGAATTGGACGCACTCCATTGATTGGGAAGAAAGAGAATTCACGATCGTTTGAGTTCCATAACGGAGAGGTCAGACACAGGAAAAGTGTAGTGGAATGGAGTATCGAACTTAGGAGAATGATCTCGAACGCTGGCGAAATAGAACTGAATCACAAATCAATCTGAAGTTTTCTAAGTGTACGCGCTAAGCAAAGCCCCCAGAGCTCCAGTACCTGCCTTACCCTGCGAGTCCATGAGCAGAGGAGACTTTTCACGGCTCGCAACCTGACACAAGCCCGACAGCGTGCACTCCTGCCATCAATCGTACTCTATCTCAACGTAATACTGTCGTCAATAAGGAAAATACTCCCGACATCTTGGCGTTTTGCATTCGAGCCAAAGACCACCGCTGCGCATGTGTCTATACGTTCGACTAATTGGAGAACATGTGGTGATATTGTCAGATTTATTTGTTGCCATGTTTAATCTCCAATCGCACATAACAGGATGAAGTCTAGTCGTTGATGTGGCAGTTCGACGTGGCGTTGGACCCTGGCACGTGTACATGTGTGAGTTTAGCACGCATCAGTAATCAAAACGGGCCGAAAAACTCGGTCCCCTGACTTAGCTCTAATTGGAAGAATTGCTTGATTGACGGATCTACGACCAGGATTACTGAGTACCAACATCACTAGATTCATCATTCGTACGAGCTCGATGTGCAGGTCGCTCGTCCGGTTGTCCGACGGTCAAATTCGGCGACTTCATGTTACTCAGTCCCGACTCTCACTATTCAAGGATGCAGTAAGTAAATCGACATGGGCGAAATTGTACTGATTGTCTACTGTCTATACAAGGAACTGCGCGAGCAGACTCCTAAATACACATCTATAGTCGCATTAGACAGCTTGCTGCAGCTTTTTGCGTCATATACATGATCCATGTGATCAAGAGCAAAGCTTTCTCTTGTAGAAATCTGCTTGGACCTTGATACATTCATCAAATTTGGGTGACGGGGCGTATGCTTCGTAATGACCGCCTTCGTACAAATGGAGCTCTTTTGGCTCAAGCGCACGATTGAAGGCTTCCAACGTAGTCGCAGTTGGCGTCACGACATCGTTGTTTGCAACGGTCAAGAGCAATGGCGTCGGCGATATATGATGGATCCAAGCCGCTCCGGGATGTGCTCTCAGGTTCTCCATGCTGGTATTGTGTGAGCACTGCGAAATCGCTGACATGTCAAGAATGCCTGGCGCGTAGCTTACCTCTTCAGCGTAACTTGGTTTTTAAACCTTGGAAACCATTCCTCACCTTTCCCCATGGCTACATTACTGTCTTTCGTAGTCATGGCCGACCTATTCAGCGGGTTTGGATCGACGACAGGAATCATGACCGGTGGTTGACCGGCGGCTCGACCAATGCGATCTAAATAGGGCATGAGTATGACTACAATAGAAAAAACACAGAATGAAGTCGGCCACAGACCTTTTTGAAAGTCGGCTTCCCAGTCCTTGAGCTCATCTGACCTCAGTAAAGTGGCAAAAGCGGAAAATCCATCCACCAACGGCGCCTGCGACACCACTGCCTTTACTCTACGATCCACCGCACCAACCCAAAGAACATTTCCGCCGCTGAAAGACGAGCCCCAAATTCCAATCTTGTCTGGGTTCACCTCAGATCGGGTCTGAGCATATGTGATAGCGTCGGAAATATCACTAGATTGGATTTGCGAGTCAACTTCCAGTCTAGGTCTGCCGTGTCCAGCATCGCTAGCTCCAAAGCCACGGTTATCGTAAATTAAGGCAGTTATGGGAAGGTTTGCGACAAGGTACTCCGCAACCGCTGATAGACCCTGCTCTTTTGTAGCAGAAAAGCCATGGGAGAGAACCACACAAGGCAGCTTTTGTCCAGAGTAGTTGTCAGGAGTATAGAACTCGCCACGAAGGGTGGTCTGGTCCTGCGTCTGGAAGGAAATTTCCTGGATTGGCATGGTGGAAGGATGTGCTTCGTGTGAAGTGGCAAGACAATCTTTGGAGAAGATGAAGGGCGAGAGATGATGGAGACGATTGGGGTCGAGGAACAGGCCATTGATATACTTCTTGAATTGCTTTCAAGATATCGTGGGCACTCACGGATGTAGGCTGTTTTGTAATCCATCAACCGGTGCAACTCCATGGAAGCTCTGCTCACACGCGCGATCTCCTTCTTTCCGGCCCTCGGTTTGAAAAGGCTGAATGACTAAATTTCTTGGTAGTGCACCAGATCGGTAATCATACACCAGCTGCCCAATGCGCTAATACAGTGCAAGTAACGTGCGCATCTGAGTGGCCGTATGCCCTGGTTCGGGGGTACGTCGATGGTTGTTTTCTTTACATGGAAGGTCTTTCATCATAGCGTTGCTGCGTAACATTGCTACACGCAAATTCAATTTTAAGTTTCTTGAAGTTTGTTTATAAACTACGCAACCTTGTGCGACCTTTCGCAAGATTTAATTTCAGAGCAGAGTATCACTTTAGCATCTTAAGACAGAATGTATTCTCCTGATAGATATATAGTCTATATATATATGCTCCTAACTGAATCTGAAGAGTGATTGTACTACATAAGGTTGTTGTATAAAGGTATGAAAACGTCACTTTTTTGTGGGGAAACAAACCCGCGAAACAAACTTTTGACCTAGCGCTATAGCGTCGGAAGACTTGTGTCAGGTTGCCACTCCGACTTTTCCGATCGATGCGATGACGACACCAACCTTGAGAAGCATTAGTGCGAAGGGTCTCTCCATGGCAGAAGTTTCCTATGGGGTCCATCAAGAAGTGGAGAAAATATCAGTAATCAAGTTACTTGGCGTATTTGAGGCGGGTCGTGATACACATCACTACATCCTAACCGGCAATACACCGGTCCACCCATCCGTCCGAATCTCCTTACGAACACTTACCAGTAGTGCTGTTCTATACTTACGGCCGTTGAGCTTGAGCAGACCATTGAATATGACAATGCGGGTCAACCATTGTCCGGCTCGAAATGCCAAGACTCCCACGATGAAACGACCTTGAATCCAACCTACGGCATACATTGCCGAAGGCTAGTTTCGCTGACCGCTTCAGATATGAGACTCTGCAAAGCGGATGAGTAAGGTCGAAGGAGGGAACTTAATTATCGTCCGCCTCAGATCATTCTTCCTGGGAGTATTCTGCAGCGATGTGTGCGTCCTTGATTGACCTATGTCATGTAGAGTTGATTCTGCTCAACCTCGGTCTTCTGCCCACTCATACCACCTCTACCGTATGCGGTTAATGTAATCACCTTGCGACAATTTATGCGGGTACAGGTGCGGAGATGCGGGGGTTAGATCAGATCTCTGAATCGTGTGACGTGCAGATATGTGATCACAAATGTCCTTATAATGGCGTCCGCCGAAGGACCTCGTTCCCAATTCGAATTCTCAAATCCATTCTGGTCCACTTACAGCAATCCCCATTCATCATCTCCTACCCTCTTACTACGCCTTAAAAATGCCTCTTTGGCTCATCTTTCACACTGAAGACACCTTCCAGGACATACCCTCAAAAAGGGCTGTCACACAAGATATTACGAAGATGTACACTGCTATCGGCCTTCCCCGATTTTACGTTGTCGTTCACTTCATCAAAATGGCTGTGGGAGATCAATGGATTGGCGGGGAACTCAAGACTGACAAGCCGTTTGTTCGAATCGCCATCGAGCACATCGCCGTCAACCTGCCAAACAACGATAAGGTGCTTGACCAAACAGCCCGAGACATCGACAAGGCATTGAAGCCCCATGTTGCCGACAAAGGCTACGATTGGGAGTTTCACGTAGATGAAACGGATAGGCGTTTGTGGAAGGTGAATGGGTTGATTCCGCCAGCGTGGGGAAGTGAACAAGAGAAAATATGGGTCAAGGAAAATGGTCCTGTGCCGTATCCCGAGGGAATGTGAGCGGATAGTGGTTAGTGGAAAGTGATTTAGCCAGACCTTCTGATCTGCCATTCTTATGGTAGTGACTATCAAAGCATACGTTTGGGTATCTGTCCCCTGTTTGAGACTTGTCCGATTTGTATCAACGCAGTGACACTGCTTTCTCGCTCGGTTCATTGGACGAGCATTCTTCCATCGACTGATCGCATTTTAGAAAGACAAGAGAGGTCTCGTCAATGTAAAGTTGGAGAGCGATAGAACTACACGCGGTGAGATGGGTTCTTCGATTCTGAGGCTGAGTATGGCATACTCAACAGGCTCCCCAAGAAGCCGTTGCGAATTTGGAGATCTCCATATGGAGGTAATTCATGGCCAGAAGCGAAGAGCCAGCATTATGAGATCTGAAACCACATCATCAATCGCTACGAAGATTCTGGTGCGATAGCCGAGCCCGAAGTCGGCCCATTATCGGGATCAGATTGCAATACACGTACGGTCCTAGGATTCTTAGATTCCTGTGCATGACCCTGTTGCGCATGGGGACGACCGCTGATCTACCGCGGCTGCTACGTGACTGGCATAAGTTGCGATCCACATAGGTCTAGTACATACGGACGTAAAGTTGTGTTTGTGTTTCCCCGCAACCCCACATTTTCTTGCGGAACGAAGCGGTGATTACTTAAAGATGCAATGGTCTGTGCACCTTGCACCTGGACCAATGGAGGATCAGTAATCCAGCTTGGCGTCAGGCTTCAGTGAATGCATTATCCTTGCATTGCATTCGTCCAGTTACTTTCGTATGTAATCAGACTTCATATAATTCAAGGGTATAGATCATCCTTTTATCTGTACAAACATTCATCTATA
>BCLK01000046.1:0-105729 GCA_001748405.1 Paraphoma sp. B47-9
CTACAAAACCACCTAAACTCCACTCCATAAAAACCCCATCCTCTTTCCCAAAGCACCAAGACCCATTCGTCGCAAACAAGTACTCGACCCAAACCACCCTTTAGAAACTCCTCTCTATTATACTAGTACTACTACACTCCCTACCCCCACCTCCCCAAACCTTCCTTCCCAACCCATCCCTTACCCTCCAACCATCCTCCGTATCTTCACCACCCCTCCCTAAACTTCCCCTACCGCACACATGCTCTTCTTCCTATCTCACTCGCGTTGTTCGTAACATACTCTTTTCGAAGGACTGCTCTATATAAACTACGCATAAAATCTTGTTCCGAGTAACTAGGTCTAGGAAGGTAGGATGTGCTGCTAGGTTACATGGGTTTGCAGAAGTACGGTGACGGGCGCGAGGTGGGGAGAGAGGAAGGAAGGAAGGAAATACCTACCCCCTTCGCATACACCCACGTCTTGTGAATATGTCCATGTCCTTTTGAACGCGCAGGTAGAAGGCGTTGTTACGTGGAGTTATATGTTTTGGGTTTGCGAAGAGGTATGGCGAGCAATGGGGAAGGGATATGAGAATATATGATTTGATTTGATTTGATTTGATTTAATTCAATTGAACTAGAAATGTAACCCATAACGAATGCAACGCTAAATCACATACAAAAATATACACCTACCAAAAACTCCACTACATCCTCTCCTCCCTTCCCTTCCCTTCCCCCATCACACACCTACAACCGACTCTCAACCACCCCCCTCCCCTCCCACCTCTCCGGCCACACAAGCCCCAACGCCTCCCAAATCCCGCCCACAAACTCAATCTTCAACCCCATCTTAACCTCATCCGGCAAATCCCTCGCATCCTTGCGATTCCCTTCCGGCAAGAGGACTCTCTCAACACCCGCGCGTAACGCACCGATGAGTTTCTCTTTGATACCGCCGACGGGGAGGACGCGGCCACGCAGCGAGACTTCGCCGGTCATAGCGAGCGTGGGCGGGACGGGTTTGCCCGAGAAAAGCGAGATGAGGGCGATTGTATGTGCGAGGCCAGCGCTGGGGCCGTCTTTGGGCGTTGCGCCTGCGGGACAATGGACGTGGATACTTCGATTTTTCATGATATCTTTCTCTGGATCGGTAGTCAAACCCAACTCGAACGCATGGGCTTTGACCCATGTGAGTGCGACTTCGACGCTTTCTTTCAACACGTCACCGAGGGTGCCGGTCAGTTGGACGCGCCCGGAGCCAGGCATGTCTGCGATTTCGATGAAGAGGATGGACCCCTGGCCGCCGGACGAGTATGCTACGAGGCCAGTGATGACGCCGGGGCGGGAGTGTTGTTCTGTGAGTTCTTCGGCGAATTTCTCGATGCCGAGGGTGGCGTCAATGTCTTCGAGGGTGACGGTGGGGGAGTAGGCGGCGAGTGTGTTTGTGTCTTTTGCGGTGGCGTATTCGACGGCTTTGGAGCGGCATACGGAGCCGATTTCGCGCTCGAGGTTGCGCACGCCGGATTCGCGCGTGTAGGCTGTGATGATCTTGTCGAGCACATCGGTGGGGATGGCAACGTTGTCTTTTGTGAGCCCGTTGGTGGTGATCTGCTTGGGAATGAGATGGCGCGATGCGATGTGCCGCTTCTCGAGGGTGGTGTAGCCGGAGAGCTGGATCGTCTCCATGCGGTCGAGAAGCGGTGGCGGAATAGTCTCGAGCGAGTTGGCCGTCGCGATGAAGAGGACCTTTGACAGATCAATGGGAATGTTGACGTAGTGGTCTGTGAAGGTGTGGTTCTGCTCAGGGTCCAGCACTTCGAGCATGGCTGCACTGGGGTCGCCATTGTAGTTGGAGGTGCCTAGCTTATCGATCTCGTCGAGCAAAAACACGGGATTCGATACGCCGACCTTCTTCAAGCCGTTGACGATGAGACCAGGCATGGCAGCGACATATGTCCGACGATGGCCGCGAATCTCTGCTTCGTCACGCACACCACCAAGAGAGATGCGATGGAACTTGCGGCCGAGCGCTGTTGCAACCGACTTGGCCAGGGATGTCTTTCCGGTACCAGGAGGTCCAACAAGAAGGAGAATCGGTGACTTGTCCACCATGCGCTTCTTCTCGAGCAACCGCAGCTCCTGCTCCGACGGCTCTCGCGACGCCTTTTCGTCCACCTCTTGCTCCTTGGCCTCCTCTTCGGCTTCCGGTGTCTCGGTCAGGGCGCGGATCTGGTCGTCTATGCTGCGGTTCGCCTGCTCCTTGAGCTTGAGCACGGCCAGGTACTCCAGCAGCCGCTTCTTGATCTTTTCGAGGCCATAGTGGTCGTCGTCGAGCTGCTTCTTGGCCTTGATGAGCGTGCCCGAGTCGAGCTGGTCGACCGTCATCTTGGTCCACGGAATCTCGGCGAGGTTCTCGAGGTAGTTTCGGCAGACCTGGTACTCGGCTTGTGCTGGGTTCATCTTCTGCAGCCTTGTGAGCTCGCGCTGTGCCACCTTGTCTGCGTCGGGCGAGAGCTTTGCGTCTTCCAGCCGCTTCTTGAGCTCTTCCAGCTCATTCGACTCCTCCTCGCCGCCTTGTTGTGCGCCGCCACCTGGGAAGCCGCCCGGGAAGCCACCAGGTAGGCCATTGCCGGCCTTGCCCTGCCGTACGAGCGCCGCCTGCTGTAGTCGTCGCAGCTGGTCAATGTCGAAGCTGCCGGTCGGCACCTGGGCGGTGGTGACGGTGATGCGCGTGCTGCCCTGAATGGTGCTGATCTGGCGCTGCAGAATCTCAATGACCCTGTCGACGCGGTCCTTGGCGTCTACAGCCGCCAGCACGCGCAGCTTCTCCTCGTGTGTGCAGTCGACGACATTGGCCATGAAGTCTGCCAGCGATCCGGCTTCGGAGAGGTCCTTGCGCGTGATGTACAGCTCGAGTCGCCGCGCGACAATGGGCGACAGTGTGACGGTGGGCGACCGCGGGAGGATGGCCGAGAGACGCACGAGGGCGAGCAGTTCCCGTGACAGCTGCTTGAGGAGGTTGAACTGTTCCAGCAGCTCTGGACTGGTGACGTCGATGTGCTCGTCCACGGCCGCCAGCTCGCCCTCAAAGTACGGCCGCTCCTGCACGACATCGACCACCCGCACGCGCTCCAGGCCCTCGACGACCAGGCTCAAGTCGCCCTGCCGCCGTCCCTGCACGCCGCTGACCTTGGCCACGCATGCATAGCCGTAAATGTCCTTCTTGCCCGCTTGTATCGGGTCGCTCTCGTAGACCGTCTTGTCCGCCTTGAGTCCGTCCTCGATGAGTAATCGGCCGTCTTTGGGGCTTATCGTGTTGGAGTTGAGCGGCACACATGCGACGGTGATGGCGGCGTCTGGCTTCGCCGTCGGGCTGATGCTGTAGATCTTGGCAAGTATCGCTGCAACATCTGAGCGGTTTGTGATGGGGATCTTGAGCGTCGTGCCAGGGAGAACGGCAAGCGGCGGCGCGAGAGGAATTAATGGGAGCACCTTGGTGCTAGTCTTGGAGCTGCCCTTGCCCATTGTGAAGTGTGTATCGTGTTAATGTGATGGTGTTGGCCACGCGGCTGCGGCGTGGAAGGGGTGCTCGCGTGGTGTGGTGATGTGATGCGGTGATGCAATGCGATGGGATGCAGATCCGGAGGGGGCGGCAGACTTCCGCCTTATCAGTACAACCACGACGAGTTTGAATCGATGTTGTACAAATATTACAGGTAGAGGCAGGTGCAGTAGTTGAATGCAGAGTACGGTATGTTTCTAGATATGCTACAAGAGGGGGCGGCGTGGCCGCGCTTCCAGAAGATGCTCCTGGCCTCTGGCGCGAGGTCGGCGGCCATGACACTGCGCCGAGGTAAACGTTTCTGCCGAATCACCGCCCGCAGCAGCTGATCAGTGATCGTCCTTGCATCTGATAAGATGATCTAGATGCCCTAATTCACCGTCTATGCCCGCCTTGACATGCACGTAGCCCGGAGGCGGAGGCTGTGTTCTGCACGTTAGGATGGGATCGTCAATGCAATCACCCAGACGCGGTCTTTCATGCCTGATTGGGAGTACATATACTGAGCATCCACTCCCACATACATAGCCCTCAAAACGGTTTCCCAAGAACCATCGCCATGAAAGTAAGGAAACGTCAAATCAACCCTAGCTATAACGCCACACACTAAGATTCCATCTTCGTACAACAACAAAAATGTAATATTGGTATATATATACGATGCAAAACGTATATTTTATCACCCCCTTTCAATCCCCAATCCAAAACACCCCAGAATACCGCCTATCGATGAAAGTATATCTGTCGTCATATACAAAGTCCAGCAACAATGGCAAGCACTCACTTCGATATGCACAATCCCCCACTGGACCATCCCAAGGTCCCTGTCCATCGTCGCATACCAACCCCGAAATGGTAATTTGGTCAGCAAGACCCTATTGCGGGCAAGCGCGAGCCATGACGACTCTCTGAAAGACATCCCCTCTTGACGAGCCCGCCTTCTAGAAGTTTTTGGTATACGGTCATCTGTAGTATTCGGGATCGTGGAACAAAGAGCCTCCAACATCAAACGCCATCACATGCGGATCTCGCCGGCATTCTGACACTAGCTTAGCGTAGGCGTGTTCCTGCCACGGCTGGCCGACATGCTGTAAGGAGCCTTACAACCTATTAGTGCTGTGATTGTGCCTGAATGGTACGACGCTGCCGCTTACCAAGATCTTCTTCGCATTGCAGATGCGCCACGCGAGATTTCTGGCGTTTCCGTCGGCCTGGACTACTTCGGGGGCGAATTCAATGCCGAACCTAGCATTCATTAGCCACTTCATCGGCAAGTTTGCGGAAGTCCTGGTCACGAACATTTGGTGAACTGCGAACACGACACGCTTGGCGAACTTTCCGTCTCGCTCGACCAGACTGCCAAAGCTTTCCTCTGGAGAGGAGGGCGCAATTTCAGGATCGCGGTCAAAGCAATTTTGGATGACCGGCAGGAGGGCTTGCTCAGCTGCGCGATGGATCGTGCCATTGGCGTCGACTTCGACGTCGTCTTCATCGAAGCGGGGAATGCGGATCTCAAAGGCTTGCGAGAGCGCCATGACATGGTGTTTTCCGCCGTGGTGGTACCTAAACTCGAAGACGCCGGTCGTCCACCATAGCTTGTCGCCGCAGAACTCTACTTCGCCAGTGTAGCAGTCCGTCTCCTCTTCAACCCTGGAGCCTGCGGGTATCAATTTGTCAGACACCAAGATTCCTTCCTCAGCTCGCGTCGAGTCGTAGACACCCTTGTTGGTGGCTACCCATCGCCCGTTGGAGCTAATGCGCGTAACTTCGCGGGATTGATTGTCAGCAACCATGTATAGACCGATCCAGTCCTTCTTGCTGTGATTGATCGGGGCTTGCCAGCGCACCTTGATCGGTGCGCCATACTCTAGTACGAGTGTCTTGAACTCGCTTGTCCGAGGCGCAGGTGCTCTCGCCAGCTCGCCTTCGCGTCCACCATTCTTTTGACTCTCAACAGTTGGTGCTGACGGCGTGCCCTCCACTTCGAGTTTGTATTGTTTCGGGTCCAGACCTGCGAGGTCTTGTGGAAGCCTTGTGATGGAGATGCGAGCCGGGTACGATTTGAAGAGCGCTGTTGTGTCTCGTACTATTGTCTCCACTCCGGCCGCCAATTTTGGCCTTGCATGATCCAAGAGATCTTCAATGAACTCGACTGTAGAGTTGAGATAGTCGTCCGCGGCGGACTGCCAGTTCTTGACAGGACTGGGAAGAGCCTGTCGCAGCGTTTTGCTGACACCTGAAACTTCTCGGAGCTTCTTCCCATACAGATTTTGCATGTGGCGGCGCTCCACAAATTGCAAGAAACACAAGCTGAGAATATGCGCAGTTGCAGATAGGTAGAAGATGGGGGCGTTCCACGTGATAAGAGCCATTCCCCAAACGCCAGCCAGACCAAGAACACGCTCGGGATTGTTCAGGAAGCGGTAAATACCCGAGTATGTTAGGTTACTGGACGGTGGATCGAAGAAGAAGTCGCCACAGAACCAGCCGAACTCACCCAACGACTCATATATGCTCATTGCAGTCCAAAGTTGTAGCGCAACCAGGCTGATACCCAGAACATGCCTTAGAAGAGTCATGCCCGCATACCAGTCGGATGGAAAGGTGTACATCTTCCAGACAGCGGCCGCAAAGGACGCATGGCACATTGTCATGCTAAGATGGTAGAGGGACTTCCATTGCCGCCAGGCCTCTTCCTTGGTGTCGCCGTATTTGATGAAGTGGCGGGTCCAGTTCTTCTTCTTGGATTGCCGATCGAGAATGTAACCCAAACCAAGGGCGTACCACAGTCGCCACAGGAAAGCGTGAATGAAGAGAAGTGACCGTACCGTCGTGGTATTTGGTGTTAGTGTGGCCATGCAGAACATGTAGAATGAAAGCAGTACTACCGTGACGTCAATGGATCGATGGAAGTCTGTGTTTTGAAGGCCGACTATGTGGTGCATTGGGGCAGGCTGTTGGACAGAATCATAAATGGCGCCGCCTTCAGCGAAAGCAGTATCGGAATGAGCTGTATTGGGACGATCGTCTTGCCCTATCCTCTCGGAGTTGTGTCGCGTTCGGCGTGGAGGTGGCGGGTTGTAGACCTTTTCAATGTGTGGGGTCTCTACGAGAGTCAAGAAGGCGAATTGGGCGCCATGGGCGATGATACTGATGAAAAGCACATTGTAGCTGGCCATCATCAGAGCGATACCATAGTAGCCTGCATACCCAACAGAATACATTGGATGTCTAGGTCGTCAGTGTGCACTCCAGCATCGCTCCCCTGATGTTACTTACGGTGCCATCTCGAATACCCCATCGAAGGTTAGTTGTTGGTCGATGAGGTAGAAGAAATCCCCCCAGTACCATGCATAGTCTTTGACTACTCGATGCGCGTCAAGCTTGACCCATCTATCGACATGTGTGGTTAGTCATGGTTTTTCATCTGGTTGGTTCGTGAAAAGTAGCGTACAGGTTGAACAGAAAGAGGACGATTCCTGTAGTCCATCTCAGCGCCCAAAGTAGCCAGCTCTCTGGCGGGCGATTGAAGCAGGCAATCGCGAAGAGACAGTAGGATACAAAGTCACACATCAAGATCAAGTCTACGACGCGCCGGAACACGAGCCATGTGTTGTACTCGAGCGGGGCTTCTTCAAATTTGTAGTCCTTGGGGATCTTGGTCTCCATCTCGCGCTTGATGAGCTTGTAGATGGTTGGGTATGGATTCTTGCCCGTCTCAGGCTTCTCGAAGATGTGTGAGTTCTTTGCCCACAGAACCAGGCGGTTGTGCTTGGACTGGCCGTCGAGCAGCCACCCGATGCCTGCATTGTAGGCAGCTCTCCAGAAGAGGAATATGACGGCAAAAGTGGGTATGCGGGCGCTTTTGGGCAGCACGTAGAGCGTGGCAATCAAGCCTGCAAGGGCAGCGAGGATGGCAATATCGGACAGGTTCTTGGGCTGAGAGGGCGAGAGGAGCTGTGAGACCATGTCGTGAGTCTGCGGCACAACGAACACTGCATACGCTGTGTCAGTGGAAAAGATGAGCTCATGGGTGCAACAATACTGCTGTCATTTGGTAACTCGCTACACAGTCTGGAAACGCACCTGTACCGTCTGGTGTCCGTCCAAACGTCTTCTTTTCCTGGTCATCCTTCTTGCTGTCTTCATGGTCATTCAACTCCAATACTTTTCGCTTCGCATCGTCTGCATTGTGCAGCTGCTGTGGTTTCGTCGGCAGTCTTTCTCGGAGCTGGCTACCGTCGGCTCCAGTGCCGGGGTGGGATACATCAGCCATGGCGCGTAGAGATGCAACAAAAAAGCTGCAATTGACGCTGCGGAAGCTGGATGAGGGGCGTGCGGCTAGATATTTGGCGGCTCTCAGGGTTGTGCGTGCCGGGGGCGCTATGCAAGCATTATGCGGGACACCGTGTGCCTCGCTGGAATAGTGTGGAAGCTGTCGAGTTTGACGGATCCGCGGCAAGCGCAGGATTCGATACTTCTCCCGGGCAAAATCGGTGTTTGTGGTTTGCTAGTAGAAGGGCTATGCGCGTAGAGTGTTGAACTCCAGCAGGCTTCCAGTGCTGAAATTGTGCACGCTGTGTGAGGGCGTGAGGCGCTCGGCTGCTGTCAAAAGGTCACGAGGGGAAGCACGCACTGGCACGTGCCAATGACGGCAGGCCCCCACCAACTGCCGCTCGCTAGTGAGCGACGACCCGCCGTCGAACTGAACGCCTTGCACAACTGTTGGTGGTTGACGTGTCGGAGTGCTCGTTTCAAAGAAATAATTGCTCTATTTTACAAGTACAATTCTACATGCTATGATCAGTGATACATAACTTATGAGTTCTGAAATCTCGTCTTTTTTTGGCATCGATTTCGATTGACCGCAACATCTTTGCCTGCCTCCGTGCACACAGTAGTTTATGTTTTGTAGAGCAAGCTAACGCAACTGAAGCACGCAATTGAGACATTATCCAGAGCTTAAACCAATGAAGAGACATGAACAAAGTGAGTGCATCTGCCGCATTGTTGATGGCATGCACAGCCTCGGCGAGCACGGCCAGCCTATGATTCTCGCACACCAAGTCAGGCATCAGGGATCATCGTCCTTGACACTGGAGACAGTTGTGAAAGCAGAAGCGACTCAAAGTCGTCATGCCGCGCAGTCGACAAAGTCGTACACTTGATCGTCCAAGTGGGATCTAAGATCAATGACACTCATAACGACTTTGTCCGTCCTCTTCCATCTGCTGAATCTTTGCGTTTTGGTATGGGATGACGTCGGCCAGACACGCTAAGCAATGTATCATGAGAGCTTTGAATATCGTCTGGCGGCGAGTGAATGGATAGCTGCTGTAACTTTCCACATATCGCCGCAGCTGTGGCTCGCCTCGCCGATGCCGCTTGTAATTCGTTATCCGAATCGGCACACGACTGAGCGCATTGTTCGGGGATATTGCTGTCGTGAACTACAGCTTTGCTAGTAGGCTGGAAGGGTACAGCTGCAGCATCGAGTAAGGAGCCGCAGTGTTGTGATCGTGAAGGTTTAGGACTGCCAGGAAGCTCGTTACAGTCTTTTACTTCTCGCATCCGAGGCACAGGTCGTTCTAGGTCGCGGACAGCGATAACGTCGCATTCTGAGTCCACAAACTCATCAGGGGCGACATCCGCAGCGAAGAAGGGGTTGCAACGTCGTTTCTCGAAAGGGGAGAGGACAACGTCATCAGTCCAACCAGTCCAGCTGATCTCGGTCGGTTCCGATTCCTCAACCGAGCATTGTGTTGTGCTTGATGTGTAGTCAACTAGTGTGGATGAGAAGGTCATAGGCGTGAACGAGCGGCTCTCTGCAATGTAAATATTGGCATTGCAAGCCTGCAGGTTATTCAGAAAGGCTTGCTCGTCTCTCTGGCGGTTCCTTATTTCCCGTTCTAGCTCGCGTCTACTCTGTTGAATCTTCTTCCACTTTTTACGCGGCGGCAGCGGATCTGCGTTAAGAAGTCGTTCGTTCCGCGCCTGCCTCTTTCGAAGAGCATTGAGGTAAGTAACACAATTGGCAAGTCCAATCTCCAGAATGCTTTTCTCGTGCCACAGCCGGGCGGTATTTACTGCCCATATGTTGTAGGGATCGACATGGGACAGACTCTGGTTGGTACTGCCATTCATGAAAGCAAACGGACATGTGGTTGGCGAAATGAAATCCATGCTGATGCGACTACAGGAGCATGAGGGAAGGGTGCAGTGATGATGTGTATAAATTGGCTGCCGCACTGGCAGCACTAACCAGGAGCTGAAACGGGTACCTTGACTGGTGCAGGCATCGAGGGCGTCAGGCTAGCTGAGTTCCTTTGACAATGATCTTGCTCTGGCGATCGAACGCGTGCAGCATCATGAACCAACCAGCTCAGGCCGTTGTACTTCTTTCAGCTATGGGAAGGGCCACCAGTCCTCCGCGGAGGCAAAACAATGCTTTGCATCAAGCCGCAATCGCGCCAGGCGTATCCCATGGAGTCGAGATATGGTTGACAGATTACTCTGCTCTCTCGACCACGCTCGACAATGCATAGGCCTCGTATTGTGTTTGCCCCGACGATAAAGCGTCCAATGAATGTTGCTGCGGGTTGTGAAAATAAGCATCTGACGTCCGTGCCGCTTATCAAAGGGTGTAGCTGCAGAACCTTTGTTAGATGAATCTGCTTCAAAGGACCACAAAGCACTTCCGGGCTGACTGCACAGCCAGTGACCTGTCTTTCCCGGCCTCCTTACGACTACTCACTTAATCGGCTTGCTCGGCATGCCGAGCAAGGAGTGCGGCGCATGTGTCCAAGCTCGAACCAGGCAACGAGCAGTCACCTTTTCAGCCCGTATTCCAGAAGCAGAATCTGGGGTTGTCTTTGTCACAATAGGACCCTGACGAAATGAGGCCCGTGTCCGAAGGCTTGACCCGACAATGTGGTTCAACGTGCAATCGAGCCCAGTCTAGAAAACATGTATTGTGCATGACTTCCTTTGAAGCGACCTGGTCTTGCAGTACTCTGCTTCTCGATAGGTATACAAAGGTTGGAACAACTCGACAATGCTTCGCGAACGGCATCAATACAGATCTTAAAGCGTTAGTTTTCAATCCTGCTTGGACACTACAGCAGCGTAATGGGCGTCGGAGTAAGGGAACCCTTGAGCAAATCGCGGCGTGAGCAATGGCCTGATTGCACAGGCATATGTTGCAGCTTTTGGGTAAGGTGGTCTTCAAGAGCAGCAGCGAGCAGGCCACATCTTCGCACGGATGTGGTCTGATATAGAAGAAACATCGCCTCGCCCCGCTACACGGCTCCGACGAGGCTGTGGTGTCCCGACGCGCCATGTGTCAGGGAGGTCGGCTCGTCATGGCGACGAGTGAGCTGCGCCGCCGTCATTATGCACGATAAGGACTACGAGTCCTTCTCAGTAACATTGTTCGTGCTAGATGTCGAGTGAGAAGAGGGTCTGCTTTCAGAATGGCTCAAGAATCGAAAGTGATGAGTTGCTGCGGTCGTTCCAGCCGGTCACAACGTTCTCGGTGTTAGGTGCCCGTAGCCCCGAAGGGCGCTAGGCAACCCCACGTCAGCAATGAAGTCGCATCTCGTGTGTTCTGAGATCAGTAATACCGTCTGTACTTCGGCTTGTCGTGGAATCTCACTCACGTCCTTTGAATGGTACTTCGTGTCGAACTCCTCTCGTTGCCTGTGCCTCTGATCGAAAGGATCATCTGACGCTTGACTCTTCTCGGCATGCTTCTGTGAGTCCCTTCGCATCGCACCTGGAACGGCGATGTCCGTCGAGTCACTGCACGGCCGTGCTGCCATGCAATGTGGTTGCAGATTAGTCTCCATCATCCTCTTGACCATATTCGGCTCGTCGCTTTCACTGAAGCCATTCAGCTCGCAACATGAAGCAAGTTCGGCAAACGCATTTGTCACTTGGTCCGCCCAGTTCCGCCCTTGACGCCATCTTGATGCAGGTCCGGATCGTCGCCCCGCAGTATTCGCGCATCTGCAGAAAAAGCACCAACCATGGTTCGTTGTGCCTGAACGCGGTTTGACGCGGCTGCTTCTTTTTGGCGACGCTCTTTGCCAACATCCTTCTGGTTTTCGCCTCTTCAGGGTCCACGCTGCAGACTTTTGCACTCTTCACAGAACTACCCCTCACCGTCAGATGAGGTCGACGTCATCACTCTACGAATCCACAAATAGTCTGCCAATGTCACTCATTCCACCACTCCGCCGCGGTATCTGATGTGGGGTCCGAGGGCTGACTATGCACGCCTTCCGACAAAGTAAGCACACTTGTGGTACCGTCATGGACCGTGAACGTGTCAGCCAATGTGATTTGCCCATGCACGCAAGTTGTACATGTCGAAGCAACGCTAGCGAAGCGGTACCTAGTCACATATGGTAGCACCTACACTAGGCTTTCCAGACCTCTCCCGGACCCGTCAAACCCAATTGCTCCACATCTAAGCGGCTAGGTACCGTCATTACGTATGGCCTGGCACAGGTTATAAGTATCACGCAATCCTTGGTCGCCCAAAATGCCTGAGAAAGCGGCTCTTTCGCGAGCTAACCATTTAAAATCACCTCTTATTCGACGCCTCACGCACCATGACTGCGGGAACCAAAGCGGAGATCATTGACATCCGTGTGGATACGGCCCACTCTGATGTTCTAGCAGGCATCTCGAGTGGCTTGAGACCTAAGGCTGGGTACGAGAAGAAGCTCCCGACGCTGCTGCTGTACGACGAAGCGGGCCTGCGGCTGTTTGAAGACATAACCTATCTTGACGAATACTACTTGACCAATGCTGAGATTGAGGTATTGGAGAATTATGCCGATGAGATAGCACAGCGTATCCAACCAGGCTCGGTTCTGGTTGAGCTTGGAAGCGGGTACGAATTTATCCACTGTCCTTGTATGAATGAAAACGGGCCGTCGGCTTCGTAGATACTGATTACCATTAGCAACCTTCGCAAAGTCAACATACTCCTGCAGGCGATTGACCGTCTTGGCAAGGACGTCGAGTACTACGCGGTCGATCTCTCGCTTCCAGAATTGCAGAGAACGTTCGCCGAGATTCCTATCGGTAAGTCCCCTGGTGTCTTAGGCACGATTTTGTAACGTGGGCCCGGATACGCGGTCTCAGGTACGAGCGGGCTGTCATTGGACGATAAAGGTGTACCTATCGTGATCATGCTTCGGCCAATCATTGGCACTCCCATTGCGTCGGCGCTCCACTACAACCATACAATACATGTCTTGGATAAGCTGATAAGGTAGTAGAGGGTTATAAACACGTGACTTGCCACGGGCTCTTTGGCACTTATGACAATGCCCTCGAGTGGTTGAAATCATCAAGCGTTCGGAATAAGCCCAAAGCCATCTTGTGGCTAGGGTCAAGTCTGGGCAATTTCAAGCGTCACGAGGTTCCTCCGTTTCTAGCCGGGTTTCGAGAAGCGATCCGACCCGGTGACACGATGCTGATTGGGATCGATTCCTGCAAAGACGCAGACCGGGTGTACCACGCGTACAGTAAGCTTACCAACACAAAATCCGTGGTGGTCCCTCCGCTAATCTGCACCTCGCGAATGACAGACGACCGCGACAACGTAACGCACGAGTTCATTCTCAACGGCCTCAAACACGCCAACGCACTCATGAAGAAGACTGCGTTTAATATCGAAGACTGGGAGGTGATTGGCGAGTATGACAAAGTAGAAGGCAGGCACCATGCATTCGTCTCACCTCGGAAGGATGTTGTCGTAGACGGTGTTGCCATACCTCAGGGTGAAAGAGTTCGTATCGAGGAGAGCTACAAATACTCTCGTGACGAGATTTTGAAGTTGTGGGAAGAGGCGGGACTAGCTGGCAACACGGTGTGGTCTAATTCTCGAGGAGACTATGGTGAGTGGTGTCGGGAGGTCGCGAACACATTGCTGACATGATCAGGTTTACATCTTGTATCTAAGCCTGCTGTTTTCCTTCCGACAAAGCCAGAACATTACGCAGCTCAACCTGTCCCATCAATGGCTGAGTGGCGCGAGCTCTGGTCGGCATGGGATGCAGTGACCAGGAAGATGATACCCGAATCTGAACTGCTTTCAAAGCCCATCAACTTGCGCAATGAATGCATCTTCTATCTGGGGCACATACCCACCTTTCTCGATATCCACCTCGCGCGTGCCACAGATGGAAGCCCCTCCGACCCAGCGCACTTTTGGAAAATCTTCGAGCGGGGCATTGATCCTGACGTGGATGACCCGACAAAATGTCACGATCACTCTGAACTGCCGGAATCCTGGCCACCTCTGGAGAAAATATTGAAGCACCAAGAGAGCGTACGTGACAGAGCCGAAGCTCTCTACGCGTCGGGCGAAGCCGAGTCAAATCCTCGCGTTGCTCGAGCTCTCTGGCTTGGCTTTGAGCATGAAGCTATGCATTTAGAGACTCTCCTCTATATGCTCATTCAGAGCGAGAAGGTGCTGCCACCTCCTGGCACTGTAGCGCCAGACTTTCAAGCATTGGCTAGACAGTCGGCTACAGTCGCTGTTCCGAACGAGTGGTTCACAGTGCCTGAGGCAGATATCAAAATCGGCCTGGATGATCCAGAAGGAGACACCAAAACGATACGATACTTTGGCTGGGACAACGAACGGCCGCAACGTAGCGTACGAGTAAAGTCATTCCGTGCCAACGCGCGACCAATCACCAACGGCGAATTTGCCACCTACTTGGCCCAGACTGGCAAGACCAAGATTCCAGCGTCGTGGAGCGAGCATGCCTATACCAACAACCATAACACAAGCACCAGCAAGAGGGACAGCGTAATCAACGGTCATCAGAATGGCGTCAATGGTGCCTCCGATAAGGTCGCGACCGGCAAATATGTACGCACTGTGTACGGTACTGTTCCACTCGAATACGCGCTAGACTGGCCTATTATGGCTTCGTACGATGAGCTTCTCGGCTGTGCTCAGTGGATGGGTGGCAGGATTCCCACGATGGAGGAAGCGCGCAGTATCTACAGTTACGTGGACTCGCTCAAGGCTCCAGAGATTGAGAAGGCGCTGGGCAACACGATTCCAGCAGTGAATGGGTAAGATTGCATGAATTCTTCAATTTCAAGTGTTAATGGTTGCCAGACACTTGATCAACAACGGAGTTGATGAGAGCCCGCCATCCAAGCCTTTGTCCAACGGCGCCTCTGGCGCAGGCTCTACTCCTAACCCACATGATCTCTTCATCGACTTGGAGGGAGCCAACGTGGGCTTCAAGCACTGGCACCCAGTTTCGGTGACTGACAAGGGCAACAAGCTCTGCGGTCAGTCTGATCTGGGAGGTGTTTGGGAATGGACGAGTACTGTGCTGGAGCGGCATGACGGCTTTGAACCGATGGCGTTGTACCCAGGATATACCGGTATGTCGAACAACTGAAACATGAGTTATTAGCTAATTCGAGGCAGCGGACTTCTTCGACGGCAAGCATAATATCACGCTTGGTGGCTCTTGGGCTACGCATCCCCGCCTCGCGGGAAGGAAGACTTTGTAAGTGGTGTACGAAGAGTCGAACCGGGCCTTGCTAACAGCATGATAGCGTGAACTGGTATCAGCGTAATTATCCCTACGTCTGGGCCGGCGCGCGCATCGTCAGTGACCTTTGAACTATGGCCAAACATACGGTGAGTTGTTGTCGTTGGCTGCGTTTGCAGCTCGGTCGACCGCTCCGTTGTGAAACATGCCGACTGCACGCAGCCGCGATTCTGCTCACCGCACCTCAGGCAAGTAGCTTTCAAAATTGACACCGTGGCGCCATCTCCAATTCTACGGGCTTTTGCGTGTGTTTTGCTATGGCGAATGTCAAATGCTGTCGTTTCCGTTGTGTTGAAGTCTTCCGTTTGTTCACACGCTCGCTCCTTCCTCCATAGCACCGTCAGCGAAAAATAAAAATAAATAGCAGGTACCCGCGTCGCGCACCACAATTTTGCTCCCGCCCCGCACTCTAGCCGGGTTTCTTCCAATTGCACCTGGCCTTCACTGCTGCTATGCGAGATAACTGTCTCAGCCGCCCGCTACTTGTGCTGCACCCTTCTTCCCCGACAGGTTCCTCTTCCTTCCACTGCACTCTACAGTGCGCCAACCACTTAACTCAGGCGCTGCCATTAACCAAAGAACAACGAAGAGCCCTTCAACCAACAACGGCACCATGGTTAAAGGACTACTTTTCAAGTGGGAGGATTCGCCTGCTCTCAGTAAGTACATGTCTCGTCCCTGTCTCGCTATGTTTGTCAACTGCCCTTATGGGAGATGAATCAAGGACTTCGCTGACAAGAACAAAGGTCACCACTGTGGTTTCTGTGAGCGGCCGCTCAGCCATCCAGGAGCACGCGCGTCTTGCTATGGCACGCATTCAGGTTTGTGCGACTGGAAGTTCTCATGTAGCGACTCGCTAATCTCTGTACTCGCACAGAACCATGCCACAGATATCATCAAGTATATCTATTACGCAGCAATGCCGTCTGGCGGAAGCTAACACCGCACGCAGGCAATGTTCATGCGCCTGCGAGGACACACGTGCCACTACTGCCGCACCATTGACGAAGCACACCACGGCCGCCATAGGAGGATTGCCGAAGGCTTACGCGACGTCTACGAGAGCGCTGGCGAGTCTGAATGGACCATCATCCCGTCCGAGCCCGAGGAGCGTGGAAGAGCGAGAGAGTACAACGCCAGCTCTGCCGAGTATGGTGACAACGACCGCGGTAGTACACCAGAGGATACGCCAGCATCGAAGCGGGAGAGGAAGGACGCAAAGTGCTTAGTCCGTGCCGCCAGTAGAGCTAGGGTCATCAGCGCCGACGAGATCCTCCACGTCGACTCGGTCATCCACTCCGCAGACGGTCTTCCGAATGGCGACACCGACGGACCATGCAACGTGGAGGAGATGGAGGAGATTGAGCGGCATCTCAAGTACAACGCCCACGTCTACAACTCCCAGCGGGACCGTCGCGACCTCAAGAAGTTTGCACGACTGCCTGACGTTGATGTCGACTTTGACGTCGAGATGGAGCGCATCCTGGAGGCTTTTCGCGTCAGCGAGCTGCTCAAGCGCAACACTCGTAACCGCGGCCTGATGGGCAAGGAACTCAAGACATTTCTTGTGCACGTTGAGGAGCTGAAGAAGATGGTCGTTGATGACCTGGTGGCTGTCAAGAAAGATGCCCTAGAAATCAGAATGCGAAGGGCAGGCTACTTGCGCTACACTAACAAGACGGCTCACAGCATTATCGAGGACCGGTATGCGAACAAGGACTGGAAGACGGGCGAGAAGTTCTCCTCCTCCGGAAGCAGCTCTGGGGATGTCGCATCTCTAATCGAAGACGCTGAATCTGCCCCCGTGTAAGTTCAGGTTCAAGTTCACGTTTGCGTCTTGTCTGCATTCCCTGACCTCTATAGCTGCCAACCATCAGCACAAGCAACAGAATCGCTTCCTTCCAATACAAAGCACACTCCAGACCATCGCCACCTCGAGAAGGTCCACACGCGCATCACCGGCGACGATGGTCTCGGCCAGCATGTAATTGAGCCCTACCACGCCCCACTACTGCCCTTGCCAGCGATTCCCACCAGCAAGCCGCGCGCTGTTCAGCTGAAAGTCGTACCGAGTACTGAGCCTTCGCTTTGTTTGCCGCGTGCCATATCAACACGTGCGAAGCCACGCCTCGCTGGCGATGACATATGGCAGACGGTAGCTCACGCGAAGAAGACGGCCAAGCCCTCAGTCAGGCCAGCTTGGGGCATGACCGCAGCTGGCCGTCCAGTGGCCGTTCCGCCTCCACCAGTCAATCCTTGGGGCGACGATGTGTGCGAGATTCCCGACTTTCGATCCCTCAAATCTCCAGCTGTTCAGCCTACATCAGCCACGGCTAAGGCAAAGCCTGATGGCCCCGATGGTTTCATAGATCTTGAGCCTCATGTCGCGCATCCAGTCGTCTCACAGAAGAAAGCAAAGAAGTACGAGCGCGAAGCCCGCCGAAAGGCGAAGAAGGCCGGCGAGGTGATCGTCAATGGCGTCGAGGCGCGACTGCAGGTTCCTGCAGCGCTTGATCCTTCCGCCCGTGTGGAAGATATACCAGCTGCTAAGATTGTTGCCGATTGTGCCTTGTTAGCCGCCCTGCCTTCTGATGCAGTGGTGGTGAAGACCACAGCTGAATCTCTCGACACCCTTGAGTTTGACACGACCCAGCTTGAGATCACCGATCCTGAGCCATGCCTAGACCTGGCCTGTAGCGCTTCCTCAGAGCCTCTTGCCACCACTCACCACCGCAAACATATGCATTGGCTGAGGTTTGAGCGACAATTCATCGTGGACCAGATGACCGATCCGTGCTTGACTCTCTGGGCCGGCTGCTCTCACGGTACATCATGCGCATTCGAGACTCTTGGCGTCGTTGATTGTCCATTTCATGAGCCTCGTAAGTTTCACTACATGCTTTGGAGGTTCAGTTACTAAGGATTGCCCAGATTGCTCGTGCGTCGACCCGCAATATGACGAGTGCTACTTAGTGTACCCATGCCCCGATATTCTATCCTGTGGACCCTTCAACCGTCTGCATGGTGAGAAGCTGCTCGCCAAATATGAGCAAGACGAGCATATCAAGGGCCGTATCATGCTTGTCGACAGCGACTTGATTAACTACTTCATGGTCGACCCGCGCGATCGCACCCTAGCTCGCTGCTCTTCGTTGGTGCCTAAGCGTCTCGCGACCGAGTACGCCGACTATGCCGATGGCTACAATCCTGGCCCGCTCATGGAGCAGGAGAAGACGTTTGAGCGCCTCTGGGCCAAGAACCTAATCATCAAGCGCCAGCTTTCTCGGGACATGCTTGCCGACATCCAGCAGCGAAAGATGGAGAATGCGCAGATGGATTCCTACTGCTACTGCCACGAGATTATGCCTGAAGACGGTGCGCCCAAGAATGTACTCGAGTGCTCGCATCGCGATTGCCCCATCGGGTACTTTCACAAGTCTTGCATCAAGAAGTTGGGCGCCGACAAGGTTAGTCGCTGGTTCTGTACCATGTGCGAGCAGAAGATGCGGACCGTGGCGCACCAGACTCTGCGCGACTTGGGATTCGACGACGTTCCCAATGACGAAGAAGACCTGAACGACAGTATGGACAAGATACAGGATAAGTTCCAGATTCCTGACGGCGCTATGAGTAAGCTTCGCTCTCGCATCGAGACTATGGGCGGTAGTTCTAAGGTTGCAAGTGTTATGGCTATGGCATTCAATGTTGCGAAGACTTAAGGGTGCGGTACCGTGGTTCTGAGTATGTTAGCGACAGTGTAGCGTGAAGACATTCGCCTGTGCGAGATCAATACATGGCATCTATGGTAGCGATGGACCCTGCAACACAATGCACGTCTGTAGTCTATATAAATGACCTTACTTTCCATTTTTCCTTTCGCGCTAGCAATTCCCACTCAATACACCTTCTCATCGAAACACACTGAACTCCTTCGGGACCCCACATCACCACTCCGAACCACCTTCAAACCAACGACAAACACATTCAAGCTCTCGCACCAACACAAGAAAACCATTTCACTACCGTCGCGAAGTCATCCAGCCTCCCACTACAGCATAAACAAAATGTCTTCCACCACAAGTCAATCACACTCCCTCTCCCGCACATCCACATCCACACCCACCAGCGCCGCTAGCACCAACACAACCTGGAGTTCCTCCTTCAAAGACGACGACAGCGATACTACGCTCGTCAATTCGCGCTTCTCGTCGGCGAGGGATAGTATTCACGTCATGCGTGAGGAGTATGCTTGGAAGAGGGAGGCTAAGAAATTGAGGAGGGAGAAGATGCAGAGCGGGGTTGAGAGTGTGGTTAGACTGTTTAGGAAGATTGTTGGGGGGAGGGGATGAGTGTGTGCGTCTAGTAGGGTGAAGGTGTTCGGGATGGTGTATTGATCGATCTACCTTATATTTGAGTATTCGTACAGTCATGACATCCTCATTGTGCACTAATGGCATGTCGTTGACAGGGATCTAGTGCTGTAATTGCTGCTTCCAGAAGCGTACGAGGGGTTTCCACAGCCTGTTGTTGCCGTCGAGAGTCGAGTATGCGACGCCTAGTAGCGCGCCTGAGAGATGAGCCTACGCACAAATCAGTCTCCTCGTGATCCTCGAAAGTATAGACTCGACTTACCGCATGTCCAAAATTGACAAACGAGTACCCGCGCACCATGCCAACAAAGTCAAACAGCATAATCGCCGGAAGCACATACTGCGCATCAAAATGCACAGGCACAAACATAATCCCCAACCCCGCATTCGGATATTGCATGCAAAACACACCCAACATGCCCAACAACGCGCCACTCGCGCCGCCACACCGGATAAACATTTCGGGAATCGCGCGCTTCTGCGGCGATATCAGCGTCGCCAGGTGCTGCGCGTATCCCGAGAGGACGCCCGTGGCTAGGAAAAAAGCGCCGACTTGATACGGGTTTCCTTCAAACGCGCGTGAGTATCCCACGGGAATCATAAAGTTGTATGTAAAATACATATTCACGAATAAATGAAACGGCCCACTATGCACAAACATGCTCGTGAACAGCGTGTAATTCACGTTCCGCGCAGGCATGTGCCATAAACTCTGCCAATACGCCGGCACCACGAAACTAGACAGATGCACGGCGCTGTTGGCCGCGATGATGCCTGCGCTCAGCTTGCTCATGGGGTTCAGCGAGGCCCAGGTTTGCGTTGCGAGCTCCGTGGGCGATGGCGGGGTGCGGCGTGTGGTGCCCCATTGCGGGGCTGCTGGCCATGATGGAGTCTTTGGTTTCAGCTCGCTTTTGGCTTGGAGGTAGGCTAGACTGGCGAAGATGCCACCTGATACGACGATGGCCCATATCGCTGGGCGGAAATACCGGACGACGACTCTTGGGTTGCTGGAGAGTTCAGAGGGAAAGGCATATTGTTGGTTTGCTGGGTCTTCCTCGATAGGTGGCGATCTGACTTGTTTTCCTGAGCGGACTGTGGCGGGACGGCCTGGGGTTTGTCGAGTGTTTGGTGGCCGATTGTGCTGATATCGTGGCTGTGGAAATCTTTGTAGTCGTGTCCAATCCGAGCGAAGGACGGCCTGTGGACGAGTACGGCCGACACACTGTGCTAGGCGTAGTGGACCGCCTATTTTGAATAACGACATGAGAGGTCAGGTGGTTTGCGCGATTGGAGCCGCGTGGAGTTGTGGACGGATGATGCAGGTCTCGCGTCGGGCCGTTGAAGCTAGGACAGATATGGTTAGCGCATGGTCCGAGCGGTGACATTATCCTGCCGCACTTCGACGTTCAAGTCTCCGTTCGTCGCCATCGACTACATCTCCATCATGTTGTATCGCTATTATATATCTCCCAATGGCTAGTCCCTGGATGGGAAACTGTCCGTGGCTTCGCTGGCCTCCCGCCAATCTTGGGCATCGTCACAACTTCTGCTCCATCGTTGTTACTAGTGCTAATTGACAAGCCTGCAATTGAGCATTTGCAGGCCGGATATCTTCTAGTCATGATTTTATCGCATGCTTTGCGATGTCTGTACTCGCGATTGTCATTGTCCGAGAAAGCAAGACTGGCGATGTCAATTCGAGCCTTAGCAACAGATAATGCAACACTCCTCAAGAGCACACGGCAGCCATCTTATGTTGGACACAAGAGCTCAATAATACTTTCACGATGTTGGTTGTTCCGAATGACTCGACGCTAGGTATTGAGGTAGCCATCGGTTTGCAATGTTCAATTCACTCCGGCACCAGCACGGACTCTCGTCTCTGTTGGCATCAAGTTCCCTCCTTTCAAGCGTAAATGAATCTGGCTACGCAATCGCACAAGTAGCATCGATCAACTCCGCGCGCACAGCATGCTCAACTTCTTCAAGAAATCCACTTTCACCACGAAGGGCCTCGATGTTTGGGTGGGAAAGCCACCTCGTTCCATCAAGGTTCATGTGGCCGAAAATATCTTGAGCACGTGTTCATTACTACGAAGACGACTTTATCAAGACGCAACTATTGTCAATGCAGATCCCATCGTCTTCGAAATCGCTCTCGAATACTTGGACCGCAACCGCATCTTCGGAAAGATGCTTACGCGCAACCCTCTCGAAAAGCTCGTCGGTAGCAGCGATATGATGCTCAAGCTAGCAAAATCATGGCACCTAGCTGGCATTTTAGAAATCCCGGAAATGCAGAACAAGATCATCGACACATTCAGCGCGTGCTACAAGCGCTTCCTCAGCGTACGTCAGCGAATGCCCCTGAGCCGGGAGCCTTTCGAATACCTGCGCGATAATATCGGCTACTATACAAAATGCGAGAAGTTCTTGATCGACTTCTACGCGGGCCTCGCACGCCATGGCGGGCCGTTCCTAGTCGAGCGTCTTCGAGAACTACCAGAAGACGTTGCGCAGGAGCTCCAACATCGACGCGAAGAGTTCATGTCTAGTGGACAATTCACCGACTACATCTTCCAAGGTAGCCCGCGATTCAAGGTGGGCAAGGCCGACAACACTCTACAAGCCGAGTTACAGGTCCGGTCATCCTCGGTGGCATCCCTTCGATCCAGGGCGCCCTCGGCCCCGACTCGACCTGGACTCGCTCGATCGAGTAACTCGAGGTCGACACTACTATCAAACCCAACACCTACAACAACGATCGCTAATAGGCGTCGGAATCGACTATCACTCCCATTGCTGTCGGATTTGGGCCGCAATCCGGAACGTGCTGTCACTCGTGCACTGCAGCCTGCACTACAATCTGTACTGGCGCCTCGGTCTCGGCGTCCGCAAACTCAACCTCGATCAGTATCTATGCCCTTGTTGGGTGTACGGGCGCCATTAATGAGTCCCACACGGACTCGTCGAAGTCAATCGATGTTGGAGGCGGAAGAATCGTCGACTGATGAAGAGAGCAATTAGAACGGGTTGTGGCTGGCCGAGCTTCGAGCGTACAATGATTAGCAGCACCCAGTTACTGTGAACATGGTGGGAATGCATGAATCTGGGGAGTGTTAGACATACGAGCGAGAAGGTATTGTCGTAGATACACTATCTGTGGAACTACTTTCACCTTTGGTTGGAGCTAAATCATCATCTTAAATGCAGGACAGCCACCGAGTGGCAGGCTCACCGAAAGGGACGCGCTTCTATTGGCCTGCCTTTACTACTATAACGTAAATACATTTCACTCTCACAAATCTCATACCCGTCTCTGTCAGATCGAAAGTTATACTTCACAATCTGCGGTCGTTATCACCGAGCTTCATTTCTTCACTCTACACTCAATCTTCTCTCTTCATCGCCAATAATGTCAACAATGGATCTGTCCAACAGCTACCAAGTACTAGTGACCGCAGACAGCGTTCTCGACCACGGAGACTCTGAAGACATTGACGAAACTATTCGAGCTGTCTTGAGAATGGAAATCAACCTCAACAAACTGGCGCGAAAGATCCACAAACTCGCCAACCGTGCGTCGACCATCACTTTTGGCCAACAAGACCACTTCGAAGACTTCAAACGCCACAGCACCCGAGCGAACAAGTTATACGCAGCCATATCACGGACCAACGTAGGCCAAGTTCAATATAAGAGACTTTACAGTCGAAGCTTACATGGAAATATAGGCCGATGTCAAGCAGATGCTTGGTGACGGAAAGGTGGCGCGGTCGTTCACTCGCAGGACCAAACGCCTGCAAAAAGCCCTAGATCGGCATTTCTATGATCAGCTCATGGATAATTTCCGCAATTGGTTTTAAGGTCATATACTCTCGAAAGGGATGCGAATGCTAGACGGTGGTATGCGCTTGACTTCCCGGAAAGGAGGGATGAGTGAAAGAGGTCAGGGGAGCCAGCATCAAACAAATGTGCAGGTGGTCTTTCTTACGAGTCTTTGCGTTATGAGCAGATCGCTGTAGTCGCGATGGGCACATATCTGTAATTTGTGGGATCCACGCCTCACTATTTGCACCTCATGTCTCGTCCTCGTATGCCGTGGAAATCAGAATAGGTTATGTGTTCAGCGCCTGGGATTTTAGCTCAAGTTCGTACATTGTTCAACATCACGAGAATTCGTCGTCGTTGCAATAGTATTCCCCGGCCCGGATTATACTACAGAGAACAGGACTCATCAAGTTTTGAAGCTCTTTGGCTACTTTGGCTTGATGTGGCACAATACGGCGTGGCACGTTGGATTCCAGGCGAGCACCGCTCTGGCACAGCATTCTGGTTTTACTGGCCGGACAAGACAACCCGCGCCGTACTGCAGCGTAGCGGTGCCATTGCGGAGGACTGCGGTTTAGCATTAACGGTCGGCGCCTTCACGGACATTGTCCTGCAACACGGCAGTCCCGACTGATTAACGTTATGATAACGGCATTGATCAAGAGCTTGGAAGTACATGCGCTTCGGCCACTTGGGCGCTGGGCTCGTCCAACAATTTGCGACCAACAAACACCAATCTTTCACCATGTTGCCAGCGAATTCACTCAATTGGATGCTGGAATGACGTGAAGCGCGAGAAATGGCATGCTGACCACCACGTACTGTTAAATCGCATTCGTCGTTTGATCTGCACGCCGCAGGGGCCCAACCCATGCGCCCGACTCGCCAACGCGCCGTTTCAGGACCGAACACCAATGTGGCTGACGTGCCAAACACAGGGGCGGCACTGGCGCCGACCGCTGCAGCTGAAGCGTGTGCAGGGACCGGTGCGCCATGTGCAGCCAATCGCGTGACGTCGCAGTCCGCTCCCCCATGCTCCGCAATTTATTTACGGGGTGCCGATGAAAGTGGATCGTCAGCCAGCTCGCGTTCGTTGTGCAACACGAACAACCGGTGACTCTCCTTCTTTTGCTCTGTACATGATATTCTCACGCCCACACTCTTTCAACTTCATCTTCAGTCAACTTCTCGACCTTAATTTTACTACTTCTCACACTCGTTCTCAACACTAATTCACATCAACATGAGATTCGCGACTCTCCTCGCGCTCGCGGCGGCCAGCGTCGGCAGCGCGCTTGCACAGGACTTTGTTCTAGGCTTCAACGCAGGAGCGTCCGACGACAAGGGCAAGGCCAAGACTCAGGCCGACTTCGAGAAGGAGTTCAAGACTGCAAAGTCGCTCCAGGGTGCGCCGGGCAACTTCACAGCCATCCGCCTCTACTCCAACATCCAATGGGGCACCGAGACGACTCCCATCGCCGCCTTCCCCGCCGCCATCGCGACCAACACCAAGCTGCTCCTCGGTATCTGGGCGTCGGGCACGACCAGCATCGACAACGAGCTCAACACGCTGCAGGCCGCCATCAAGCAGTACGGCTCCAAGCTGACTGACCTCGTCATTGGCATCTCGGTCGGCAGCGAGGACATGTACCGCGTCTCCGAGTCGGGCATCCGCAACAAGTCTGGCGTCGGCAACAGCGCAGAGACAATCGTCGGCTTCATCAAGGACACGCGCAACAAACTGGCCAACACGGCGCTCGCCAAGACCCCCCTCACCCATGTCGACACCTGGACCGCCTGGGTCAACACGTCCAACAAGGCCGTCATCGATGCGATTGACTTCGTCGCCGTCAACGCCTTCCCCTTCTACGAGTCCGAGCGCGACAACACCATCGACAATGCAGGCAGCCTCCTCGCCAGCGCACTCGCTGCGACCGAGGGCGTTGCGGGCGGCAAGGAGGTCTGGATCACCGAGACAGGCTGGGCATACTCTGGACCTAAATTCGGCGCCGCAGACGCGACCGTCGACAACGCCGCCAAGTACTGGAAAGACGTGGGCTGCGCGCTGTTCGGCAAGCGCAATGTCTTCTGGTACACGCTCCGCGACGCCAACCCGGAGAACAAGGTCAAGTTCGCCATCACCGACAACTTGAACACCAAGCCCCGCTACGACCTCACCTGCGCTGCCAACGTCCAGCTTCCTTCCGTGTCCGCCAACAACACCAACTCCAACAGCCCCAGCGCGAGCGCGAGTGCGAGTGCCGGCCCAAGGGCCAGTGGAAGTGCTACCGGTGGTGCCTCGCGCAGCTCAGGCGCTCCAGCTGCAAGCCAGACGGGCAATGCGCCTGCTGCTACCTCGGTGTCGATTGTCAACTCGATGGCCATGGCCTTGTCTGTCGTGTTTGCGTTTGCTGCGTTCGCCTTGTAAGCGTGTACACCGAGGCTGTGTGAAGTGGAGTTAGCATTTGGCCACGTGAGGTTGTGTCGGATGTCTCATTGGGTAATAATAGAATGGGTTTCTTCTTCAGCGTTGCACTACGGTGTAAGTAGGGTTATATGTATTGAGTCGTCGATGGGCGAACAAAATGATATCCATTTCAGATGTATACTTTCCGAAGTCAAAAGTGTGTGAATGAGTGAAGAAGGGAGAGCGGGATGATATGGTGAGTCGGGATGTTGTATTTGCATCTTTCATCAAGAGGAAGGCGCTATTGCTGAACCCCCTACCTCCTTGATGACGAGTACGCGTCACACATCTCCACTATCTTCGCAACGCAAAACATATCCACCACATCATCCACCAAGCATTTCTCCTCGTCAGTTCCACTCTTATCTACATCCATCGCGTCCCCCTCCTCACAATCCTCCCCCTCGACACCACTATCTTCCTCCTCCACCTCCCCCTTCCTTTCCCTAATCCTCACCCTCGCACACTCCTCCCCCAACATCAACCAATGCACCGCCTGCAACATCTCCACCCTCAACCTCGCCTCCCCATCCCCACACCACACCTCACACACATGCATCTTAAACGCCCACCAAGCCACCGCCTCCTCCGGCACGCGCCGAAAAACCCTCCTCTCCGCATCCCACTCGCCCGTCGAAAACGCCCTACGCACACCATCCGGCACCTTCTTGGCGTCCATAGTCGCGATGATGGTATCTGCATGTGTATCTAGCGCCGCGTACGCTGCGTCGAGGCGTTGTGTCATATGTTGAATATCCGTTGAACTAAACCTACCCGGATGTTCCTTAGGTTCTATTCCTTCATTATTCAGCCTCTGGAAATGTTTCTCCAATTCATAAAAATCATCACACCATTTGCCCCGCCATTTCCCTGCGTCTAAACACTCTGGTCCCCGGTCCGGCACGCGTGGGTGCATGGTATATGTTTCGTCGCGACGGTATTCGAGAATACATAGATACTCGTATCCGTCGGATAGCGTGCCGAAAAGCCATTCCCACGGCGCGAGGAGGAGCGCGTTCATACTGTGCTGGATGCGTTGCAGCGCGGTTTGGGAGTCGTGCTGATTGATGTGCAGTTTTGTGTATGCGGATGTACCACTGGGGTGGATTTGTGCGGTGGATACACGTACGCATGGCGAGGACGCGAGGATGGATTCACATATGTTGCCGCGGAGTGGGGCGCGGTTGTAGTCGTATGGACGGGCTTGCCAGTCTGGTTTTGATGGGAGGGATTCGATGCCATGGCTGAAGACGCGGAGGACGGCGGCGATGGCGTAGGGGTGGGGAGATAGTGTGCCGATTATATCGCGGCGGGAGGGGTTGGAGCCGATATCGTAGACTTTGGTAAAGGCTTGGAGCATCTACGTTTACATTAGCAATTGTCTTCAATAACGAAATGTAATGGTAGGAGGGGGGAGGGGGAAGTACTTTTGTCGCTCGTCGCTGATTCCGATACCGTGGATCAACAACCATTTGCGTGATCCAGAACACAAATGCATCTTCATGTACCCACTGACTTATAAAGCAATGCGCGATTTGTCGATCATCGCCCGTCACGGCAGTAATCAACACCGTGTTCGCGCCCTCGGGGATAAAGTACTTTTTCAAATCTTCATCACTCATAATGACTAGGCCATCTACACAACATATCATCAGTCACCTCATCCCTAAAAGCAACATGCGAAAGTAAATTTACGAGCTCTAGCCCTTTCCTTCCCAAGTACTTGTGGAGCAGTCTCATTCCACAAGCCAAACCAATTCGTGAACAGGACTGAACAGTTCACGAGCTGTTTTTCGGCAATCAGGGCAGCGGGTGTGACGTGGTATTTGATGTCTTCTTCGATGTCGGGGTCTTGCTGGAGGGGGTTGGGAGGAGTGCGGATGGTGAGGCAGTGTTCTTGTTCGAGAGACATTTTGGCTGGAAGGGATGGGTGGGAAGGGGTTTGGAGGGGATGTGTGTGAGTGGGATTGGTGGAGGATTGGAGAGGAGGGGATGAAAGAAGAGGATATGGGTTTAAGTGGGAGAATATTGTGAAGAGACTATTGAGAAGATGTACCATGGTTCGATGGAGGCTTTGCGTTGCTATTTGTTCCTGTCTTGTTACCATGGTTTGCAAAGTCAATTGCATTTCCATGGTTCCTCTTCATCTTAGTTCCAGTTAGCATCTTTTCTTAGAGAAAGTCCTCGGGTATTACAATGATGGGCCCACAAGATGTATGGTTTGGAGCTTTTTCCTACCTTGCAAGGTCTTCCATAAGCCCCGCTAGATATCTAAGAGTTTTGCATTATGTCAAGACTGGGTCCTAACCTTCTAGCAATGCAGAGTGCAAGAATGGTTAGTCGAGATGTGAACCATGGTGCGTTCAGATCCAGGCATCGCAATCTTTGTCAATTTCTACAAGCTGGCGACCATCAAGTTCGTTGACATGAAATTCTTGACACGGAGTCCTGGATGAAATTAGCGCACACTGAATAACAAACTTTCACATAGCTAAATGTCTCAGTAGTCGATGATACTTCTCATCGGACCGCGATGAGATAACGTTGCTCGGCGGAACTATGGTTCTGTGTATATTTTCTGTGGGGTCGGCTATGGTAGCGCAAACCCTGCTCACTATCCTACCAAACTCAGCATGACTGCATGTTACAGTGTAATATAGGGGCATAAATGTGTATTATGTATAAGATAAGGCTAGATACGTCACGTATGTTCGTTCGTGCGTATTTTACCTGTTTACTTTCAATAGTACTGACTTCCTATGTATCGCTCGATCGCTTCCCCACCATACTTTTGAATTCCCGCGCGTTTTAACCCTTCAGAGGTCTTTGGATCTGGTGCCCATACTTTGGTCTCACACGCGTAGTAAATCCTCCTATGCTCTGTATCCTCCACTTCTTCATCACCCCACTCCGCTCTCTGGCCCGGCGCGTGATATGAAATGTGCAGTTTCCCCGTCTTACCTACCATGTTAGACGTAAGCATGAAGGAATCAAGGACGGGCATCTGCGCGACGGCTTTTGCGAGCGCGCCGAGAAAAGGATCGAAGGTTTCTGGGTCAGGGTGCTGCCGGAAGTCTGACCAGCTAAACTCGCGCGTATCGACACTTCCAATGATGCCGAGCACAGGGTCGTCGTCGGCATCGTAGGCCGGTGCTGGACCAGTGATGTACCATTTGCCAGATGGGGCGACCATGTCGAACGTGACGTCGAGGGACTTCAAATGTGGCCAAGACGGTGGAATTGCGTTTTCATCTGACGGCCAGAATAGCGTTGGGTCGACCTGCGCACTCAAAGTAAGAGTTGTAAGACATTGTGAGAAGGATCGGATTGATGAACTGAACGGGTCGTATGTGTAGCCTTCTGGCACAATGCTCGGAACAGCATACCTCTGATCTGAAGGGGTGCAGTGATAAAAGACAATATTTGCAGAATCGAGCGAGTGGAAGTGCGTCTTCGAGAGTTTGTTGGCAAATTCAGCGCGCGCCTCGCCGCGCGCCTTGGGAGATGTCGCTGATTCCCACTCCGGACCATTCTCTGAATCCAACGAGTCCTGATCCGACCCCGCGTCAGAACCAGCCTCGCAGTCTGGAAACTCGCAGTCCAATGTCCTGAGCTCTGGCAGTGCCACCCCTAAATCTAGTGCGACGCTTGGTGCAAGTCTTCGCCCGCCCCAATTCTCGATGGCGAGGTGCTGCACATTAGACAATGTAGGCAGATTTTCGGGTTGATCAAGGCGCAGGTACGACTCTATCCAACGAGCGGATTGAATATCTCTGCATTCGCCAAGCTCAATCTGGAGCTCATCCACTTCCCGAAAGTCGGTCGGCGACGAAGCTCCTGCAACGTTAAGGCGCACTCTGTTCTTCACACCGTCGTCTTCCCAGGTTCGCAATACCGTGAAAAGATCGCTTATAGTTTTCGTGAAGGCCTCGTTATTGGCATGTTGATCAAGTCGTGACTCTTTGTATTCGTATGCTTCTTCCGAGTATGTTGGCAACTCCGCCTTGAAAATGATCCAGGAAAGGTAGCTGCGGCGATTTCCTGTTACAATCGAGTGAAGCGACTCCAGCTCATCGCTCTTGACGCCTATACGGTGAAAAGTAATGGTCTCGACTGCTTCCTTCCAAATGCGATTGAGGATCGCGAGGCGAGGAAACTGAGATGGTGGACCATCTGGTTGGAAAGATTGTCCTATCCCGGAACCCCACTTTTCCTGGTCTGGGTAACGCTCTGCGAACCACACAATACGATTGATCAGCTCCTGTGGCAGTTTGTCCATGGCGCGAACGAGGAAAGAGGGAGCGCCCACGACTGACGACCACGGCACGATCAATAAGGAGGCGTGGTAGAGCGTGTTTTCACTTGCTAATTGAAGACATTGGGGATAGATCCAGAAATGTCTGTGTAAGGTGCTGGCAGAGACCCACGTCTGCAGAGCTCCAATCTGGCCTAGATCATCAGCAGCGACTTGTTGCCGCACCAACGTGCCTGCACGATTCTGCCTTCTCGCTTGGCTACCAGTACGCCGACTCACATCCGTCGTCAGCACTCCCAGACCTTCCAAACACTCCTTGCTCACTCAATGCCACGCCTTCCTCACCGGTCTAACCCGCACGCATAAACTCCACAGCCATGCGCTACCTCTCCATCACCACCCCTCGCGCCCCACATCTATACACCCGATTCGCCCGTTCGCGTTCCTCACGTGCTGCACGCCTTGGCAACGGATTCTAAATCGGGGCTGTGGTCGCCTCGCTTCCTTACATGGGTGGGGCTAACCAATCGCAAGTCCAGACCAGCGAGGACGCTACGCTAGAAGAGGGAATGTACGAGGAGTGGCCCGAGCGCCCGTAGGATCGCAGGACTTATTGATTAGGGAGTAGGAGAGGGTGTGGATGGAGCCTTGTGAGACGTATATGTGGATGGATGTCCCGGGTGGTGGGTGAGAGTGTGGCTCCTTTGTTCTCCTTTACGCTCGTTACGCTGGACTTTTCGCGATACTTTGTGCGATAGTTTGTGGTGTGAAGACGATTACAGTGCGAAAGGACTTCTTCTCCCTACTCGATCTTTCAAGCAACGACCGTTCAGACGGCACTCTATCGTGTCTCGACAGTTGAAGAGCGCAATCATCCACTGTTTCGATCAGCGTCTGCATCAACAAACTCTGTCTGGTCTCGACCCCGTCCTCAAGACAACACATTCCTCTCTACCACCACACGACCATTACACAACGAATCGGACCGACTCAAGAACGCGCAACCCACACGTGCCCATCCACTCATCCTACGACCATCACAACAAACCTAATCCAATACACAATGCCACCGCACAACCCCGCGCTCCACGCCCGCTACGCAGGCAGCATTCCCGACTTCAAACTCCCGCCCCTCGTCATCGTCCTCTTAATAATGATCGGCTCCCTCATCGTTGTCTGCATGGGCTACGCCATCCACCGCACATTTGGCTTCGGACATGATCCCAATGGTTTCAAGCATACCTCTGTCGAACAAATGGAGTACATGGCTGAGGTGCGGGTGCGGAATATGGATGCGTTGGAGAGGGAGGGGCGGTGGGCGAGAAGTGAGGGGAAGGGAAGGAGGGAGGGAGAGACTGTGTATTAGGTGTAGGGCGTGAGGTGTGAGCGGTGCAATCATTGGACGGTGGGTCGGGGATGGAGGCGAATCGTGGTTGGGGCCGAGATGGTGATACATACTTGATGGGCAAGAGGGCCAGATATGATTGGTAAAGAGGTTCATTACATATGTTTGGGCTGGGTGGTTGTCGAAGTAGCGAAAGATCTTGCGATGTATGCATACCACGAATGTGAGAAAGAAACAAATACACATAACCTAAGCGCCACTACTTCTCATCCCATCTACACGCCCCTTCATGCAATCGTCCAGTCTACCACCCACTGCACCGTTACATATCCTCAACTACAAGAATTAGCCACACCCAGAAATCACCCCCGAACCTAAATCGCCATGTCCACTCGGCCCAATGTTTGTGTTCTCCGCATCACCCGGGTGCCATGGGATGAATGTACCCCAGTACTCCACGCTATTCTCCTCGGCGCGGATATGCTCGACGGTATCATGAAATCTGAGCCAAGCGCAGTACGAAATTTTCCGCTTGATTCTGCCCGTAATACTGCCGGGTTCAGTACCAAAATCTCTCGACAAATGCGAGGTCAGTAAGGAACCCAGACCTGCTTTCGTGATCAGTCACGATGACGAAGTTCCAGGACGCCGACTCCATAGGATTGAAAGCAGGGCATTGGATGTTGTTTTTCGCAAAGCATAAGAATTAGGCGTCGAATTTGTCGACTTGGTCTTGTGTCATTTTTCTTGCTTGTGTTCCGATCAAAAGTTGTTCGCTGAACGGTTGTGTGAGGATGACTAGCACTTCGACGGACCGCTCAATGTTTCATGTCTCAACTGATTCGATACAGCCTATTCCTTTGAAAACCCTCTTTGACAAATTGGCAGGTTGCAGGACTTGTCTACAGGCCTCCTAGTCGGTCGGGAAACACAATACGGTACGTTCGGAGCTGATGAATGTGGCTTTGTGTGTCGAGGCAAAGACGAGACGATTGTATATTCTACTTTTGTTTATTCAGAACCCTAATTCTCAAAGATAAATGTAGTACACTATGCACTAGCATAATAGCTCCTTTAAGGAGGCGCCGTAAAGGTTCTGCTCATGGCTAATATAACTAGGCATTATCCTGCCACATATATACTCTGACCAGGATATTCCTTAGATAACAACCATATCTTCCAATTTCATGCAGTAACAACGAAAACTCAACCCCGCTCCGGTCTGAAATACAATTAGCTCTCCACTCAAACAGCATACCATCTAAACAGCAACCATACCTACTACCAAAACTAGCAAGGATTATTCGCAGTAAGGCGAACACTCGCCGGACATCCCGCGCCAGTACACCCAAAGCAAGTATACCCGATATCCGTATTAAGACCGCTGCTACGACATGATGCGCAAATGCTATCCCGCCCTGGATCAGAGCCTGGGCCGTTGTAAATGCAGTTTCTGCAGACCTGGCGTTCGGCTAGGTGGGGTGTTGCTATTGATGTGACGGGAGGGAGGATGGCGAGAAGGCTTAGGAAGAGGGTGGAATGCATGATTGCGGGAGGAGGCGGGAGTGTAAAGAGTCCTTGGGGTAGTTTAGTGGAGTCAATTTCCGCTAGATTGAGATTGGCGAATAGCGTAAAAGAGTTGTGCTTGGTTGTATGCAAAGAAGATTTGGTGACTTGTACTCTCTCTCACATCATGCGAAGTGGTCTATGGTCTATATACTTGTGCGTTCTCAGCATGAAAAGGCACCGAAGAACCCGTTATTCTACATACAATAGTTCTACGACTTAGGGTGGCTCGGCTTCGCCTAGTCGCCGACGGTCGTCGTCCTCGTCTCACGCGACTATAGTGCCACTCGTTCCGAAGTCCTGCCTTGGACTATATATTCCGTACAAACAAACGCGGCCGTATATAGTGATCTTTCACGAGTAACATCATGCTGTTGCTACTGAGGTATAAAACGCCTCTTAACGCACTCCGATTTCGAACTCAATATTAAAAGGAGGATGGTTCTGGGCGGCATGCCGGCGAAATGGTGATCTTTCGTTGTTTCTGCGACGAGTAGTACTCCAGCAGTCGGCCCGACGTGGAGGCGCCGACGAAATTGGGAGTTGGCATTCGTATGCCAACTGACTCGTGTGAAACTGTTTCCTACACACCTCTTCCCTTAAACAAAACTTAGTGTCCGCAGGTATTGCACCACTAATATCCAGATAACTCGGTGAGCTGAGAACGGTATGGGAGGTTATTGAGGCGGACATGGCTATGATGAAGTGGTACAGTGGCGATCCTGATGCTACTTTCGTGCGAAGCGGAGGTCGCGATGAGATCTGAGCTACGGAGACACTGCGGCCTGACAGCGTACATCGCCTATGCGAAATATAGGTACGAGTCGTCACATAAATAATCCCGAAATGTAGCTACAGCATGGCCGCCACGGTGGTGGCTTCTGCTCGATTCATGCCGCGTCATGGTTTGGAACCTCTTCTTGGGCGTCGGACTTATGTACGGCCTTCCTCGACGTGATAATCGAATCATACTCGATCGATCTTCTCAAACCAGTACCACATCCTGCTCTTCAATGTCCAGATCCTCGATTTCACCATTCATCATGCCATGCACATAAGCTTCCCCGATAAGAGTATAGGTCTCTTCAGTCGTGTTCGGGGTGCGGCGTAGTATGTGTGCTGTTCGAGCACAACTGAAGATGCAGATGGAGTCACCTGGTTGGATGGTTAATGGTCCGCGACCAAGGCGTCTGCCAGCAGTCAAAAAGAGCCGTTGTTCCTCCATGGTCATGAATATCGGGATGATAGCTACGATGTGTTGCGTGATTTCTGGTGCAGTTTCTTGATTGGGTTCTAATGCAAAGGCAACTTCTTCTGATAAGCTGAACCATGTGTTAGAGTAGCGAATCGACGATGGGCTCGTCTACGTACCGCAGCGTTTCGAGGTCATGGGAAATACCAGCGAAACCTTCCTTAAACGACTTCAGGGATTTGTATGACATTAACCAATCTTCGGGGTAGCAAGCAAAATTGCTATTCAGTGTGTCCCAGTATGCTGCGGCTATTGCGGCTTCACTTGCGAAAACCGGAGGGCTTATGCTCGGCCGACTAGTCCACTCTGTATAGATGGCGGTCTCTGTAGCCTGTTCCCAGCTGTGAAAGGAGTGCAAATTTGTGCAGTCTGCATCCTCGGCAAATTTTTGAAATGAACTAAAGGTAGTTTCAACCCTGTCGAATATTTGTCCACGCAGTACAAGCTCCTTGCTGTGCAGATCGTAGGGTCGCTTGACCTCATTCTTTCTTGTACTTGCCGAATATCTTCTAACTTTCTGATCTATTTCTGTTCGTCCTGCACAGTCATTGAAGTCGGGACACCAGCTCGGTAGTGTCGACCTCTTGCCTGTAGACATTGCGGAGCGCAAAAACTTCCACCAATGAGCCGAGTCGAGGCTCGTACTCAAAAGTACGGACCGCGCCAGCTGAATGTACATGTCTTCCAGAGACGTTGTCTCCTCGACTGTGACTGTAACAAACCCAAGGACTGCGTAGACACGGTCACGTGGGTCTCTGCAGAAAGTGCGCATCGTGGAGGTCACAATTCTCGCTACATCCCTAGCGCTAAGAGATCCCCCGGCATGAAAAGCTTTCTGCGTGATGTGACGTGACAGGAAGAGACTTTGAGCCCATTTGCTGGTAGTGGAGGCACTTGAGCCGTCGGGTCCAGTGATATGCCAATTACCAGCCTCGGAGGAAATCAGTCGTTGCAAAATGTCACAATCGATTTCATGCGGGCCTAAGAGCACTCGGAGACGTCTTGCAAACGACGCCTCTTGTACGACCCATAGACGCTTATACCATTCGTTGTCGATCAGGGACGTGATCGTTGACCAAGCTTCTTTGGTCGTTAGCCAGGGCAGCGTCTCTGGCATTCCTGTGGCAAAGGTCAAAGCATCAATTTTCCGATCAGCGAGCCGGTGCAAGTTAGAGATAACATTGCCACTCTGCTGATTGCCCGGTCCCAGCCACGCCCACACACTGGAAGCCCCTTGATAGATTCTGAGCATCATCCGAATTTGCTGCATCTTTTCGGCTGCATCGGCTTGATTGATGCATACCGCGTCGATCCAAATTGGCAGGTTGGAGCTACGGTGAGCTAGGTTTGGAAGTGCCACAAGGAGATTATAGTGGACGCGTAGCAGTTGCTCATCGCAGACGATGGGATACGTCGTTGATAGGTCACCCCAGGTGTAAGAAAGTGCGTCAAACTCCAGGGAAGTGGGGCTGCCAGCTGAGTCGAGAAATTGTACAGTACTCAAGTGGTATTCGACCAGGCCGTCAGACTGCGTAGAGAAGTTGAGCAGGCGAATCTGGCCAGGCTCGAGAGGTGTGTATACAAATGGCGCAAGCCTCGCCGCCATGGCGCGCGTTGGGAGTCGGAAAGTTGTAGAAAGCCAGGAATGCGCATGCGCAAACTTATGAGCACAAGTGGGAGCGAATATGGGCGCTCTCGTGGATGCGGTACAGCAACGTTGGTTAGAAGAGTGACGGCAGAGATTGGGTGTCAGAGGGCCGCGAGGCTACCGGACGATGAAGGAAGGCGCAACGCATGCCGTCAGCAAGGCTGAGCCTCGCCTCGACCACGCTTCTGATTCGGCCACGCATGTTGGAGGTCCATCCCTGCTTCACAGCCTCGGCGACTTTCTTGATGAGGGTGTGTAGTGCGCCAGATCAACTTGCTTGGGTATCATAATCTTCACGCCCGGCGCCGGCTACTGGCTCCTTCCACCGACACTCTATGCTGCCTTATTGTGGACCTCTCCTTCCGTCTCCTCATCGACATGCATCGTCTCCGCAAACCCAATCCACTCTCTAACACCCCTCACAAAGCCATCGCGCTCCGCATCAACCCGTCCACCATGTTCCCAGACCACAATCTCATCAAACTCGCCAATTTGTTCTGCAATCTTGACTTCCACGTCCATATCCTCCAGCCCATCGTCGTCTTCTGCATCGTCCTCGTCATGCTGTGCTTGCTGCCGTTGGTGCGATTGTGTCTGTGTCTTTGGCGCTTCTTTATCGGTCACGTTGAGTACGACGCCCGTGTAGTTCTCGGGGAGGGGCAGTTTGGTGCCATGTAAATGGCGACCGCGAAAGTATGCATGTTGCGTTCCTGCAACTGTGTATTAGCATCTTATGCGATTCCGAGGACTATAGATGGTAGAAAAATACCTTTCTCGTCTGTCGTGGGCTTCCAGTATCGCTCTGTATCGTTGACGGGGCCGTTGTGGTTTATGCGTGCCGGAAGGAGGTTTGCAGTGCATTTCTGCGGTCGCGAAGGCTGGATCGACAACATTTGTACGGGTTGGTTTCGCAAGGCTAAATTTGGACGGTGTTCTCCGAGACCGTAGTGGGCACCGAGAATGTTGTAGTTTCTGGTGGTTTGGCGGTGCACTTGAGAGTTGTGAATGGTCGGATGCTAAAGCCGATGTTTCTGAGCGCGTTGACCAGAGAAAAGCGTCTTTTCGGGTCTTGAGCGAGGTTTACGGAAGCTGAGTCGATTTAGAGGTTCCACTGGGTTTATTCAAGATATGTGCGATTTACGAAGTATCAATTGCGGCTGTTGGTGGTGCATGAGCGTGACACTTGGGTGCACGCGTCGACGCGACAAAGCGCGTGCCGCGGCGTGCACGGGCGCTCCTGCTCTGGTTTTAATCATGACGCCGATGTCTTGTTCAGCATGGCGGTGTCTGAATGTCCTGTGCCTTTCACTCCTATTCTCCACTACCACTTGAACTCTAATCATCTTCGTGTCTGTTCTAACACATTGGCTGTTCTTCTTCATTTTCGTACCGTACTCACCGGTCCCAGCGGCCAGGCGCACGACCCTCCCGGGCCGATCGTCTTTGGCGTGCCAGCTTCCCCACTACGGCGATGCTCAACTTCAGCTCGAAAGCCGCATCAGAAGATTATCGTATCTGATGAAGGATTGACGCTTGAGATGGCTCAAAGGACGCGGTCCTCAGGCCAACTTTGATGCACGCTGACCCGGAGGCCCTTGCAGGAAGCATGGAGCTTTGAGCTTAACCCCACCAAGCTTCGAGAGGTGCCTGTGCTGCAGGGGTCTGCGACACGTTGAAGAGCAATTGAAGCTCCGCTGCACCAGTTCGAGCTTTTTCACTTTTGTGGACAAGTCAGTCTGAATTGTCTTCAGAATTTAATAACCACGCGGAAGCACCAGGAAGTCTGGCTCAATCGTTGATTACTGTTCACAATACCACTGACAGGATCAACAACGTCATCGACCGCTCGAATGGGCAAAGCACCCTCGCCGATGCTGCGGCTCTTACATATGCAATGCGCATCTGTATGAGACGGCGCAACAGGACACACCGCATCGGCCTTAAGCTTCCGCGAACATGGCCCAGCCCTTGACGAGTTTAGCTCTGCGGTCGCGGAGGGGCAGACGTTTGCAGCCAAATTCCTGTGCACAACTACCACGAACGCGTAAACACCAAGAACTTTACTGCGTGAGCATCTTGACAATCGCTCTGAAGCCCGGGGACCAGACCGTCATACGCAATCTGCTTCAGATCCTGCCGCAGCGCCGTGCACACATCGAGACGCGCCCGCATTGCTTCGGTAACCGTAGAAGCCGAGATCACACAATTCTTTGATTTAGCCAACAGCCATTGCACCTTTCCCTCAGCTTCAACAGCTGCGAGACGTTGTAAAGACCGTCCGAACTACCCACATTTCCCACACCCATCCACGCGCCATGGCAATCTTCAGTCCCTTGACCGGCGCCGCAAGCTCCATCCTCAGCACAATTACATCACAGACCTGGGGACCGCTAGTGTCGCTGTGCAAGAATGGAACATTGGCGCAATTGCAAGAAATCAAGCTCGGGAAGCTTGTTCTGTTCGAAGGAGGCATCAGCAAAGCGTCGGCTGTGTTTGGCTCAGACAAGGAAGGCGTTCCCGTAGCATTCCTCGATGTTCACAGCGAGAAGTTTTGGGTGCGATTGGCGCTTTTCGCGGACATGGTAGGTAGTGCTCAGTTCGAAGGACGGGATTCTCGGAAAACTAACTTGGTTCAAAGGGTTTCGCAGAGAGCTACATGCTTGGAGAGGTCTCCTCGCCAGATCTGACCAAGTTTTTCGAGGTCAGTACGCGCATCTAGCACGGCGCATTGAGCTCACAAAGCCTAGCTTTTTATTCTCAACCGGAATCATTTGTCCAATGGATCTACCACCACATCAATGATCTCCTCAGGCCTAGCTGGCCTAGTTCGTGGAAGCAACAACCTCAAAAACGCCCGATTGAACATTTCCGCGCACTACGATATTTCGAACGAGATGTTTGCGGCTTTCCTCTCGCCAGACATGACCTATTCGAGCCCGATATGGTTGACCAAATCAAACCCACAGTCCCAGAACGAAAGTCTTTATGATGCACAAATGCGAAAGCTCGATCGATTCATCGACAATACACACATAAAAGGCAATGATCACGTCCTTGAAATTGGCACAGGTTGGGGCAGTTTCGCCATGCGAGCTGTACAACGGACGGGCTGCAGAGTCACCTCTTTGACGCTTTCGATTGAGCAAAAGGAGCTAGCAGAAGAGCGCATACGAGAAGCGGGCATGTCGGACAATATCACCGTGCTTCTTTGCGATTACAGGAGCCTTGAAATCCCAGAGACGGGGCCTTTCGACAAGATTGTGTCAATCGAGATGTTGGAAGCGGTTGGCAAGGAGTATCTGATCACATACTTCAAGTGTGTGGACAAGCTGCTGAAGAAAGAGGGCGGAATCGCATGCTTCCAGTGCATCACGATGCCCGACGCGCGATACGAGGCATATGCCAAATCCGACGACTTCATCCGCCGCTACATCTTCCCAGGCGGACACTTGCCCGCAGTCTCTGAGCTCGTCAGCTCGATACAAACCGCCTCAGGAGGTTCGCTCGTGGTTGACAACATCGAGAACATCGGTCCGCACTACGCGAAGGCTCTGCGACTATGGCGAGAAGCCTTCTTGAACAACTGGGAGAGCAAGATCAAGCCCCAATTGATCAAGGAAAAGGGCGACAGCATGGACGACGAAGGCGCGGAGATTTTCAAGAGAAAGTGGGATTACTACTTCAGGTATTCGGAAGCTGGCTTTTCGACCAAGACGCTCGGAGACGTAATTATCACGGTTGGACGAGAAGGCGCGCTGCAAATGATGGAGGATGTGCCGCTGTAAAAGCCAAAAGAGTCGCATTGTTTGATTGTTTGGGGGGTACGCGACACTGCCATGTGTTTGCGCGCGGGATGATACCCTTTCCATACCATACTATTTCCATACCATTTATCTCATCTCAGAAATTTCATATCGAAGCTGCCATGCTTCTGCCAATAAACCTCAATATTCAAACCCTCCCATCCGACACCTCCAATCATCGCGCATTACTTGCCCCCAAGCTCCTCCATCAACCTCCCAACACTCTCATCCCCCCTCTCCCTCCGTCCCTCAAACTCCCCCCAATTGTCCCCCTTCCACGCCTCCTCCTCTCCAGCCTTAGGCAACACAAACCCCTGCTCCATCCCCGCGCTCAAATCCTCGAATAGAAACACATTATGCAAATCCCGCGTATCGTCGATCCGACCTTCCCCCGTCCCACCCACGACGTCGTGCCAGAGTGCTTTTATCCCCTGGAGTAACGAGTGGAGTTGCGGTGTGAAAGCCGGCCCGCGCGGGCGTAAGTGTGCGTGGATGAAGTTTGTTGCGCTGGGGGTGCGGGAGACGTAGGTTTTTGGGGCGGGGAGGAAGGAGATGTTTACGAAGGCTGAGGGGGCGGAGACTATGTTTATGTTAGTTTGTGCTGTGTGATGGGTATGTGGAGAGGTGTTGGAGAGGGATTGGGATGAGGGTTTGCGAGATGCAAATAGGTGGGAGTGGAATGGGATGGTGGTAGGCTAGAGACGTACATAGATTGCAATGAAGATCTGTGATGCCGTTTGCGATGGCTTGTTGTTGCGCTGAGTCGAGGGGGTGGGAATGGTAGATCATGTAGTGTGGCATTATGGCGGTTTGTGTAGTGGGAAGGTCGGTCTGGTGAATGGGTTGCGCGGTGTGGTGTGCGATGTTTGTAGACGGTGTATTAGATCTGCTTTTTAGACTTTGAATCGCTGGTTGTATGCGCTTCAGCAGAGATGCGTGGTTGCTGCGCTTGCTGGTTGTGAACGGTCGATGGGTCCGAAGTTGGCTTCGATGCGTCGTAATGCGATGGTTCCTTCACGACTATTCTGACCTTGAGGCTTTGTACGCGCTTTTTCAAAAGTTTTCTTCTTGGACAATGCGCAATCCAACGATTCTCTCCTGATGGATACCTCAAGAATCGTCAATCGCTCGTCGCGTGCGTCGTCGGACCAGTCTGGGATGAATGCGTGTGCGCCGTCAGGAAAACCGTACACAATATGGACAGAAACCCAGGTACCAGTCCGGATATATGCGATTCGACCACCGGGAATTCTTCAAGACCAGATCGTCGTCCGTAGTTTGTAATCCAAACGAAATCCAGCTGAACTCCGCACTTCGCGCAAGCCTCTCCCTTCGCCCGTCACGTCACCCATCGCACATGTCCAAGCCAAACACACCCAACACCAGTTCAGCACCAATGTCTACCATCGTTTTCGCATGTCCAAGGTCCAAATCGCACAAACAAAGCCGTCTCGTTTCAATGCCCCAGGTGCGCAATCCCAGGTATTAATGTTTCCATGTTCCCAACAGCCCCGGCCATTTCGACTCGCGCATCGGCTCCTTGCCTCCGCGCCTCGCCCCCAGGGACCCGCCGTGCCCGCCTCCCGCGCGCTCAACTCAGATCTGGGTTGAAAACATGCCACGAACCCAAACGTCAGTCCCGTTGAGTTTGGCCCCTTGCGCACATCAATGGACCGACTGCGGGTAGGGCTGGGATGCCGAAATCTGGGGTTCTGGTTGTCGGGTCCGTCTTGTGTAAGGTTGGGTGGTAGGGGTGAGTATGGGTGGTCGGGGTAGGGGTGAATTATTGCGATAGAGTGTAGAATGGGGTGAGTTTGGGGTATGCTGGCTTATTTGCGCGAGGTTATTTTGACGTCTAGTTTACGATGAAAAGACATTGAAATGATGTTGTAGGTTGTGATGTTGTTTTAGTTGCTGCTTTCGTCGATCAATTGATGTCGCTGTGCCTGTGCTCGGTGACACAACATCACGCACAAGATGGGTGATTCGTTAGACCGATCGCAATGTCATCTTTATTCATTCAAAATAACGACTCCCTATGGATGCTTCATATGTGGAAAGAACAACGCCTGGTGCAACGCTATTGACCGCCCATGCTTCTAAGATGTATCACAGTTTAGACGCCTCCTTCTCCCCTGGAGTATCTGGAAATGCAACAAAGCTCTCATCGCCGTTGAAATGCCTATGGGTATAGAATGTCAGATGTCTCGTGTCCCAAAGAATTTTGAAACTTGGTCTAAGGAGCCAAAGAAATGTTGAGAAGAGACGACGGAGTGCCCCAGCCAGTCGTTGTAGGCTCCGACTTGGGCCAATCCTTCCTGTGATAGGGGAACTGCCTGAACAGTATGAGAACACATCTCACCAACACTAAAGAGAGCATTCCAACTTACCATCCACGCTCAGCACCTCCTGAAAGGTAAGATGTCTCTGAGTTCATCTCACAATCCCAATTGCCCGCGACACCCTTGGCAGGATCTTTCTTCCTGCGCACGAACTTGGAAAGTCCTGCCGTGAAACACTGGAAGTCGTCCTCATCTGGATCGTCTGGCATTTGGCCCGTCAAGACCCTTCCAGCCGCTATAATGGTAGCGGCATGACTGCATATGAGCACGGTCTTTGGCTGCTCAGGATCGTTATCAAGTGTGGTGACGATGTGGTCGAGTGCGTTCCTGACTCGCTCGTGCAGCTCCACGATCATTTCGCCTTTTGAGGCTGGCACGTGGACAGCGACATACTCGTCGTCGAGGTAGTCGAAATGAGACGTCAGGGTTTGGAGATCTGGTGGTGTAGGGTGCTCCCAGCTTGCACGGCCAAAGAATTCGCTATTTGACCCAAAATCAGCGATCATGGCCGTGAAAGCACGTGCAAATCCCAAGCACATACCCAATGCCCCGATCTATCCTGATCTTGCCCTTCGCATTACCTTCCCGGAACAGCCTGTCCGTGGTGGGCTTGAGCGTCTGCAAGCACCGGTAAAAGGGACTCGAGTAGATTCTCTCAATCGGGGGTTCGATATTGCACAGATACTCTGCAAGCTCCTTGCTCTGCTCAACCCCCTTAGACGTCAACGGCGGATCGGTAGGGATGCCAGTTGGCGTTTTGACCATCGATGAGGTGTATATCCCTGTCTGGGGATCGACCGACCAGTTGGCGCGAAACTAGAGCCGCACGCCTAGCCGTTAGAAAGAATGTCATCCTAAGGGGGGAATGTGGAGGTGCCGTGATGCGCTGATACGCGCGGCTACTTCTGTAGGCGAAATTGAAAGCAATGCAGGGACGCATCGAGAGACTTTTGCGATGAGCTACTCAATGCAGTAACGGGCATAGAAAAAGGCCCTAAAGCGCTGTGTGGAGTGTGCATGTATGCAATCGGTACGTGGGGACGGAGCTTGGACTTCATACGTACCGCGTGTCGGACGATGTAGATTACCTCTATCATCGTTGATCTGCTGCTAGCCCGAGTATCTGTCCGCGGGGTGTGTGTGCAGTGATGTAGTTTGAGGGTTCGCGAATACGAGGTGTCCTGTGATGGAGCGAGGCGTGACGATGGCGCTTGCAACCAATAGTTGGACCTCGGTTACTTTCGGTGTTCTGATTAGTAGATGGATTAGGAAGTTCCTCCACGGCGGGCGCAGGCTTCTAGAAGAACGTAAACTTTGCAAAGTGGTACGCCACCCTGCTTTGAGTAAGATCGCCCGTAATGCTGCGTACTTGAATGGTTCATCCACTGTCTGTCGTCTATCGCAAAGGTGAAGCACTGCACAATGCGCTCAGCTGTCCACATCGCAAACACTACTGTTCGCTACACCGATAGCCACTCGAATTAATACCAAGAACGATGTTATCGTGTCCTCAAACGTGGCGTATCTTGGACTTGGTGAAGGCATAACGTGCGCGATTGCCTTGTCACCAACCAGGTTGAGGCTGCTCCCATGCCATTCACCGCATCCTCTGCCACCATTGTGCGCCCCCCACGTTTGACCATCATAAGCAACGTTGAGCAATGACACCTGGGCATCCCTAGCGTGAACTCACATGCAACCATTCTGCAGCTGTCAGGGCATTGCGTCTTTAGCACAGGAACGAGCCATCTTCCAAACAGAGCGTACCGTCATATTGCGAGCAGCTGCATTGGCGTGCACTGTGCAGGGTCCGTCAGAGTTTGTACTGCTGTTGGCTTTTGCAAGGCGCCGCAACTACTTGATAGGATCTCCACCTCGATGCAACATTTCCCAGGGCTTGCAACGTGCTTCGTCATAGCGTTGACGAAGTTTGAGACCATACCAGGGACGGCAGACGCGGTCCTGGATGACGGGACGTCCTTGCGTTCAAGATGTTTACAATGCTGGCGCGAATCCTGGCTCTCATCATCGGGGGATCCGAGTGCCCCGCAAATAATGTATTGACCTTCACATGTTGTTGTTCGTGTTCTGAAACTGGTGGGCCGTTTCTCATGCGGAACAAATCTAATGACGGAGCAAAGTTGAACGGGAAGGAAATCGCGCGATACCGGGGGTAAATCCTTTCAGGTTTGACTAGTAAAACGCGGGGTTAATTTGCTTAGGTAGCGTTCGGCTTCCAGCGGGAGGCTGCACGTTGTGCAGCCCATGGATTGAGGGATTTGGGCGTTGCAGTGTGGAGACTGTTCATAATGGCGTGTTACTGTCAGGGGCGAGTCGTCACGCGCTGATGCTGATCGCTGTCAACATCTCGAGTGAAGGAATTTGCTTGTGTTCGTTGATACCTGTTTGCCTGAATGCGTTGGTTACTAGCCACGAGCTTGCGATTCAAACGTCAGAACGCAAAGCATGCTACTGCAAGCCACTGTCCGGTCGTTGAAAGCATCCACGAGGAAGCTTACCGCATTTCCGTTGCGGGCCTAAAGGTCGCGTAAGGAGAGGCGCCGGTGGACACTGGAGTGGACGCAACTGCGCCATGGAAAGACGAGGCCAGAAACTTCCGCGATCTTCGGATTTGTAGACTAATTCAGCAAGCTAGTATGCTGTCTCCCGCTCCAAGGTGTTTGGGGCATCCTGGTCGCTTGGAAGCTTTGGATGCATGCCATGACCTCTTCGGTATAGTGGATAAGTCGGGCGGTCCCGAAAGCACCGCAAAGTCACCGCTTGTCGGGTTACACGCTGGGGATCATAGCGGGTATACTTTCCAAACACCAATTCCTCATGCGTGTGGAGTTGCTTCGGACCGACATAGGCATCGCGCTGGTTTGCCTCGGTACCGGGCTCAGAGGTTTCAATGAAAGCTCTCATGCTGCAGAATACTGGTTGGTAAGAGCGAGGAAATTCGCGGCGAAGCAGTTGCGCTGCGAACAATCTACGGACGTCGGGGGTCTGCGATGGCCAACCCCACTCTCGAACGTTGAGGCGAAAGTAAACACGGGATGGATCTGCCGCCGTGCTACCAGTGTGGGCGTCCGCAGCCGAAGGCCCCACCATCGATAGAATATTTTACTACATGTTTGGAGATAGGCCAATGTCAGTCCCACTTTCCACGACCAGAACTGGACTCGAGCACAGGAACATGACCAGCGCCAAGGCACGACTAGAAGGGAGTAAAGAAGCGACAATTGCGCATCGTTGTCATGGATGCGTGTGCTTGAGCGCCATGTGGCCTTCGTTCGCATCGTCGATAAAATGCCTCAGCCTTATGTCGCATTGCCTCGTGGCAACTTGGACGTTCCTGCCCAGTGAGAAGGATAACCGCACCCTCCAGATGATAATCTGCGATTAGGAAGAAATTCTTGAAGGATAGCTGCGAATGAAAGGGCAGTGGCAGCAGTGATGGCGCCCTAATGATGCATGTGCGTGCATTAGTTGTCTTCTAGAAGCTCACACCGGTTTTCTACCACTTTGCCTCTTTGGGTTGCTCTCCTGATCGTGGCCAACGACTGCCCAGTCACAATTGGTTACGATGCATAGTGCTCTCACGTGCTGCAACCATTGGCGTCCACACCTTCGCGTGTTTGCGCAGGTGGCTGTTTCTTGTCACGATTGGCTGACCGCAGTCCACCTCTGGCCTGCGTGGCAGCTGCATGCGAGGTGGCTGCCAGTGTATGATATTCGCATACGCAACAAGCGGCAGCATGGCCTCGCGTACCTCTCTGCCACAAAATCGATCGGCGTGTTCTAGCGTGCTGATTAGGAGCACTGGATGGCCGCGGCCATTTTCAGGCGTTCACTGACAGTAGCATCGAAGCCGCAGTCGCTCCAGGTCGTGCGGCATCTTTGTGGGTACAGAACGGGCCGATTTCCATCTTGACGGTACTGAGTTACATCCGAAGCAAGATGTTGACAAAACCCTCTGGCAGCGTGAGAAGCCTTGAAGATGCGACGCAAAGCGTCGATAAATTGAAATTGAGCCTGATCGCCACGGAAGCTGGCCGACTCCGATCACATCGGAGTGGGGTTGCAGTAAGCAAGTGGCCCTCTTCTGTAACGGACGCTGAAAAGCAAACATGCAGGACCTACAGACGACTGGGACAGGGATACAAGATGATGCGCTGCCAGGGGTCATAAGACATGAAGGCCTGGCTTCATTGCCAAGACCGTCAGGATTCGTGCCGCTTGTTCGAGGGTCTGGCGGTACGCATGGATCAGGCGGACTTGGAGGCGGATACGCAATAGAGAGGAATACTCAATGACATGTGATTACAAAGGGTATCTGAAATAAACGGTGAGAATATAACATCTCGCGAGAATAGGGTTAGTGCCTTTCCGATTCACTTCGAGTGGAAGTTATGCGATGTGCCCTTTTCGGGATCCTGGTGTACTGCAGACCTCACTTCGCGCGCCGAAAGCTTTCCTGTCTTGCCCAGTTTCTTCTCAGTCACCCAGACGCGCAGCATGATGAGGTACCGCACTATGAGGAAGACTACAATAGCAGCCACCAAAATTCCAATGATGTAAGCAGCAACAATTCCTGACGAGTGTTCCTGTAGATCAAGGAAATCATAGACGTAGAATCCCTGTGTTTCGTGCGTGAGGTATGCCAGGCCGAGGTAGAGTGCCAGAAGAACGATGATCGGCACCAAATCGAGCCATGGCAGAGGAGAAGTTCTAGGGAAGAGAATCTCAACAAAGGCGAACAGAGAATTCATCGCATGCTGAGATGTGTTCGACCAAAGAGAGAACGGAGATGGAAAGCGACCCGGCGCCAGCAGAGCCCAGTACACGACTGATTTACGTCAGCATGTAGATCTTCACCAGAGGTCTTTTTACCTCGGACCAATTTGGGGCAGCAATTGGAACGCACAGAACAGAGCCAAAGTAAACCATGTGAGCTCGAGCCTTGCGAGCTCTGACACGTAGATTGCGCCGTTATGCACGCTTGCTACCGAGGTGTTTCTAGGAATGACATTCACTTACTAGTCACAATCCAAGGATAGACCACTGCCGTGGAATAAAACATGCTGTGCGCAATCTGAAGCGCTTTGGGCCACCGAGACAGGAAAGGGGCTCCACTTAACCAATAACTTCCAGTGTGAATGGCAGCGAAGGCAAAGTAGAATGCAAGACCCCAGTACGTCAAGTGCGTGAAGTATGAGAATGACCGTTGGGACGCTTCAGACATGCCATGGCTGCCGTTCCAGCCAAAGATGGCAAAGATAGTGGCAAAAGCGTAGATCGATAGAAGGGCTCGAAGGAAAAAAAGAATCGACGGAGGTAGAATCCATGAAGTCGCAAATCGGTGTGAAGGGTCGAACTCCCCGCTGTACGGTGCGGTCAGCCGCGACGAGATGGCCATAGCAGCGGTGAGATCAGTTTAGCGCATGAAGATCAGGGTTGTGTGAGCCGTTCGCAACCGATCGAGATGCTCGGGAGCTAAAGTCGGCGCCTTATATGGTTGGCGGGAATGTTTTTGCGAGTGAACAAGCGCGGTCGGTGTATGACAATTGCTGCGACGTTGAAGTTGACCCAGCTGAAATCTCCTGTCCGACCAAATTTTCGGAGGGTTCGCCGCTCACAGACACACTTTGCAGCACGGGCTACGCGCTAATGCAGCTAGGGCCTGGCCATCCCAATTCGGCGTAATCATTCACTGGCTTGAGATTATTCAAGCCACCCGGCTTCAAAACTTTCACCAACGACAAAAACGACTAGCAATCCGTCCGGGGCCATTCCGCTAGGACCTCCCACGGCTGCAGCCCTAGACGACAAGGCATACATCTCCCACATCCCTACCACGCAGCACAGACAGAACAGGGGTGTGCTCCCTAAGACACTTTGGTCATGGTGCCACTATCGCGCATACTGCCTTCTTCTTTAAGACCTTCTTATGCCATCGTCTGAAGTCTTCGAGTATGATCGCGCAACTACAGTCAGACCTATCATATCTCTCCATCATCAACCTCCCTTCACGCCAACATCGTCGCACCAAACATCAACATCACCATGAGTGACCTAAGGATCTCGGTACGAGCTGCCCTCGTTCCCTCACATGTATCTCTGTTAACGATTAGCAGCAAAAAGCGCAAAATCTTGCTCGTATTCGCGACAATCAGAGTATGTCAGATCTCCACTTTCTTCCGTCCCGCCTTTCGAGATCTCAGCGTTGAAGAGCGTGCTGGTGCGCCGGGGTGGAAACCTCGAGGAAAAGACGACAACTTCATGCCACTTTTCGTCTCTTTCTCACTCACGACCATCAAACTAACAGTTCCTACAAGGACGTTCACGTGCACGCCGCAAAGAGTATCTCCAAGAGTTGGAGGCTAAGATTCGCAGCTGCGAACAAGTGGGTATCGAAGCGTCTTCAGAGATCCAGTCGGCTGCGAGAAAAGTCCTCGATGAGAACAAGAAACTTCGTTCCCTTTTGCATGAACGGGGTGTTTCGGAGCCTGAGGTCGTGGTCGCCTTGGGTGGCTCAGCGGACCGGTGCTACGACCAGATCTCTGTTGCACCCGTTCTCAACGCGATGCTTGAACGGAGAATCACATGCAATCCGATCTCCTCCACAAGCTCGCCAGCACCATCCCATACCAGGGCTTCGTCCCTGCCCAGACATATGCCATCAGCACCACCAATCACCATCCCGGCGCCACGATCAACCGCACTGAGCTGCTGTGACTCTCCCAGTCCAAGCTCAATCGTCTCGAGTATGGGAACACCGCCACCAGTCACATATTCCGCGCCCTTCTATACGACTCCTATGACACCTTCGGCGCCTGAAATTAAGTCTGAAGATGTGCGATATGGATACCCATTTGATCAATCATACAACAACGGTTGGCAGTACTCTACCGAGTATAACATGGTCAATGACTCGCACGCCTACTACAATGCATCTTCGTGTGTTGATGCTGCCAACATTATCCGTACGATGCGAGCGGACGTTGCGCCGCAATCTCAAACAGGCATAGCATGCCACACGCCAGACCAGGACTACTACATGAATGGCAACGTCGTCTTCGGCATGGCAGACAATAGATACTCCCACTCCCATGGAAGCATATGATCTCACGAAGACAAAAGTAGCACCATACCTTAAGGCCGCAGAGCTAATGCTATGCCACCGGACCAAGAGCGCAGGGAACTGTCTGCCCCAAGCCTGACAAGGCTGGCCAAATAGCGCGACGCGATTGCGCGGGAAGTGCAATAGATACCTTGTATCACGCCATACTCGAGCATTGCCCACTGGCACTGTCCGGCTCACACTGAGCGTTATCGTGGACTACGCAGTTCATCGATGCAACCCGCGCAGAGGCACCGGCGAGTGATGTGCAGGCGAACAATTCACGAACGATGCCTCTACATCCTTGTCTTCCACAATCGTCGTTGCAACAGCATAGCGGACGACATGTACAACACTGTATCATTACATATTTCTTTCATCTTCCACGAGCCTCACGATAGACGACGTGCATCGAATTCATGTCCAATAGATTTATTCAGTCATTTTTCTTTTTGGGGCTTCAAGACTTCGGGCGCGGTGCGAAAACAAACGACATTGTTGTTCTTTGATGCAATACAGTACCTTGTCCCATCATTCGTTGACGCCATTGTGCCATTGTCCTCCGTGCTCAAAGGCATTGTTTGTTTTATCACACCGGTCATTAGGATTGCTGCATTGTATATCTACTTCGCAACATTCGTTTTGTGCACTCAATCTTGCGGCTCACAGCAAGTACCTTACGACATAGATTTTACCACAATGGCGCAAAGCAAGCGCAGATCGCCCGAAGATAGTACTGACAGCTCGCCAAAGAGGCCACGGACAGAAGAAACACCGCCCGATGGTTCGGCGTCACAAATTGTAGCGCCCGAGCAGGACGGCACACCACAGCCTGGGGAGCGGATACAGGTTTCGTGGATCTTGCCATCGATTTCTAAGTCAGACCACAACCGCGACGAGAGGCAAGCGGTCACCAAATATGCGCAATCTCTATTCAACCGTCCTTGGGGTGCAATACGGCCCATGGAGCAGCCATTCCGATTTCCGCTCGTGCGCACCCCTATCTATAAGGCGAAGGGAAAGGATATTGCAGCAAATGATCTACACCGGCCCGGTGTGTTCTTTCGGACTCTTTTCAATAAAATTAAGCTGCAAACTGGAGGAAGCGGGGCGAGCACTGTCGGTTCAGACACCACCTACGCGCGCGATGCTTTCAAACGTACTTTTGATGCTGCGAGCGATCACGATGCGGTTGTGGCGTCAAACTCGGAAGCCAATCCTATTCTGGCTTTAGACCAGGATTATCGACTAGACGTGTAAGTATCAATGTGGAAGAGAACTCATAAATATTACATTAACAAGCTTACAGCACGATCCAAGACGGCAAGACTACAACAACTGCTCACTTGAACATTCTTCGAAAAGCAGCTCCGGAGGAAGACGCCCCTGGTTATTTCATTGAACTGCCAGCCCTTGGCTCCGTCACCATCAACGGACGTACCTTCAGCAACATACCCGCCGAGGGCACCACCCCGGGCACGGCAATTCCAACGCTGATCTTTGGGCCGCTCTTTAGATTCACGACTTTGGAATTGCTTTCGCAACCAGTGTTTTTCTTCCGTTCGCGCAGAGATGTGGACTTCACCACTCCTATCGCTTCCAATAAGGCGAATAGGCTCGGAGACGAGGAGATTACTCGCCGCGACGGAAACGACGGCATCGATTCACAAAAAGTCACAATCAGATGGACGACAACATCACCACCCTCCAATGAACCTGAGATGCCAGGCGGAGGCAATGATCCGGAGTTGCCAGGCGCAGAACCTTCCCACCAGCCACAAGAAGTCGCATACGAGGATGAATGGACAACAGGTAGTGGTGGCCCTATAGACAATCCAGGTGGTTATCTCGCCAGCCACTTCCTCAGAATTATGGAACAACTGGAACCACGTTTCATCGCTGGTGTCCTGGTGGGCATAAACGCTAGGCAGCCTATTGAGCTAGGATTCAGCATACCTACCATAGTTGGCGATCGAGGAATCATTTTGCGGCCCGGTCGACCGCTGCTTCGCGTTTTAGCCGTCAAGCCTTCCTTTGTTTTGCTCATCTTGCAGGCGACAGCGGAAGGAGCCGTTACAGCGCACATATTGGATCCTAACTCGTGGAGTGTGTCTCGTCCCAGGCGCAATTCTATCGTCAATCGTATACGACAGTTTTTGAGAAGTACCCCTTGGCTCGATAATCTCTTCACAGACGGGCGTTCGGCGGAGGATCGACTCATCACTCCAGTACAATTTGTTCCGTGCGCTCAAACAGATCAAGACCTCATCGCTCATGTGTACACCGTTCTCAATGCATGGGCGCTGGCGATGGCGTTGAGTCCGAACCCGCGATTCGCTCTCGGCGACGAAACTATGTCCAGACTGTTCTGCCACGATGCTACAAGATTGATTGTAGAACTTACGGGCAATAATGGCTTGCAATGGAAAAAAGTCTTAGCTTTCTTCCGACACTGGGACTTCATCCTTGAGGCTGATGCCCTGCCTCCCATAGACCGACGCTTTGATACCACAAAGCTCAACATTGGCCATGCATACATAGACTATGTGATCAAGGAAGATCGGGACTTCAACGCTTCGGATCAGACTCTCGACTTCGGGAGGGTCGCAGAGGCGATGGGTTTGACTTTCAGCAACGGAAAGGGCCATGAAGAAGTTTTTTCGTGCGAGACTCTTACCGAAGACTTTAAGCGGGACGTGATACGACCTTTGGCTATAGCTGGATTGTGGGATTGGAACATGACTGATGAGCAGCTTCGGGCAGCCTTGGCCGAGCATAATGCTACAGCACAAGCCAGCCAAGAGGATGCGTCTTCAAGGCCTGATTCTCCTACCCATTCATCTAACACCCCCAACGACCATGAAACCAACTCAGGACTCACCGACAATCCATGTGACTATTTTAAATCCACAATGACTCATTTGCGAGAGCAAGAGGCTGGTACGATCGCTATTGGCAACGCTACCGCTACCCAACAGCTTCCGACTGGTATCGGGGACGCCCTCCAAAGCATACAAGTAGTTGCTCGAGCTTTGAATACACGCCTTGCGACCGGTCATCAGATTGGCCTTGTCAACCGAACGTCAGCAGAGCCTCAAGATACAGCAGGCGGCGACCATAACATGCTGCTCATCCCATGGAATCGTGAAGATCACATGCTGCTCATTGTCGCTCAGATCTGGCGACAGGATAATGCGAGGATCTCTATCACGGCCTTCGACACAGCTCCTTGGATGAACAAGAAAGACCAAAGATTTCAAATGCACCGAGATGTTGTACAGATCCTACGAGACCGCGGATGGCTCGGAGGAGTTCCACCCCCGCCGAATACTTCCTGGTTGTTTGCGAGAACCCACGCTAACCCAAAGTATGCTTTAATTCACACCGTCTTGAGCGCTTGGTGTGTCAGTATGGGACTCAAACTGAACTGGTCCTTCCAGCCAGGGACAGACTTCTTCTTGCTCGCCGAAGATTTGATGCAATTCGCTCGCTCGGGTGTGGCTGATTGGGCACTAGTCTGGTCATTTCTACGGTGCCAGCAGTTTGTGACTGGCGGACCTCCTCCTCCGCAATTCCAGTTCGCGAGCTCGATACCTCATGATACATCCGATACAGTATCTCAGAACAATACGAATATCGCACATGTCACATCATCGAGCGATGGGGCTCGTGATGATCTCTGCAGGCGTACAGTGGCAAGATGATGACACTTTTCGATCGGACGACTGGGACAATGAAGATCTCGAAGTCCGACTCCCGGCACTTCAGACGGCTAATTTATTCCAATCCCATTTCAACAGGGACAAGCTCAGAGCTGCTTACAGGCCAATTCGAGATGCACCAAGACAATCCACAGCAGACTTTCCTGAAGATATGACACCTTGTGTATACTTTCGCCGCACCATGGCGTCAAGATTGAGTGATCCCGAGGTTATAGAACATCTGGGAACTTTGCGCAGCTCTGGGGCAGCCACAACACGACACCATGAGTGGCTGCTGGATTCCGAGGTCTCGCTATCTGTGGCTTCTGTGACTCAAGCCATCTCAATGATTGAGGGATTTGAAGGCGGCTTTAGCACTACGACACAGGACCAAGTCCAGCGTAAAATTGACTTCCCTGATCTGCCTCAAAGTGACGACCAGGATGCTATTCGCTTTGGAAGGCCAATGCTGGTGCCGTTCAATATAGACAGTCATCTCGTCCTCCTTCTTATTCAGTATGACACTACTGGAAAGCCTCAGATTGCAGTCTTCGACTCGAGGCCCTGGATCCGTAAAAAATACCAGCGACAGCGAGTCGCAGACGGTGCTTGGAGCCTTTTATCCGGGTCGCGATGGTGGAAGCATCGCTTTGCTGCGTTCCCTGATGATCAGAAACCGAGCAGTGTTACCTGGGTCGCCAGCGCTCAACAACCTACAGATAATGAGTGCGGCTATTATACAATTTTGAATGCCTGGTCACTCGCGCTAGGTCTGCGTCTAAACATGAACTTCTCACCTTTGTGGAATGAAAACGGAGAGTTTGAAGTCGATGTGCAAAATATCATTCACCTCGCGAGACTGGGCTTCGCAGACTGGAGGCTGATATATGCCTTTCTCCGGTGTTATCGCTTCGTGCATGAGGGCACGGTGCCAGAGTCACGCAGATTCACGAATTCCTTGCGGCTGCCGGATGAAGCCGCTTTCCTTGAGTATATAAAAACAACACAGGCTCAGGAAGACCGGATCTGGTCCATACATGAGAAACCAGCTATAAACCCAGAGCGAAATTTTGCGAGCAATGCGATTCCAATTCCTAGTGGCAGAAGGCATGAGCAAAACTTCCTTTCCGATGCGTGGGATCTTGGTGGGATAGTTTTCGCGGGAGAACTTGCTGAAATAGGGCGACCGACTTTCGACTCAACCCAAACGGCTCTACAGAATCAGCTTCGATTTCACACTGAGCTGGTCGAGGGGCGTACCGTAGGTCAATATCGAGCTAGGGACTTCATTGTACAACTCCGAGGCCATTTCCCTGATCTTCGTTCGATGTCACACGAACAATTCGTTACCCTGTACCAAGACTTCAGACTCCAGCCAGCATATGAGGACTATTTTAATGATTTCCTGGACATGGAGTACGACTTCAGCCTCGACGAAGCGGACGCTTTCTGGGCGACGTTGAGAAATGATGCCGGACTTCAGAATCTCTTGGACCACGACTTTATACCTCGGAGATTCAATGACATGGACGAAGAACATGTTAATCGCTCGATAGTTGCTGTGGTACAAGCCATCGACCAGCACCAAGCGAGACAGCACAAGTTCCGATCTACACATCCTTTCGCAGGCGGATTCTCATTAGCTACCTCAGTGAACGTGAGCATGGGGAAGATGCCGGGACCAGAGATGTACTACGACCACAATGTTTATGTATCGCGACCAAGAAGACCTTGGTTCCTCCCTTTGACTGTGGCCGGAGAGGAGCTAACCGAGCGGTGTATTGAAAACGAGGAGCCGCCGCCAACCGAAGCGAGTGGACGAAGCCACACCTTCCTCGCTGTCATTCAGCAATATGATTACGAAGATGATGGCGTCTTTTATCAAATTCATCTTCTGGACAGTTCGCCGAGCGTATTTGAGCGACAGCGCGAAAGCCTTTTTCAGTGGATCGCTCACATCGCGTACGGCCTCAAGTGGCCCATGCAGCGAAATTGGTACGAGGGGAATCCTAAGTCTTTCGAGAACAAAGTCTCCATGTTAAGAGTTGCAAGACAGAGACCAGGCAGCAACTCGTGCAGCTTGCATACTGTCTTCAACGCTTGGATCTTAGCCATGGGCTTGACTCCAGATCCAGACTGCAAGTTCGACAACAAATTGTACGGGCGGATGTACACCCTGATGCGTAGAGCTGTCGCAGGAACATTGTACTGGCAGGAACTAGTGAGCTTCTTCTTCGCCCATGGCCTTACCGTAGAGCGGGCTGTCGAACACGTGCCTGAGGATCGACGCTTTGGCCTGACTGCGTTTCAGGGGGGTGATGAGACAATACTGGATGCTTATATTCAACACACCCATGATGAAGACGACGAACACTTAGCTGAGTATGACGAAATGGAGTGCCCATACACGTCGGACAATGATGTTGTTTGGGACTATGACAATGTCAGCGAGCAAGACACCTACGATCCCAAGATCCCCGGGGAAGATGACGATTTGCAAGAGAAGAAATCCCCAGTCGTATTGTGTTACGAGGAGCATATGCTCCAGGATGATTCGGCAGATGGTGCGGTCCAGTATGCTGATGAGTTGGCTGGTGGTCATACAGAAGAAGACGCAGTCGGCGATACAGACGAATTCACAGCTGGCGATGTAGATGAAGATGCAGCTGGCGATACAGAGGAGGATACGGATGCCGGTGGTGAGGATTAGGATGGATGAGACGTGTTGGTTCGCTTTCGAGTACACGAAGCAAGCTTATGTTTTCGTGATATACCTGCCTGTTTGTTGTGCTGCAGTATAGATTTGAGTAATTGATTCTGATATTACTATCCTAAAGGATGCGACTAAACATGTGTTCTGTCAAATCCGCTAGGCCTTTCTCCTAGAACAGAGTCAGGTGTTGTATCACTCTACTTTTCCACGAATCTAATAAGGCTTTGGAGATCGTTCTCAGTGCCACTGTCCCATTAGATTTCATTCCAACGTATGGTACCCTCCAGTTAGAATATATAAACCGCTTCGACAGGGCCATCTAGCGACCATGAAATGGCTGTCGTTCAAGAAAGAACCAAAATTTCGAACTAGCATACAGAGGCGAAACCTCGGGCACTTTGCGTTTGCGGAAAGGCCAACATTCAGACTTAGCCTCATCTGAACGCCCAAATAATGTTGCCCTTACTATTGAGGCATGAAGGAGGACAGGCGAGGTCTAAGCTGCCGTACCCCGCCCCAAGAAGCGAATAGCTTTGATTGTACATCGACGTCGACATGCCGAGGTCTGAGGCGGAGAACTTTCCGTGTGCGAGTTCGACACAACACCCGGCCATCGGTACAAGAACAAATATCTCCATCATCCAATAAATCATATCATACTGCAAACGAATCATCAATGCCCTGTTGTTTCTGACTGACAATATCGCCTTCAAGCCTCTGCACATCACTATTATCCATCAACCAGATAACGAACGCTTCCTCAGTGTCGCAATCCACCCATCATGCCATACATCGACTCTCCCCCACCAGCGATAAAAATAGTGGATGGTGTACACTCACAACCGTCTCCAATAAAGATTATCCATGTTGGTGCAGGCGCTTCTGGTCTATTGTTCGCCTATAAAGCACGGAAAATGCTGCAGAACTATGAGCTCATTTGCTATGAGAAGTCAGACCTCCCGTATTCTGCCCGGTACTTCTAATGCTGACTAAGTCTATAGAAACGGGGAAATTGGAGGTACTTGGCTTGAGAACACGTATCCAGGTACTTACTCAGACACTCTGATGAAGGCACGGTGCTAATCTGCTTCAAGGCTGTGCATGTGACATCCCGGCACATGTGTACACATATTCGTTTGAACCAAATCCAAATTGGTCTGCGTATTACTCTGGTGCGCCTGAAATTCAGGAGTATTTCGTTCGCTTTTACAAAAAATACGATCTGGAGTCTTTCATGACGTTTAATCACAAGGTTATCAGCGCAACTTGGGACGATAAGCTGGGTCGCTGTGAGTGGGAAGCCTCGACACGAAACAATGTATGTTGACTTACGCTACTTGAAGATAATGTCGAGCTCTTGCACCAAGGCGAGATTGTGCACGATTGGTGTCACGTTTTAGTGAATGGCTCTGGTGTCGTCAACCAATGGAAGTGTGAGTTAAATTGACAGTAATGACCTTTTAGTATGACGATTATCTAAACCATACAGGGCCTGCCATCGCCGGGTTGAATGAGTTCAGAGGGAAACTCGTTCATAGTGCCGCCTGGGACCCAAGCGTCGATCACAAAGGCAAGAAGGTGGCAGTCATAGGAACCGGATCAAGCTCGATTCAGATGGTGCCCAAGTTAGCGGATGGTGAGGAACCTGAGACACATGAGTTGTCGTTTTGAAGCTAATGACTGCGCAGGAGCGGACCAGTTGACTGTTTTCATGCGCAGTAACACATGGATTGCGCCTTCAATGACAGTACAGGAGCAGAAGATTGACGACAGCGACCGCACTGTGACCTTTGGAAGGGATCGGTACTCACAAGAAGAGATAGCAAATTTCAACAAAGACCCAGAATGGCACTTGAAATACAGGAAGGAACTCGAAGGCTTAACAGGGAAGATGTTTCCTCTCTTCCTACGCGGAACACCCGAAAACGTCGCAGCAACAGAAAATTGGCGAGTCGACATGCTAAGGCGGATTGGTGTTGGTAGCGAGGAGCTAAAGGAGAAGCTGATCCCCAAATGGTCACCCGGATGCAGAAGACTAACCGTAAGTAAAAGTCCTGACCTGCTGAGTTATCCTTCTGAAGTATAGGCAGCCTGGTATTGCGTATCTCGAAACGCTCACTCGCCCACGTGAGTTAAAGGACCCTCCCTATGATTGTACTGCCGCTAAATAAATCTATGTAGACGTATCGACAGTCCATGAAGAGATCATCGAAGTGACTTCCAATAGCCTCGTCACAGCAGGTGGCAGGAACATCGAAGTCGACATCATTGCCTGCGGTACCGGATTCGATATCGCTTACGTGCCCCATTTGTAAGCCCTCAAAATACCCATACGTATTTGTATGTCAAGCTTACACCGCTCTTTTAATAGCAAAATCTTTGGAAGAAATGGTGTCGAAATGCAAGAAGACTGGTCGGTGGTATGTATCTATGTTGATAACTCATTTCCTTCTATCATACTGATATCATGCCGTAGGAACCAAACATCTACTGCAGTATCGCTGGTCCTGGCTACCCCAATTATTGGGTCATCAATGGGCCACGTGGGAATTGGGGTCAGGGTTGTGCGCTTCCATCTGTATGCAACGCACCTAACAAAATTGTACGAATCGCCACTGATATTTCGCGTAGCATGAGGTTCAGATCGAATATGTCATCCAATGCATCGAGAAAATGCAGCAAGGAGGCATCAAATCTATGGAAGTAAAGCAGAAACCAACAACCGACTTCAACAACTTCGCCGATGCTTGGCATGCGAAGTATTCCGTGTGGGCGGAAGACTGCAAGAGGTGAGTGGTCTATTGTCTTTCTCGATTGAAAAGCATTGCTAATCACGATATCGGTAGTTGGTATAAGAACAACAAGACGAATGGACGTGTTTACCTCTGGCCAGGAACTCTTCTCCACCACCTCAAAACACTTCGTCAGCCGCTATACGAGCATTACGAGTTTGAATACAAGGACACTGATAACATTTGGGCCTTCCTGGGTAATGGATTCACTAAGAATGACGAGATTGGTACGGCGGAGTCTTTGACGCCGTTCATAAGAAATTCTGATACTGCTTGGGACCTGTAGAATGGGACTTGTAGAAATTATAGAAGCGTCCAATTTCTGTTCAAACTATTCACGACATTTTTCATTTAGCGAATAATGTGATGCTATGAGGGTGCTCGCAAGAAGAGTAAGTTGGATTTTTCGGGCCCAGTAGCGCCTTGGCAGCAATGACGTCGCTTTCTCGGTCCACATCGAATCGTGCCTCACCACCAACGCTACATGAACCGTGACATTGAGATCCCACCCACCACAACTTGTTCGACCACGCCTTTGCCACCAACTCACGCGGAATTGAGAGCCAAACCATCACAGACTACAGTCTAACACGTGGCCTCCAAAACAACAAGCACCAACATCGGAGCATTCCCCTCTCGCATCTCAGCAGCCCGATCGCCATTCCCTACTTCAGCGCAGCCGGAAAAACAGACAACCAACTATGCTCATTCGCCCTTCCCATCTCTCCCCATCAACCCTCACCATCCCCACCCCAACCTCCTTCCTCAAATCCCTCCTCCCATCCCTCCTCTCCCGCCGCGCCTTCAGCATCCTCCCCACCTCCCAACGCTCGCACACAAACCGCATCTTCGACCCAATCCGCACGCCAAATGACCTCCACACGCTGACCATGCTCAATGCTGCCGACAACCGGACGTTGATCACGCTGTGGAGCGCGAAGTGGTGTCAGACGTGTCAGACTGTTAAGCCGTTGATACTCAAGATGTTGGAGGAGGAGAAGGTGGGGTTGAGGGAGGGGGGGTTGGGGTTTGCGGAGGTGGAGATGGATTCGACGCTGATTGGGGACTTGCCGGTTACTTATCGGGTACGTTTTAAAGTTTCCTTTTTCTCAAGTTCCATTTGTCTTCTTGCGGTCTTCTTATTCTACTTCTCACTGTCTTCTTCGTATCCTTCTTGGCGTTGATACATGTCTCCAATTTCACTAAGCCCGAGTACCCAATATCACTGCTCCTTCCTAGAAAGATTTCATATCCTCTTTTCACTCTTCTCTTTCTTATCCAGACATTCATGAACCAAATGTGCACATGTTCACACACACCCCTTGATCTTACTTGGCGTCTCGCCATGATCCTCTCATCCCCTTGCTGTTCCCTAGATATTAACCCCGTTCTATCTCACCCATCCCCATCCCAACCTCAATCTCCCTTAAACCCCCTACTAACCCACCCAAAGATAACATCAATGCCAACCCTCCTCTCCTTCTCCCGCCAAGAAGCCCAATTCGCCACCCTCCTAAACCAGCCTAAGGCCATGCTCAACGAAGAACATCTCCACGACTGGCTCGTCAATGAGGCGCGACGGGGAGGACGCGCGGGAGGTGGTGGCGGGAGTGGATTGTTCGGTTGGTGAAATCTATCCTGCGCAGTGTAAGGAGTGATGCTGAGATTTTTTGGGGTAGGTGGTGATGGTGAGAAGGTTAGGGCGAAGTTGTAAGGGTTGGAGAGAGGTATGCTGTCTTGGTCCTTTGTCTCTTGGTTGGAGTAGACTGACAGTTACCCAGGGTTGCGGTTCGAACATCACCAGCTTAGACCCTGAGCAGTGGAGTTGGGCAAATGTGTTGTTAGCGGGCGGTGGCGTGGTGTGAAAGACACGACGCGAGGATTCGCAACTTCACTTGAAAGAAGAAGGATTGAAATGTTATAATTTAATTCCTGCATGGCAACGTGCCCGGACGTGCGCGACGGTGTACTGCATGTACGCCCAACCATGCTGGCCATACTCCAATGCCAATGCTTAACTCCACCACATCCAACGACTTAATTTTCAGGCGTCGAATCTTCGATAAGGGGTATATCCTAACCTGCCTCATCCCATGCTCCTTCATCCCATCTCCTGAGTATCCCAATCTTCCTAAACGCCAATGGCTCATGCAAATATCCCTCTGACTTCCTCCCCACCCAACCTTCCTAGACGTTGAGCAACGGATCGTCGCCCAGACTCCACACCTTTGCATCCAGCCTCGCTTTCTTCTCCGTCCTCGTTTCGCCCAGGAGCTCATTCTCACTCGCTCGCTTCGCGCCCTTGATCGTCGCTGCCTCCATCAACTTCGGTGTGCTGACGCGCGATCCAGCAAGTGCGGGGGTGGGAAGGGAAGTATCTGTGAGTGCGGGCGGAGAAGCGGCATCATCATCTTCGTCTTCCTCAATGATGATGTGGGTCTGGCGCTTGTTGGGTGAGAGAATGGGGAGTGTAGTATGAAGACTTGCGACGGGCTGATTGCTCTGGATAGTACCCATCTGCTTGCGAGATGCGATGTCCTTGTCGCGTTGTTCAAGCTCGCGCTGGTCGTCGGCGCGCTTCTGGAGCCAGAGGTCGTGTTCCTGCTTATAATCGTGTTCCCTGTCCTTAACCCACTGCCGGTGCTCTTCGTTCTCTTCGCACAGCACAACGCACGACGGGCACTTGACGTAGAAGCCGCCTGTTGTGGGCGCTTCTTCGAGCAGCTCGAATTCTTTGAGGTTGTTGGCAATGAGGTCCGTCTTGTCCCAATCGAGGCAATCTTCGCAGAAGGCTTGCGGGCACCATCGGCAGCGGAAGACGAGGCCGCCAGCGTCGGAAGTATTCTTGCCGCAGTCGCAACAGAAATGCTGAGAACAGAAGAAACCGGCGAACCCTCGCACCTTGACTTGGTACTCCGGATCGAGGCAGTCAAAGTGGTAGCCGCGAGGGCAGCTTCGGCATCCGATTATGTCACCCACATGTTCACCCTCGAAACACGACAGACAGTGGGTCTCGTGACTGAACTCTCGACGCTTCTCGCGCACGGGTTCGGCAATGCGAGGATCTTTGCCGGCCATGGTTGGTACAGCCTCCCAGTCGCCGCAGTTCATCGACTCTTTGCTGATGGCAAAGCCGTCGACCATGACGGTGGTGTTCTTGCCCTTCCGTCTGTCTTCACGGGTGACTGTATCTGGAAGGATGTGGGCAGCTGCTTTGGATTTCTTCGACTGTTGATCGAGTTCGCGTTGATAGCGCTTGCCGTCAAAGACGGCGCACTCAACACGCTCCATGACGGACAGCCATTTCTCCTCCTCAGCCTCTGAGTGTATGGCTTCGGAGACGATGGCGTCTGCCGGCTTGTCGCGACACTTCTCCATCATGGTGTCGAGGTCCCACGACACCATTTCGGTAGCATCGATATCCGGATGTGACAAGGTTTGTGCACCGCGCCGAATCAATGTTTTGAGCTGCGTGGCGTCCATCTGAGGCATATCGTCTCCAAGCGACGGTCGTCCAGCCTTGATCTTCGACTCGACTGCCTTTTCGCTGTGAATGTTGCGCATGGATTCGGTGATTTTAGCGGAAAGATAGAGCTTCTTGCGGATGCGCCCCATCATTTGTTCTTCAACCGTTCCTTGGGTGCAAAGCTTGTAGATGGTGACCTTCTTCGTCTGGCCGATACGATGGGCACGAGCCTCAGCTTGCAGTGTGATCTGTGGGTTCCAGTCTTCATCGAGGAAGATGACGTCTTGTGCGCTGGTGAGATTGATTCCTAAACCACCTGCGCGGGTCGACAGCAGCATGACCTTGTAGTCAGACTTCTCCTGGTTGAAGAGGCGGATATCAAGATTTCGCTTGGCGCGTGCAGTTGATCCGTCAAGACGCAAGAACTTGAATTGCTGGCCTTGGCCGCTGATCAGAGACAGGAGGTCTTCGGTGAAATCGAGTGTGCGAGTGAAGCCCGAGAAGATGAGCACCTTCTTGCCCTGTTCCAGAACTGTGTGTTTCAAAAGCTTCTCCAAGAGGATGAACTTGCCCGATGCGCGGATGATGTGTTCTCCAAGGTAGTATGGATCTGGAGCAGCATCAGGGAGCAAGTATGGATGCGAGCAGCATTTACGGAGTTGCATCACAAGATTGAGGAGCTTCTGCCAAGCAGACTTGACCTCGCTGCCGTTCTCGACCTTAGTCTGCTCTTTCTCCATGGACTGCTGAATGATATTTGCAGTCTCTTGCCACTCTCCTAGGCCGTCGATGGTGCCTGTCTCCAACTTCTCCATGAGCTGTACTGCCTGATCCTCTTGCCTGTCTTGGTCAATGGCAGCCTTTTCTTTGTTCTTGCCATCTGCAAAGAGCTCGTTGAGCATGGCATTGTCGACACGAGTGAGAAGGCGCGTGTACCAGAAACGCTGCATCGGGGTGAGCGGCACATAAAGCAGTATTTCTTCCTTAGGCGGAAGGCCAAGGTTGACACCAGGGCTGTCTTTCATGCGTCGCAGCATGACCAGCTCAAGAAGGCGTCTAGCGTCGTCCATGGTCTGTCGATTGACTTTGCCCTTATTAAGATCGAAGGACTCCTTGAACAGGGTTTCCGTGTTCTCTGCGAAGACATCCGGATACAGCCAGGCGAGCAACGCCCACATCTCGAGAAGATTGTTCTGCAGAGGCGTACCCGTGAGAATGAGGCGGTACTCGGCGCTGATGTTCCTGAGGGCTGTCGAAATTTGCGTAATGCTCGACTTGATCTTGTGGCCTTCGTCGAGAACAACATATCGCCACACGAATGACGTCTTGAACCACGACTGTTCTGACGCATATGTATCGTATGTCGTGACGATGATCTTATACGAGGAAGACTCGTTCGCGGTGGGCATTTTGGACACCTTGAGTCCCGCCTTGCGCGAGGCCTTGCGGGTCTTTGCTTGTATCGTCTCATTACCTCTGAGATCCTCCATGCCCAACGCAACTTTCTTGAGCCGGGCACGTTCGCTCATCGCACCATGAAAGCGGAGCACCTTCAGATCGGGCACCCACCGCTGGGCTTCGTTGACCCACGAGTTGAGCACACTAAGTGGGCAGATAACGAGGTAGGGGCGATTTTCTTCTGACACGACGCCGTTTTTGCGGTCAAGCTCTTCCAGGTATTGGAAGAGCGAGAGGGTCTGCAGTGTCTTGCCGAGGCCCATCTCGTCGCCTAGGATGCCGGAGAAGCCGTTTCGGTAGAGATGGACGAGATACGACAGACCGGACAACTGGTAGGGCTTCATTGTAGCGGTGACGCCCTCTGGCTGCTCTTGTAGCTCTTCGTACTGCTCAATAGGCTGCGCGTCGTGGGTTGCCACCAGCTTTGAGATGTGGTTGTTCTTTGGCAGTAGCGGCAGAAAGTAGTCCTTGTTGGCGACGAGGAAGTTGTTCGCCTTGACTTTGGACTTGTGGGCAATGTCGTCACGCAGGCGATTGCGGGCCGTGTCGAGCTTCTTGGGCGGTGGTACCTTCCGCCGTGATGCGGGTGGTGGGGAAGGCATCGTGTCCGACTCCAATATGCGCGTCTTCCTGTCGCGGGTGCCCCGTCGAAGGAGGCTGTCGCGCTCGCGGTCCCTCTTGTGCTTCTCCATCTTCAGCTCTTCGTGTTTTGCGTGAATGCGCGCACTGCCGCGCTGGTTGCCTTTCGGTTTAGTGGCAGACCTGGCGAGTTCGTCCTCGCTGCTCTCCGGTTCGTCTTGAGCCGGCTTCGCCGAGGTGGAGTTACGGGCGCTCCTCGTCGTCGATGTACGTGTAGATCGGGTCTGCTTGGCGGGCTCGGGAGAGTCTGTGGTGGAGGGACTGGGGATGGCGTATGTGGGCGGCGGTTGCTGTCTCAGGGCGCGTTTGCTGTCGCCGTCGTTTGTCATTGTCTCCGTTCGCTTGTCGTCCTGCTGCGAAGACGTGCGCCGCAGCTTCGTGGCCGATTCTGCCGAACTCTGGGAGCCAAATTTGGCAAGCAAATCGTCTAGTATTCCGCCGCGCTTCTTCGGGGTGATGGGTTGGGGCGAGCCCAGTGTAATCAGCGGGCGCTCGGCCATGGCGGATGGGTGCAGTGTGAGGTTTGTACGCTTGACCATGCCGCGGCTGATGCAAGATTTTCTATTGACGACGTCGCCGAAGGAAAACGTTCCAAGATTTGGTGGAGAAGTGGTAGAAGTTGGTGCAGAATCGCGTCTTTATGCCAGGCGCATTGCGATGAAAGGGAGCCTGGGGGGCTGAAGCAGGATCCGGAACGGTGAAACGGACCAAAGTGAACGTGAAGGGGAATTCCAGTATGCAATCAAAGTGTCTTGGCCGTGTTCGCGGTGAAGTGAGCCTCCCAAATTGCCGTTCCTGGAGATGTAGCGAGACGCATGGCAAATGCAAAAGTCGCGACAGTCCTGGCGCGTCGGCGACAAGAATCTTAAAGCCGAGGCAAGCACAACGCGACCACCAGCGCTGCTCCTACACTGCGACGTCGCCAACCCCACGCACTCCCCACAGGCGCAATCGGCCGCCATGACGCAGCCGCTGACCAGCTTATGGCCCATCTTCGCCGTCAAGTCGGACGGCCACGATGTCGTCAACCAGAAGGGCCGAGTCGTGCGCAATGGGCCCACGCAGGAGCAGCTGGACCGCACGCCCAACGACCAGGGACAGTGCGACTTCTACCGCTTGATAGAGAAGGACGACCCAAAGCACATCGATTGGCGTAAGAAGCTGGGCGGAATGCTGTTGCGCGAGATTGGCGGCAAGCAACATGAAGGTGAGAGACCTGGTGAGAGTGGGCGCATACGGCGCATTGCGCTGACTTTTGCAGACAAGTGGCAGCAGACGATACTGTGGGACTTCCCGGAGAACTACAAACTCTACGAGCACATCAAGACCAAGGCGGACGGCCAGACCAAGACGGTCAAGAACCACTCGGGCGGCGGACACGACAGGCAGGACGCTTACTTGTACGGCAACCCCAAGGGCCCCAAGAAGCGCTACAGAAGTCCCGCCGACTTCTTCCCACATCTCCTGTGGCTGTGCACCGACGAGCATAGTGACTACCAGAACTGCACGTGCAAGATGTGTTCGCCCGTACAGCTCGAAGTCGAGAAGCCTGCCGTCAAGATAGAGGTGAGGCCTGAGCCCGTCATCGTTATCAAGAAAGAGGCCACGCCAGCCGCGGCAGCGCCAAACCAAATAGTCACTGGCCGCAACCCCATCGTGGCTGTCCCCAGTCCTGCCAGGCGGTCAGTCTCGGGCCCTCCAGCAGCGAGTCCGAGCCTCAAACCAGCCACACCAAATCCTGCGCCGACACAAAGCACGAACGCACCCCAAATACGGGCCCCGCCAGTGTTGCAATCCTCGCCGCTTCCACAGCCACGCGGGAACGAGCAGCTTACCGACAGCCGCTATGGCCAGTTTATATGCCGGACCGGGGAGGTTGTCTGGTTCTACCGCCCCAAGACGTCGGCCTGGGGCCTGGGCCTCGTCACGCGGCGATGGACTGTAAAGGACAGCTCCGGCGGCAAGGCATACCTCGTGCAGCCTCTATCGCATCCCCTCGACACTGCTGCACCCGAAGTCGTCACCACAGACGAGCATCTCAAGCCATGGCTTGCATGGTCCGCGCCGGCATGCACTTTTGCCTACCTGCAACAGAACCCACAATTGCGATACGATCAAGTTGACTGGAACGCGTTGCTGTCGGGCCAATATGGCCAAGGCATTGCCGATGTCGATGCGTCCATCATGGCAGCCAAGGCAATTGACGCGACTTACACCCTGTTTGAACGCGTCAAGACTATGCCTGGCCCGGTTGGTGAGGAGAGACATTACAATGGCATTTTCCTCGGCGCAGAGAAGGTATGGCGTGGCGACCCTGTCCGCATACGCCTAGGTCAGGGCATCGATCTCATGGTCATCACCGACATAGTCGAACGCGTGATTCCGAATCCGGCGCAGAAGCCGGGGGCCGCGCAGACTTCCTCTCAGGTCTTGGTCACAGGCGACATCTACAGCTACTCCACCATGCCCGCTCCAGACCCTTCGAAGCCGCCAACCGCCCCTTCCGAGTCCAACATCAACATTCCCATTCGCATGCGCGAAGACATGGCCTGGCGAAACCGCATGCTTGTCCCGCTGAACCAGACACTAGGCTGGTGGCGCCTCATCGCATCCAACTCTCGTGTCGACATGGCTGACATCAAAGGCCGCTGGTACGAAACCAGTCTCCTCTTCGAAGAGTCCTTCATCAAAGCCGTCAAGCAAAACGAAGGAGGCAACGGCATATGGATGAATGCGCGCGGTGACGCCACAGGCGCCGGAAGAAGCGTCGGCCTCCATAGACCAGATCGTATCGTTGCGTTTGGCAACGCGTTACCAAAAGGCACACAGCTTCTCGATGGTCTTGAACCGCCGTCGCAACCTGTTGCGTCGAGAACACACCATGCTCCCACAGGCGAGATACAGGGTCTGGATCTGGGCGTGGGTGCGACGACGACGGACTTTTCGATTGACGATTTCATGAATGTTGATCATTTGGATGATGGAGCCGGTGTGGACTTTGGACATGATTTCCGTTTCTGAGATGGAAGGGAGTGCTCATGTGCTTTGCATCCGAGATCTTTTTTATTCGCATTTCCATCGGCGTAATGTGCTCAGTGGCGAGCATGTGAGGATACCCTAAAAGCTGTGCAATGTAGACAAGCTGTATAACAATCTTCGTTTCCGTGTCTCGCGCTGGTGGTGTGAGTGTTCCACTTCTTTCTGATTCTGCCTTGCTGGACGTCGCTCCTGCCCGGATGCGACGAGGCTGCTCTTGCTTCACCACAACGCAATTACGTCACGCGACACGGTTCGCTTGCAAGCTGGCGACTTCGCTCCGTACATCTCCACTTGTTTCTAACTCTCATTCGTTCAATCCTCGCAACGAAGCCATGTCGGTTACACAAGGCTGTGGTTCGTGGCTGAGCTGCAGCTGACGTGCAGGTACATGCAGTGCTGGCGTGATGTCGCTTCGCGTCCAGTCTCGTCAGGCTGAACCAGCAATCTTCATCACTCGTAACTTTATCCTTCGAATACTCACAGAAAGATGTCTCCTACTCAAGACGACGCCGACATACCTGCTCAAGACGACGCCGACATACCTGCTCAAGACGACGCCGATATGCCTGCTCAAGACACGGTGGGCCGGATCGACACGCCCTCGCCTTCTCCACGGTGCAGTGTCTGCTTGGACCTCGACTTGTCTTCGGAAGTGACCACCGCAACAGCGTCCGTAGATGTTTGGCGAACGTCAGCGCTTGAGTGCGAGTCTTGTGCGGTTGTATGGCAAGTCACAAAACCTTTTATCAGCAAGGCCAAGAATTTTAACCGCCTTGATGCTGATTTCGACATCCAAATCTTGCTGGACCAAGGACAGGGGTTGACATTCACAGTCTGGAGAAAATCACCCAGGGAAGTGTATCGCAAGCGCGAAATTCGTTGTGACGAAGGTGTGTAGAATTACGGGGTCTTGCAAGCTAAACACTGCCACTGAACTCGACAGACAGTGTCTGTCCATGGCCTGCAATCAAACCGGCATGCTTTGGTCTCCGCAACGCGACATTTGCATCTTCGCGTATCTTGCACTGGATGAAACAATGCGAGGGCCACAATGGTACCTGCAATCGAGGCCTCAACCATCAAGAGCTTCCAACCCGTGTCATCGAAATTGAGACACCCGGTCGAGTTCGACTCGTGGCAACAGACGAAAACCAACAAGGGCGTTATGCGTGTCTGAGCCATTGCTGGGGAGGTATTGAAATCTTGAGAACTACGAAGTCGACGTATCTGGACTTCCAGAAAGCAATACCCTGGGATGACCTTCCACTTACCTTCAAACACGCACTGGAGGTGACTTGGCACACTGGCCTTCGATACCTTTGGATAGATAGCTTGTGTATCGTCCAAGACGACAGTGCGGACTGGCGCCATGAGGGAAGCAAGATGGCGTCAATATACGCTAAGTCATACTTCACTCTGGCAGCATTGGCCTCAAGAAATGCACATGATGGCCTCTATCGACATAGTCGAGAGGCTCGCTCTTTTGAGCATAATATACAGCGACGATCCGATCAGGCTGCCTACAAGCTTTATGTGCATCCACCCTGCGATCATCGCCCCTTTTTTATGGATGACATGCCTTTGTTCCGGCGCGCGTGGTTCTTCCAGGAGCGTCTTCTGTCCGGTCGTGTCGTTTTTTTCGGATTCAACAAGCTTTACTGGGAGTGCTGTGGATCGAAATGGTGCGAGTGTAGACGTCTTCTAGAAACGCCGATGACAAGTGCCCGACATCTGTCCAGATTGAAGACGCCAAACGACATAAAGGGCTGGCATGCTCTTGTCAGTCAGTACACTCTACTAAATCTGACATTCGAGAAAGACAGACTACCCGCCATTCAGGGCCTCGCAAAAGCGTGGCAGCAAAAGCTGCGGGGGCATTATTTTGCGGGACTGTGGAAAGAATACCTGCTGGAGGAGTTGTTGTGGAGAGTCTCCGTGACCGGCCAACGTCCAAAGAATTATCTCGGGCCGTCCTGGTCTTGGGTTTCCGTCAATGGTCGTATTTCTTGGGATCATCATGATATCGGATCTCATGATAGAGCCGCTTCCATCATCAGTATCTCAACGACGCCAGCCGGAGAAGACCCGATGGGCGAGATTGCCTCGGGTGAGCTGGTGCTCAAAGGATGGTGCGTGCGTGCGACAACCATGTACGACCAACACGAAGTCAAGATTTCTTTCGGAGATAAGACCATTGGCTGGAGTCAGGACGTCGGACTTCCATCTGAAAATGACGTTCTCCTGATCGAGATGGTTAATCAAGATTTAGATTCTTGGTGGCTAGTATTGAGAAAAGTACCCGGCCAGGACGTCGCCTACGAACGTATCGGGTGTAAATCCATGTTCCCGGATACCGGAGACCGGTTCAAGAGCCGCGCCGAAGAAATGGTGGTTACCGTGGTGTGATCTAAGAAGGTGAGGAGCATTCAGATGATATTGACGTACGTCAGGTAAGCAAAACATTCCATAAGAGCTGTGATGTTGTGCTACTTGATCTCATACCATAACAGATAAAGCTAAGTTTACTGAATTTGTTGTGCGACCCTCTCAACTTGCAGGGGAGGCTTCGGATATGTCGATTGCATGTCCAAGATGTAGTCTCCTGGTATTCACAATTTTTCGCATAGCTACCACTGTCGAACTGATGAATAACTCTCTTCTCTTCTTCTGAGAATAGTCGGATTGCAAAACTGTTTTGCGAAAGTAGGAGGGGCGGATTAATCTTTTCTCAAATTGCGGAATTTAGTTTCTGATCACGCTACATATCTAGTCCAGCTATCCTTGTTGTTCCCCCCTTCACCCGTCCCCTTCTTATCTTCATCCTCCTCTCACCCAATCGCTCCTCCCCCACCCCTCACACAATCGCCATAACATTCGCCGGACTCCCCACCCCACCAACAACATTCAACGGCACACTCGCCAAGAAAAAAATCCACCTCCCCTCCCCCCGACACCACTCCGCCAGTCCTTCCAAATCCCACATCTCCCCAATCATACACCCCCACCCCGCCAACAGCACCTCATGATACACAAACCCGGCCTCCACATTCGGTGGAAACGCTTCAAAAGACGGCGAATCCCCACCCACCGCCGCGAAACGACTCTCCCACATCCACTTCAGCGTACGCAAATCTTGCTGCACACCTGTTGTGATCAGGTCCATGCGTTTTCCTATTGTGATTTCGTCGGAGTCGGACAGCGCAGTGTAGTGTTTTGTATATCCGCATCGAATTATGAGGATATCGCCTGGTAAGAACTCAATCTTCTCGCCAGATAATTTCTCCTGATACGCTATGCAGGACATGAGGTCATCGTATGTTATCGCGTGGTGGTCTGTTGGATCATACTCCTTCCCTCCTAGTGACGAAACGTAGGAATAGTAATCGAGCAGTACACCGCGCGCGGCGATGTTGCCTTGTGTTGCGACGTTTTGGAGGCCTATAACGCTTGATCCGGGGGCTGTGATGGAGGCTTTTGTGACGCCGTTGTAGAATTGTTGCGTGCCTTGGTAGGCGAAGTGGCGGAGGCCGTCCCATTGGCTGGAGATTTGCGTGTTGAATGTTATCTTTCGATGAGGTTAGTTGATGGTGGGTTTAGGGGAAGAAAGATGAGTGGGGGAATGGCGGAGGCTGAAGATTCTTGGGAAATTGGATGAGGTGAATGAAAGTATGGGCTAACGTACAGAATCGTCAAAGACTAAACCAGGTGTATCGCAGTGCAAAACGTGTGAGAAGGGGTAATTATGGCGACCAATACCCGGTGTTTTGGGCGTGGTAAGCGGCCAACTGTACGCTGGTGTATTAGTTTTGGAAAAGATTGTAACATTGTGAGCTCCTTGGGTTGCAAGCATACTTTAGACTAAACCGCTTTCCATGTTTGATTTCCTGCGCCGCTCTTTTGACAGTCTCGGGTGTGATATGGTTCTGTAGAAAGTATGTTAGATTCCACCAGTGCTGTGTGCGCGTGAAGGTGAATCCATACCAACGTTCCTATTTCATTGTCCGGGCCCCATAGTCCCCATGCAGAATATGGCGGATCTCCCGCGCGTAGTGGAAGTTCGCTAAATGCGGGTAATTCTTTTGATTCCTTACTAGCCATTTTCCGCTGCGTGACGCGAGAACCTGCCGCTAGAGTGAAGTACGAATCGTGCTAATACGTGTGGATAGCTCTGCGCGATTGACGGTATGGCTGTGTACTTTGTACTTCGGGCCCGCAGTTTCGGAACCATGTACATTTTCGGAAATTTGCGGGGCTGATATGGGGACAACAATCGGTCCCACGACAAGATGGGGGTGGGGGAACGTTGGAAACAGCCAAGTTTGCGATGCCCCGCATTCTGGCAATGGTTCGGCGAGACTGGCTGCATTGGCTGAAGCTGACTAGGGTAGAAACTGGAGGGACGGAAGGCAATCGGGCTGGCGCTGTTATACTGGCTTGGCGGCGTCGGAATGGTGCCGGCTTCCAAGTTCGCGGAAACACTTTCGACGTCAATTCGATTAGACGAAATATGTGGGATTCAGAAGCACACACTCCTCGATATGAATCGTAACAATTCAAGGGCGCATACAAGTACGCTCAATCATAAATGAAGATCGACTTATACTTCAATTGGACTCCAGCGTTCCATAGAGTTTGCCGCAGAAACACACGAGGGGCTTGGGAATTATTCAAGTATCAAAACCCGAAAGGGAGCAGAAGTGTGTATTTGAGCGCATCTGAGTCCATTTGGTCTACTTGCGTGGGCGTTTACCACAATGGATCATTCTCAAGACCCTCAGTATATTGTTAGCAGTCGTGTAGTGTGATTCTAGACGAAAACAAATGCCGAAGCGTCGTTATTTATGCATGTATTTAAAGCAATGAATACAGTCATATCGTCGAGTGAATATAGCTTACCGTCGTACCTCTGACACGTCTGACTTGTGATTGACGCGATTGCTTCGGGTCGGCTGGTATCGAACTTACGTCAAGTGGGCAGACTACAAAATGATTCGAAGTGTCGATAACCATAATTTTTGGTCTTGGACTAGCACTTACATACCACCTTGTTGGCAGACGGGCATCAGAGGCTCAGGTCACAGAGAATCGAACGTCAAGAGTACATCTCGCCAAAGCATGCGCCGTGACAGATGTCCATGACCACGGAACACATTGCGGAACATGAAGTCAACTCCAGACTCATTCCAAGGCTACCCCGCAATGTGGCTGTTGTTCAAGTGACCATAATCGAGATATGGTAAACGCCTCTTCGAGTCTCGAGCGGTCTACGGTCTTTGACGCAGTCCGCATCTGCTAACGGCCTCAAGTTCCGTGTCACTTCCGTGGCTCAGGGCATGCTGGTTTGGATCATGGCTCGCTACATCGAGAGGATCTTATCTCAAAGGGAGGATATATGAGCGCAAAGTCTGATGACTTGTTCAGCAAAACATTGCCCTGATAGCTTTTCAACATTTCAATCCTTCTGGAGACTCTCTTAAAATGCCCTCTGCCATCCCCGAGAAGTCGTCTGCCCTCGCTGAGGAGATAGAAAATACTACCTCTGTAACCGATTTCGTCTCCAATGGGGGCATTTTCCTCGACGTCGAGGGTCGCGAACTGTATCTCAAGACAGCAAAAGACGGACATGTGAGTGCTCCGCGATTCCTCTGACTACTCTTCAAACTCACCACAACAGACCATTCTCGTGCCTCAGCCGTCCGACGATCCCGATGACCCGGTGAACTGGACCTGGAAGAAGAAACACCTCATTCTCTTCACTGTAGCATGGGGTGCGTTGTGTGCCGACTTCACTTCGGCGGCAGGAATCCCGTGCATATTTTTGCAAGGCGCGGAGTGGCATATGAGCCCCGATAAGGTGAACTATGCAAACAACTTGAATGTCCTGATGATGTCAGTACTCAAACTTATTAAGCACTACATACTATTCTATCCGTTTTCGAGATCGAAGTCATGCAGTAAGTCTAACAACATGATAGGGGCATCGGCGGCCTACTCTGGATCCCACTCATTTCTTTCTTCGGCCGCGCACCCGTCCTCTTCTGGACCTGTTTGTGTGGTACTCTTTTCACGCTCGGAGCAGCATTGTCCACCGATTTCTCCACGCACTACGCTATGCGCTCGGTCATGGGTTTCTTCCTCACGGCACCACAGACAATCTCCATTGCGTGCATCAAAGACATATTCTTCTTTCACGAGCACGCCCGCAAGATTGGGCTGTGGGCGAGCATGTACATTGCATCGCCATATATGGGCCCTCTTTTCGCGAATTTCATCGTCGATGCGACGGGCGATTGGAGGATTGTGTTTTGGTTGTGTACTGCTATTTGCGGCTTGCAACTGGTATTAGTTTTATCGTTCCTAGACGAGTCCTATTACAACAGAACGGTGTCGGATCAACCAGCACGAGGAAGTCGATTGCTCCGAGTGGTCGGGGTGTGGCAGATCAGAAACCATGTAGGATATTTCTATTCCGCCTCAGGAGCTGCGTCGCGGCTGCTCGCGACCATTACGCAGCCACCGCTGCTGTTGCTGCTCTCTGGCTAGTAAGTTAACTTATTTGCAAACACTACGTGCCTGGTGATTGACCGTATGAATAGTTTCTTGAGCTTCATGTGGTCCATTGGAATCAACATCACAACCGCCATTCTGTTCGCCACGCCGATAGCCTACGGAGGCTATGGCTTCTCTGCTACCTCGGTTGGATTTCTCTATTTCACACCCATCGTAGCTGTCTTCATCGGCGAAGTTTTTGGACACTATTTCAACGACTACCTTGCGTCGCGATATGTTCATCGACACAAAGGCATCTTCGAGCCCGAAATTCGACTTGTAACGGTGTACCTCTCGACGATACTCATGGTGCCAGGGCTCATCCTGCTTGGCTTTGCTCTGCAGCTGCACATGCACTACGCCGTGATTATCATCGGATGGGGAATGTTCACCTTTGGTGTTATGACGACAAGTGTAGCTGTCACAACCTATGCGATTGACGCGTACCCCACGGCGCCTGGTGAAGTTTCAGGCTATATCAATTTCATGCGCGTCATAGGTGGATTCTCGGTTGGGTATTTCCAGCAGCCGTGGGGTCTAGCTGTTGGTTACGCGGCGTCGTTCGGAACCCAGGCTGCCATCGTTTCCGTGGCTTTAGTCCCTTTCGTTTGCTTGCATATCTTTGGCAAGTCGCTCAGAGGGAAGGGAAAGAAAATTGTGTAGAGGCCTTGTAGATGAGTCCCATTTGCCTCGATCAGCATCGGACTTTTAAGCCTTGTCTAAGTCTCAGCCTATTTTCAGTGTTTGATTCATAGAAATGAGGTATATAGTTCTAGCTAGTGAGCCTTGTACTGATTACTTGGAATATTTGGCGGGTGATAGTGTCAGCGAGTCGCCTCTCCATGAACTGTTTCATTGGGCGCTCGCAGATCGTTACTTTGAGTCGTAAGCTCATCTTGCATGCACGCATCGGACGTAATCCATCGCAGTGCCCTAATGACAGCTAATAATATGCGAATTATCTCTCCTACGAGTCAGATGGTAGATCACAGCACATGTTTGCCGAAGACTTCATGCCTCTTAGAGACAGGACGATGAGACTAAATGTAACATTGACTTTATCCACGGATAACGAAGCTAAGGATGATGCGGTAAGGGAGAAATGTTGTAAGCATGAGAACTCTTATGCGGGTAGAGATGATGCAAATTCCTCATTAACAACCACTCACTTGCTGTTCACAAATTCGGCCTATGCGACTTTGTCCACGCTCTTTCAGCTTCAGCCACTGCGTCATACGAATACAACCAATTCGTAAACAAAGTGTTTGCCATCAGATTAGGGCTTCCGTTGTAATCACCAACCGCAAATATTTTTGTCCTCATGTCGAGCATCGGCCCCTTTCCCATATGAATGAAGAATCGATTAGTCCAAGAACCCCGCTGTATAGTATGTACGCGATCGAGGCGAGCTGCGTGGTACAGCCTGAGCAGCTCAGGAAGCTCTTCAATTCGACGGAGGTGCGACAAGATGGTTCCGAGCACTGAGGCGTCCTCTATAGCCATTGCAGCACCTTGTGCGAGGTAGGGTAACGTGGCGTGAATAGAATCGCCGAGGAAGATCATCTTGTTGCTCGGATGGATCCAGTTTTCGATTGGAGGGAGATCTATTAGACGCCAGCGCTCGACATCCTCGGGTAAAAATGCAAGAAGCTTGTCAACCCTGGAAGGTAAACGTTGCGTTAGTTGACGTCGTACTGTACGGTCTTTTGGCTACATACAATGGATTCCAACCCAAGAACGCTTTCCGCACTTCGGTCGCGCTAGAAGGGGCCTTGTATCCCACCATTTTCTTGTCATCTGGAATGACCATGAGCAAGTTGAAGTATCTCTCTTTAGAAACATTATAGCTACTCCGATTAGAAGGTTCGGTGTGCATCAATGCATGGAAAACTGACCCAATAATGTGATGATCCGGTCCTAACCACTGCTCAAATCCAGGACGTGTACTTAACTCGGCAAGTTCGGGATCTGCTAGAAGCTTTTCGGCAGGTATTACCACTCGGAAGCATGTGTCTCCTGTTTCGTTTGGTTCTGTGTCGATTCCTACAGCTTTCCGCGCTATGCTCTTGACACCATCAGCAGCAATGATGAGATCGCCTGTTATTCTCGTGCCGTCGATAAGGATGACTGCCCCTTCATCCGGTAGGTAGTCTGCAACTTCGCTAGCCTTTCTGACATGAGCACCGCTGCGTTGCGCAGCTTGAAGAAGCACCGTGTGATAGTCAGGCCGAAAGACTTGCCAGTAGGGAGCTCCAAACCGCTGATCCACATTATCTAGTCGAGTATACCCAAGTGGCTTGCCGGTTTCCCAACTGCGATAGTTGATCCTATCAGGCTGAGAAGCAATGGCCTTCATTTGGGCTTCCAACCCCCAGCGTACCAATTCTCGTGATGCATTTGGAGGCACCTGCACACCTGCGCCTATCTGCGGTCGAGCTCAACGTTAGCTTCACAAGCGAGACATTATGTGTGCACCGTTCATCGTCCACTTACTTCTGAGAACTCAGGCGCTTGCTCCAAAACAATGACCTTATGTCCTGCCTTTCTGAGTGCGATAGCTGCTCCCAAACCCCCCATGCCAGCCCCAACAATAACGATCTGAATGCTTGTCCTCGCCTTCATCGTGCACGCAATGAGAATCACTGAAAAGTGCGGCAGCAGATGTGTATTTCGAATGACTTAATACTAAATGGAGAAATGAAATAGAATGACATGTTCGGGCAATTGGACTAGAACCGTGAACGACCACATTCGGTTAGAACCTCGCGACTTTGATGTTCCGGGTACCAACCTGGAGGTTCCGCAAAATTTCCGCACTTCGGAACCAAACACGTCCACAGAAACGCGCCTCATCTGACCCGAGGCTCGCATCCAGAGAATATGTGGGCAGTGTTGCGAGGGGAGCTCAGTCATGATCGGGTCCTATCACGAGGCGAATGCGTGATCGTGCCGTGAGGGGGTTCTTTGAGCCGACGCAGAGACACGATGGTGTGACTACGAAAGTGTACACATGTAATCCTTCTTATCGACAGGCAAGGTGATGTTATAGCCTAGATATTCTACCGTTTACAATTACAATTTACAAGTGTGGTACGATTTTACGCTCATAACTGAACCACTGCACATCGAATGATCTCGCTGCTCCTGAGTCTATTGAATCCTGTGCAGCGGGCTTGCTATCAGCGCCTTTAGCCTCGCAATGACAGAAAATTCCAGCATTGTCTAAGCTTTCGGCACTGACGCCGTCAAGTACTGGCTTTGGCACATTGCTCCTTGTCCAAAAAGAGAGACGTAAAGAACTTGCATCCTCCACAGCTCTCATGTCTCCAAAGGCGTAATGGTCGATAATGGGCGGCCCTCGAGCTAGACGCTCTAGGGTGGCGAAGAATTGGGTCGAAGACGTATTCTTCTCAAACTGTGCATGGGTTTCAAGACTCTCCCATTCTGTCAAAGACACAGCACAATCGTGGCTCAAGTTATCCGATGACTGTGTTTTTGTGCCTTGTCACCGAGTTAGGTACGCCAAATCTGATAGAACAAGGGGCATACCAGTGCGTATCGAAAGCATCCCCTTTGCTTTCAGAAGCACGGGTAGTAATTCAAGCTGGAAAACTCGAAGAAACTCAGGAAAGGTAACATGAAGAGGGATTTCCACTATCTCGGTAACGGGGTTAAGGGACGGCATGTTATGCGATGGTATGCTCGAAAGAAGAAATGAGGTTGACGACAAAGATCACGAATCTACCCCCGAATACAAAAAGTATAGCAATGAAGCTATCATAGACAAGATGTGACGCGCTGTTACCGCCCGGTCGAGCAATACCGAATGCAGGTAGATTATTGCCGCGCTAGCATTCCGTCCACCGTTCCGTAGCGGCAGCTAAGCTTCGACCCCATAATATTGCAACATATGTTTAGAATATACAAGGACTGAAAATATTGTGCTTTTCTTGACTATCTAATCAAAATTCTGTTCGCCTTCTCAATATCTGATTGCATCAGCGCACCCAAGGTTCAGTTCCTAGGCTCGTCGGATCAACCAGCGGAAATGCAGAGCTCGGAGATACCCACGAAACTCTTCATCGCCAATGAAGTTGGTCTACCATCCCAACTCATCAGCTGAATAATTGACATGCGGCAGTACGTCTCTTCGAAAGGACATGACAGGCTGACTTTACGCAATCCTTGGGATGATTCTAACATAACAAAAGATGTTCATGTCGCCGGGAAGGACGACATAAATAATGCCTGTCTCGCAGCGGAAGCCGCCCTCAAGAAAGGTCCCTGGGCTCAATTCACCGGTGCACAACGATCAGCACATCTACTGCGCGTTGCTGCGCTAATGGAAGAGAATGCTGAGAAGCTTGCGTACTTTGAGTCCATACCTACCGGGCGTCCGATTTCGGCAATTCTTCACTTCGACATCAAACACATGGTTGAAGTCTTCAGATGTACATCTCCTCGAGTTCACAGGAGACTAAGGAGTAACTGACGATTCATCGCACACAGACTACGCCGGCTGGGCAGATAAGATCGAAGGTAGGTCGTATATTGAAGATAATGGGTTCTATAAGATCGTAAGATACGAGCCAATTGGCGTTTGTGCTGGTATCGCGTCATGGAACGCAACATTCATGTACGTGGGTTGGAAAATCGCACCAGCACTAGCCGCGGGTAATTGTGTAAGCCGAGCAGCGAACATCCATTACTTTACAAGTAGGAAGGCTCATGAACATAGTTTATCTTCAAATCCTCCGAAAAGTCACCCTTGGGCGCACTCGCCCTCGGGCAGCTATTCCAGGAGGCAGGATTCCCGCCTGGAGTCGTGCAGTTCGTTACCGGCGACGGGAACACCGGCTCGCTCTTGGCATCACATCAGAAGATCTCAAAACTCAGCTTCACTGGATCAGCAAACGTGGGTCGCAAGATCCAAGAGGCAGCCGCCAAAAGTAATCTGAAAAAGATCACTTTGGAGCTAGGAGGCAAGTCACCAGCGGTAGTGTTTGCAGATGCACCAATGGAGATTGCTATCGGAGGGTAATTATCATTTCCTACCGGTATCATGAGGACTGAAATCTGACACGTAGATCTAGTGTCGGTGGAGGCTTCCTCGCAAACTCTGGTCAAATCTGCGTTGGTAAGATTTCGTCCAACTAGCACTTCTGATCTAAGATTTTCACAGCGGCATCTCGCGTTCTTGTTGAAGAGTCCATCTCCAAAGAATTTTGCTCATCCTTGGTCAAGCTCTTTGAGTCTGTCTCGGCAGAGATGGGTTCAAATCCATTGGATGCATCCACTACGCACGGTCCCGTCGTAGACCAGCAACAGTTCCAAAAAGTCATGGGCTACATCGAGCAAGGGAGGAGATCTGCTGAATTGCTAACGGGAGGCTCACGTATTGGAACTAAGGGTCAATTCATCCAGCCAACGATCTTCCTGAATCCACAAAAAGACTCCAGTATCTGGACCGAAGAGATCTTCGGTCCGGTGTTGACCGTAGTAACCTTCAAGGACGAAGAAGAAGCAATTGAGCTCGCGAACGAGACGGATTATGGGCTTGCATGTGAGTCGAGGCGCGAATGACCATGTGCAGAACAAGATCGATGTGCTGATCATGGCAGCCTGCATATACACCTCCGACGTGACTCGCGCTCTTCGAGTATCCTCTCGCGTTCAGTCTGGAGGCGTTGCTATTAACTCGCCTTTTCTGCCGGAGCTTAACACACCCTTTGGTGGGATCAAGCAAAGTGGTTATGGCCATGAGCTGGGCAAGGATAGCCTTAAGGCTTACATGAATGCGAAAAGCATTCATATCAAGTACGTGTCGTCAGCTCTGCGACTAGAGCTTGCTAACTATCTGGCTAGTATGGCGATTCCAAAATTGTAGTATCTGGGCTTGGATTGCATGATCATCGTCCGGAAGAGACTTAAGGCCAATGGTTTTACCAGACAAAGCACAATGTACTTCCGATCTTGCTATTCTACATAATAATCCGAACGGTTCACTGCGCAACCTTTGCGCAAGATTTTGTTACCACTGCTTCAATCACGTAGAAGTACGAGTCGTTGTGTCACCATAGTTCGTGTGAGCTTTCTGCGATACGTCACCCTACCAAACCACCGGAAAATCCCTCCACTAAAAACACGTATTGAAGCACATGTGACCTGTATGTGCAGAAAGCCGGAAGAGCTTCAATTTCATTGCGCACATGGCAGATAAAAGAACTTGGGTGAGTTGCGCAATTGCGCTAAATCCTTACGTGTGGGTGATCGCCTCCAAGAATGTGTTATGGAAGGGTCCAAGACAGCATACATAATTTTGATGAGTGCGGCTAAAGTCTCGGTGCACTGAGCTGGCTCGATTTCAAGGTTTCGGTCCGTTAGTATTACTCCGCAGCTTGTGCCTCGGCCCATACCCGGGCCTCTTTTCCAACATCCTGAGCAATCCTATGCGGACAGTCATCAGTTCATGTTCGGCTAAACCCTCCGCTAGCCACCCGCAAACTCGGAAATCACCAATTATAACGCCAAGGCGCCATTTTGTGTTCCGTGTGGTTCATGCGATACCTACTACGGGGCTGCCGAATCTAGCCTCGAATCACAACGCTAAATCGCGACCAACAACTTGCTGCATCCCACCTGAGATTGCTTCAAGTGTTTAAATCTAGTCGTGCTTGATTTTCTAGAGCTACAGACACCAGCATGGCCTTGTATACCAGAACAACCCACACAATCAAAGCAGCGCATCCACGAGATCCATCTACTGTTACCAGCTCAGATGTTCGACTTGAACTTGTCGTCGATGAATACATTATTCCCAACAGCGATCCATCGGCTCAAACGCTGGTTCTTACCCACGGCACTTCATTCAACAAACGACTTTGGGAGCCGACCATCTCGCGTGTGTTGCGTTTGATCGGATCCAAAGGAAGCATCAAGAGGATTCTGGCAATAGACGCGACAAATCATGGAGAGAGCTGGCTAGTGAATGCGAAACGTCTGACGGAGAAGTGTTAGTTGCTTCCTTGTTCATTCTTTCTTGCGGCCATCGTTGGCGTACGATGAGGTATGCTCGAGGCCTTCGACTGATGTCATCCTAGCCCACTGGCCGGATCAGTCCCGAGATATTCTTGAGACGCTACGCTATTTCGACGTACAGCAGCCCGTAGTTGGAATTGGACATTCATTCGGTGGAGGCATTTTGTAAGTTTAGGCGCAGGACAAGATGCCGAGCGACGTGTTTCTGAGACCTCCAGGTGTCACGCAGCATTCATCAATCCCCACGCCTTTGCAGCCACAGTATTTGTGGATCCAATTTTGTTCCGCATGGATCCACAAGATAAGATAGTAGCAAGTCGCGCGCTCAAGAGGCGAGATAGATGGGATGATCTGTGAGTTCGCTAAAGTGTTGTCCAAGCTCTTTTTGACGATTCCACAAGGGAAAGCGTCAGAAATGCTTTTGCAAAGAACAAAGGGCTAGCCGATTGGCATCCTGACGTCCTGTCGCTTTACGTAGTAGGCATATCAAGATGGTCTCATTTAATTCGATGGAGCTAATAGTCCCGTACAGGAGCATGGCACAATCGCACCCGGGGGTACAGGGAGTGCATTGAGGACACTAACGACCCCGAAAGAGCAAGAAGCTGTAAGTCAACATTTGGCGGCTCAAATACTGCGGCACGTACTGAACTTTGATCAGGCTACATATCTTGCTGCTCCATTTTCCGAATTGCCCGGGTGCTTAGCAGCATCTCAGCAAGCTCATTTTTTTGTTCTCGGCGCCCAAAGTGTTGTAATGTATGTCACTACCCTGAGAAAGTTCTCAATCAGCACTCAGCACATGGTCCTAAGATGCTTTTACCAGACCATCCAAAGATCGTCAATGGATCAAGTCCATCTCCAAACATCCAGGACGAGTGATCGTCCTAGACCAAGCTGGTCATCTAGTAAGCACTCTCAAGGCTGTTTGAGACGTCTTCTCGTCCAGCCACTGACCAGCCGTAGATTCCCATGACCCACCCTGATCAACTTGGTAAGCGGCCATTTGTCTCGGTCCGATTGACCAACACCATGACAATAAACGACTAATCACTAAATTACCTAGCTACTGAATTGTCCGCAATATTGACCGATATAAGGAACGGATCGAGACAGCACCGACTGCGAAGCCGAGCTGAGCGTTTGTGAGGCTGGGATTCCGCTTTTTCGGAAGGGGCGGAAGCGCCGGGTGGGCAATAGTGGCTAGCACGAATTTGGAAAAGTCATGTGCATCGGAGATTTCCTAGGTACCGAAAATACTGAGCACTACTCCCCACGTACACGTATTGTCATATTTGGGCTTCGTTATGACATCGGTAAGGCTTCAAATTAGTTCCAGCAATATGAGGCTGATGATCTGTATCAGTCTGTGGGAATCGGGCATCAGTTGGTACCATAAGCCCCAGTGCAAATGCAAAATCTTTATGCAATTTTTTAAAATGGGGGAAGAGCACATTTGATTGCCTGGCATCGGGTCTGCTCGGGACTTCTGAGACCTGCCTGGGGCTTAAAGGTTCATATTCGTTAGCGTCCAGCATTTCGCTAGTCTAGCGGCCGAGCCAACCCCACAAATTTCTTCCCCGCATTGAACGTGAATCCATCCTCTGCCTTCACCCACGATCGACTAGTATCTCATGTCTTTGCTTTTCTGCGAGGGTAGTACGAGACGCAACAATTTGATGTATACGCAGAGTGCGCATCAAGTTCGCTGTCCTTAGCTTTGGAGATCCTCCTTTCAGCCAAGCCCGTGATGGAGAACTCGCCGAGTGATATGGGCATCGGTTCACTAGATCAAGAGAGTGCAGAAATTGAGAATTCAGCACTTTCTTCACCAAGCTCGCGACGTGCTGCATCTCCAAAGCATGCTGAGCCGCTTCCCAATGGAAAGAGGAAAAGAGAAAAATACACAGGCAAAGCTTGCGGTCCATGTAAGAAGAGAAAAATTAAGGTGAGCTTGGAATGGTTCACAGTTCGCACTTTAAGAGGCAATCTGACACGGGCTAGTGTGGAGGGGGAACACCTTGTGTCGCGTGTGTGCGCAGGAAACGACCATGTACACTGTCAGACCCGGAGCCTCCGCGCTTGCAAAGTATCGACTTGGACCAATCAAACACAACGTACGAAACCATAACTTACACGAGTCTATGCGCGACTGATACTGCAGAAGGGAGGCTGAACCTGTGAGGATATTACAAAACCGAATGGCTGCCCTGGAATCACAATTAACAACTTTGAATCAAGCTTTGTTGAGAATGGCCCCGATACTTGAGTCGAACGTACCAAATCCCGGTATGACGAACAGCGAAAGACAATCCCAGCAGTCGACGCATCGAGATTCCAGATCAATCGCAACCCCCCGGTCATCAGCTACATCTGGTGTTTCTCCAAAGGATGGTCTCACGTTTGTGAGTGGGAAGAACGGGGCAAGCACGACCCTTGCCGGCGAAACTTCAGTGGTACATGCACTGCGGCGAGTGGAAGACCAACTTGGTCTTCCAATCGCTGAGGATAGAGGCTCAGTACCAAGGACGCCTCCAATGACCCCCATGATATCAACTTCAAGGGACTGGAACGACACAAACACGCCACAAAAAGTACCGCAACTACTGCGGAAGTATGGCATAACGCCAAGTCGGCAGGAATGGGATGTATATCTCGAAACGTTTTTGGTCGAAGTTTATCCGCTCTATCCATTCCTGTCCGAAGAGTTGTTTCGTGAAATGTATGAAGAACTCTGGAAGAGCATAGATGCGGACACCACGAATGATCACGTGGTCCAAGCTCTTCTAATTCTTGCGAATGGGCGTTGTGCGACATCTTCGAGGATTCAGTCTGACGCAGGCTCAAACTCAGCGGGATGGACCCTCTACAGATCAGCAATGGATATGCAAGGTAGTCTCCTCGACACTGTCAATGATGATTCCAATCCGCTTTCAAGTTTGCATTCTTTGACGCTAGTTGTAAGTATCTACGCCCGCTGGACTTCAGATCGCTAATTATCCTCAATAGGTCATCTACCTTCTCAGATTAGACGCTACTGAGCGGGCTCAAAAGGTGCTTTCGCTAGCCATTGTCCACGCGCACCATCTAGGTATCCACCTCAACCAAATACACGCTGATGTCCCAGAAACCCAGTCAGTGTTATTCAAGCGGGTATGGTGGTGCATGTACGTCTTGGACCGAAGACTGGCACTTGTTCTGGGTCGCCCTTTCCTCATCCATGATAACAACATTCACATCGACATGGAAGATAGCCTAGAGCTCCAGCAACAGACCGACAATCACGACCTCGAGCGCACTGACAGGATTGCTGCACCGGAAATAAGAGAACAGTCTCCGATCCACTATCTACTTGTGATGGTGGGCTATTCCAGAGTGGTTGGAAAGGTTTGGGAGACTCTATTTGGATCCAAATCTTGCGAGGATGACAATCCCCACATTTACGAGTATCTTGATTGCTTGGTCCACGATTGGATGGGGTCCGTTCCTGAATTTCTCCTTTGCGACGCAGATGATGTACACAGAAGCTCGATTCCGCTCACTAAGGCTCTCTTCAAGCAGAGATTTCTTGTTCGACTGGTTCGTTGGCTACCAAAAATGTTTCCTGTGCACCGCGGCTAATTATTTCCAGCGTTACCTCAGCATACTTAATGTGATACGCAGTCCGATTCGCCGTTTTAAAACTCGCACTGCGGCCAAACTCGCTAATGATGTAGAGGCCGAGGCTACCTGTCTCCGACAGGCGCGTTGTATTGTCGACATGTTTGCTCAATGTTCACTCGCAGATGGGGTGTACGGATTCCCTTTCTTACCATACCTCCTCGAATCCACAATCGTCATGTTGGCCTGTTTGACGAGATTGCCATATCTCAAGCAAACATACCGCAAAACGATTGAAACAGCCATGGATATGTTGATGAAGCTCTACAAGAAGACTTGGGTATCTGGAAAGGTAGCTCGTATTATTTTCCAACTAGGCAAGATTATACCGCATGTCTTCGTCGGTACCAATACGGTGCAATCAAATATGGCCCCAAAAGCACACGGTTCGACGCAAACAGAGTCCGAGAACATTGAGCACTTCAACGAAGCGGCACCGGCAACCTCGGAGTCACATCCCAAGAATCCCACAAACCGGCATTTTCGATCACCGTCAGATGCCTGGGTACAAAACAATCGGCCTCAAGGTGTTTGGCATGCAAAACGACCAGAACCGAATGTACCCACGTTTCAACATGATTACCATGGGGATCTGTCGATGGATCAAAGCGTTCCGGAGCAGGATCAAGCAGATTTCAGCTTCCAATTCGATGACTTTCCATTTGAACTGGGCCTGAACAACACCGCCCCGCAGAATCCAGCGCTACCAGGACACAACAATCTCAGAAGCTCAGTCAGACCGGAGGCTTCCGCAGGCCAAAGCATCGATGCCTATAATATGGATTGGCTACAAGAATTGATTGGTCACGATGGTCGCAACCTCTTTGAGTTCAGCTAGTGATACGGACTTTTGCATTGAGTAGCAGTCTCATCAAGTGAAATTACCGGCGTTGCGCGGAATGACAATTCGACAATGTCCAGTTAGGAAATGAGCGTCTTGCTATTCAATCTTTTCATGTACCGCTCCATCATTGACAGCATGCTGTCCTTCTAGATTTGGTGTTTACAGCGAAGCAAAATGCACGTCGCAAAATAACCCAATGCAAGTAATTCGCCTATTTTTATTCACAACTTCGCGCCTTGTGTCTTGCCTTTCAAAATCTGCTGAGCCCTGATAGCTCTTTTAATAGACAGCTCCAACAGAATTTCTTCACTACCACCTGGTACTGATATAGCCTTTACATCTCTCCAAATTCTCTCCACTCGCTCGCCGCGTCCGCCTCGTGTAAGTCCGATGCCACCCAGAACTTGGATAGCGTCACGGACCACGTTTTGTAGGACTATTCCAGAATGTGCCTTCAGCTGTGCGATCTGGCCTGCTAGAAGTAATTCGGCGTCTGATTCGCTCATTGCTGACAGTTGAAAGATGAGTGACTGGAAATCGATCAGTTTGTGCCCAAAGACTCTTAGTGTGGGTGTGGTCTGACTTCAATCCAAGCTTGCAATGCCTCGGTCTCTCGAGCCATATTAGCTAGCTTGAAACGAATGATAGCTGAGATTGATCAGTAAGCGTGTACGATGTGCGCAGTGTTTGCTTACGATGATCGATTAATTTCTTCCCAAAAGTCTCTCTGACCATTCCGTGACTGAATGAGTGAGTGGAGTCCTCACGAGATCTCGAAGGGATGCACCAACCTTATACAATCCTCCAAGCATACTCTCGCGCAGCTCAACGATTGGAAAGATATGAACAACCTCTGATTTCATGTCAGATCTGTCTGCAGACGTACAAGATGGGGGTGGAGACTCGCCTCGTGGTTGAAATTGGACATTATGCACTTCAAGCCTTTACCTACCTCGCCAAGAACGTTTTCAACAGGAACCAGAACATCATCGTAGTCCACAAAGGCAGTTCCAGCAGAGCCAGATCCCTGCATCTTCATGTGACGGACAGTGAGGCCTTCAGACTTAGGCACCACGAGCATCGTCATTCCATCTGCCGAGGTTTTGGTCAACGTAAGGAAGTAGTCTGCGTACATCCCGGAAGTGATCCACTGGAACAGTATTATTCCCGGTGCCGAATGAGGTTACACCAACCAACACGTACCTTCTTCTGTCCTGACACTTTGTAATGTCTACCATCAGGTGTTAAGACGGCCTCCGTGCAAATCTGAGCCACATCTGAACCTGCTTCAGGCTCAGTTATGGCAAGACAAATGCGCTTAGAGCCCGATAAGACATCATTGGCAATTCTAGGAACATTCAATATTGTCTGCACATTGTTTCCGAAGTCCATGACTTACCTGATTCTGAGCTTTTCTGAGCCGAATCTTCGCACGGCAGGCATGCACAAGGTCTGATAGGGTTCGTAAGTGATTGTTCGATATGTCTGTGAACAGATTTGCAGATACTCACCACTCCACCAATCAGGCCGTTTTGGACGCTTTCTTGGTCAACTTCTTGCTTCATCGCCACTTGGCGCAGCCTTCGCTTACCCGATACCGCCGATTCGATTCAGCTCGCTATGAATGATGAAGTCATGGAAACCATCCCATTCTTCTGGCGCAATTCCCCCAATGATTGGAAATTTGCCAGCCCACTCCTTGGGTATTGAGCTACCACCACCCATTGGCATGAGTACTCCATCCTCAGCAGCTTTCTGGTAAATTTCCTTGGGCATTTCCCCATCTTCTTCCCACGATGTGGCAAAGGGCAAAATATTCTTGGGATTGGAAAATCAGTCAGGTTCTTTTCGCGCAATCAGCTTCGCATTACCGATTCGACCCACGATCTCATCGCGTCCCGTAATTTCCGATGAGAATCTTTGAGATATGGCGATGGGGAACCACGCGACCAAGGAGGCTCTGCGTAGGGTATCTGGGACCCATAATACCAGGGTGATGCTCCAAGTGAAGACGGCATTGATGCAAAAGCCAAAGTTTTGTGGGGAGACCTTCACGGGCGAGTGAAAAGCGAAAGCCGCCTCCTTAGCAAATTCTCAAAAGGAAATGGTCTCGACTTGAACACCAAAAAGGAAGGGAACCATGTGCATCGCTTGGCAGGCATTCGCAACTGACAGGCTTCGGATGTGCGAAATGTTCGACCGGGTTCCACCTCGGCTTGTGATGGTGCACACGGTGAACTACCTCGACCTCATTCCGAAATGCGGAAATGGTTCGGAAAGCTTTCTTATGCGACAACAGCCACCAGGACACGGCGGAACTAGTCTACCCTCAGCTGGTGCGGGATAGCATTTGGGCCTGTTCGGCAAATTTCATGTGAGGACGGTGCTCGCCGGATCAGCAGGCGTCTTGCGGTAAAGTGGAAAGTTACGATAACTTCACCTTGCGCTCTCAACCGACCACCCCTGACTCTCCACTACCATACTCTGCAATCACACTTCCTTCTCTGCTGCTGCACATCTTTGAAAATTTGCGATGCTTACACACTCTCTTCTCCATGCGCCGGCTTGGCTCGGATTCGCTGTCCTTGCAGCAGCTGTTGTACTATATTTCCTGTGGAATCGATACGGAAGCGGCTTGAATACCATAGCAGGGCCGTTCCTTGCCTCAGGATCAGACTACTGGAGGCTTTTTCTTGTTTGGGGTCGCCGACCAGAACTCACTCACCAACGACTCCACGAAAAATATGGAGATCTTGTCCGCATTGGGCCTAAAACAGTTCTCGTTTCAGATTGGACCGCTGTAAAGAAAATATATGGCCTTAACGCAGGCTATGTCAAGGTGAGCAGCCCTCGCAAGTCATACCTGTGAAAAATGAAGCTAAATTTGCGATATCAAAGTCGGGATTCTATCCGGTCCAGCAAAATATATCGAAGGGAACACCACTGCGGAGCCTTTTCAATACCACCGACGAGAAGTTCCATAGCAAGCTCCGTCGATCAGTTGCGAACGCTTATTCTATGAGCAATCTCGTCCAATTTGAGCCATTAGTTGATTCTACCATTGCTGCGTTTGTCAGACAGTTGGAAGCGAGGTTTGTAGACAAGCCAGGCGACGAAGGGGTCGTGGACTTCGGAACGTGGCTACACTATTATGCTTTCGACGTCATTGGAGAGCTGACCTTTTCAAAACGGCTTGGATTCATTGACGATGCGACGGATGTCGATGGGATCATTGAGACACTCGAAAACATGCTCGATTACTTTGCAGTGGTAAGTCAGCTGCTTATCTAGTGTAATCCGGCGCTTAACAGTTGTTTAGGTTGGTCAAAATCCGTGGTTGGACCGATTGTTATGGAAGAATCCTCTTCTGCTTTGGTGCAACGATCATGGAATAACTGACACAACTTCCCCCGTAGCCGTCTTCGCAAAAGCTCACATGGCAGCTCGACTGAAAAAAAAAGATCATTCCGATATGCAGGCTGGAAAGGGTACTAGTAACCTTCGCAGAGACTTTCTCGATCGCTTTCTCGATGCCAACAAAAAGGACCCTATATTCATCAGCGATGAACGGGTACTCGCACTTACGGTAGCGAACATATTTGCAGGCGCTGATACAACAGCGATTACGCTGCGATCAGTGTTCTACTTTCTTTTGAAGAATACCGAATGCCTACGCCGACTCCTCAAGGAACTTGCTACCGCGGATCTCGGCCCTAACTCGCAAATAGTGTCGTGGGAGATTGCACACAACCTACCTTATCTGACAGCAGTCATTCAAGAATCCCTTCGAATGCATCCAGCTGTTGGTTTACCTTTGGAGAGAGTTGTGCCGGCTGGTGGTCTCGAAGTGAACGGAGTGTTCATTCCCCCGGGCACTATTGTTGGAGCAACAGCTCGTGCTATTCATTCGAAGTCATCAATTTTTGGCAGCAGGCCAGAGATCTTTGCTCCCGAGCGTTGGTTGGATGCATCTGAATCAAAGAGAACCGAAATGAATAATGCACTATTCTCGTTTGGCATGGGGGCTAGGACCTGCATTGGAAAGAATATCAGTTTGTTAGAGATGTACAAGCTCGTCCCGACGCTTCTCAGACAATATGAGGTAAGTCCGTTCAGAGGAACTCCCTGCAAAGAGCGTACCCAAATTGAAGTACCGACTAACACTGTCGACAGATCACATTTGCAAGACAAGACAGCGATTGGATGTTACACAACGCTTGGTTTGTGAAGCAGAAAAATTTCTTCGTTCGACTGGCTCGACGGAACCATCTAGTGAACTAGACATTCTAGATTAGAACATACATTTCAACCATGTCCCACTCCAATGCGGCGCACTTCATTTGATCTAGTTTAGCTTCGATGCTGAGCAATAATACTTGCAGGAACTTAGAGAGCTGATGGTGCATACTGTGCATTCAAACAGCTATATCCACCTTTATGGTTTTTCTAGAGCAGCCTTGCCATCATGGTTGAACTCGACCATAGACATCTCACCATAAAATAGAAGAGTTGAGAGAGTCATTTGAGGCTTTATCTCTGCTCCCCACATCAAAACTCGAGTTCGTGTGCTGGTGTGTCACTGCGATGTCTCCAACTACTCCAAACTGGGTATTGAATCTGAAACATAATGGTCACTACACCCGCACTTATAATATCATAATGCAAACTACCAGGCAATCATTATCTGGTAGCAAAGCAGGCTGCTGGTTTTCGAAATTGAATCAAGCAAGGAAATGCCCAAGAGAGACATATCATTGTATATGTACCTGATGGGACATCATAGCTTTGCCGGAATCACGTCTAAACCCCAGTCTACATTTGGCAACATGCGCCTCACAATCTTTCCTCCAGCACTGTTTAAAGCATTGTGTCAGTGGGTAGCTCGGTTAACAAAGCTCGGCGATAGGAGTACATACTTTCGTGGAATTTCATCAATCCGAGCGGCTTTCTGTATTCTTTTGTAGCGAGAAACCCGTTCGTTCACAAATCTCAAAACGACCTCGAGTATATTCGAACGGGGAGACTTTGTCACGATATGCGCCACAGGGACTTCCGTTCCCCGAGAAGCAATGTATACGCCACGGACAGCGGCATCCTCGACATCGGGATGCATACGAAGAATTCCTTCTAATTCGGCCGGGGCAACCTGGTTTCTGGTGATGATTCAGTGAATGATCGTGGTATTGTATCATGAAGGAATAAGACAGGCGTACCCATTGACTTTGATCATTTCTTTCAGTCGATCTACCAAGAAGACAAAGCCGTCATCATTCACATAGCCAATGTCGCCGGTTCTCAAGTATCGATCACTTGTGATTGTCTCATCTGTGAGAGAAACATTTCCGACATATCCTTGCATGACGTTAGGCCCTTTGACCCATAATTCGCCGGAAATACCAGGAGGGCATTCTGCACATCTTGTCAGTATCTCCCAATGTACTGCGGAGGATTGAACCTTTGGAGTTACCTTTTCCTTCGGAATCCACGATCTTCAACGTGATGCCTGGTAGTATCTTTCCCAGAGTACCTTTTATGTTCACCTGGTCGTACCTTTGTGATATGACACTCGGGCTCGCCTCTGTCAGACCGTACCATTGAGTTAGAACACAATTAAGCTTTTGACATAATCGATCTGCAGAACTTTGCTCAAGAGGCGCAGCTGCACTCATGAGACATTTCAATGAGGAGAAATCGCGTCCTGCTGTGATGGCACTATTGGCAAGTTGAAGTGCGATTGGAGGAACAACATTTAGATGGGTCACTGACTCACCCATCAGCAGAGTGTATTCTACAAAACTTTGGAAAGACTCACCCTTGTCTCGTTCGATCGAGTGCAGTAGAGACGGAAGGTCGAACCTAGGAAAAACCACGATAGGTGCACCCTATGACTGTTAGCAAAGTGACCAGGAACGGACAGGCTGCCTTTTAGGCTATGCTTACATTGAGAACATATTGACACACGAAGCCTGATAAACCAAGGATGTGGAAGAAAGGAACCACTAGAGCGAAGACACTACTGGGGACGAACATGTCGGAAAGATATATCGAATGCATGTAGACGTTCGAAACCACGTTTTCGTGGCTGAGCTTCACGCCTTTCGGAAGACCCGAAGTCCCAGAGCTAAAGCAAATGAAGGCTAACTCTGTTGCCACCTCGCCTTCGGCATAGATTGGGCGGGTAAAACTGGTACCTCCATGTTCTAGAAGATGCGGGACATTGATGGCATTCTCTGCGTATGGAGTGGTTATGGACAGAGTAACAATCCGGGGCTTCATCTCTGATATACTCATCGCTTCGTGGAAATTTGCCACAAGTTCAGGAGCGACTAAAGCATGGGTTGGTCGTGCGATCGAAAGCACATGCGACAATTCCTGGTCGCTTTTCAGGCCGAGTCAGGATTATACAGCACGTGACATGCTCACCTTAGGTACATGAAGAGGGTTCAGCGCGGAGACAACGCCTCCTACTGCAAGCACTGCATGAACGTACACAGGGTAGTACACCTGTCGCTGTTACTCCCTCTATCTTTGGGTCTGGGGATATTGGGTATGTCCGAGATTGGGGTGGTGGTCTTACAGTGTTGAACGATAATATGCATACAACATCACCTCGCTGTACGCGCAGTGTCTCTTGAAGGTACTTTGCAAACCTTCTCACCACAAGTCGAAGGGAAGCATATGTGAAAACTGTTTCGCCCGAGAGGCCGTCCAGGATCGCGGGAGCCGTGGACGGTGCTCCGCCAAGGTTATAATCAAAGAAAAGATCTGAAATGGTAGCATCCGTGGGATACTCCAAAACGTAGTCGGAGGTATACACCATTGCGATGTGATAGCCGCGTTGATGCAGACTGATGGTGTTATTTGATCTGACGACCGCGAGGGATTGATCGGATACTATCGAGACCAACGAGATCAAACTCACAGCGGTGTCATCACGGTTCGCAATTTGCAAACTCCAAATTGCCAAGTGCTACTTGTTCGTGCCCGCCTTCTGGGCGCTCTCTCCGTGAACGCGGCACCGGCTTTCCGCGTCCCGGAAGCTTCCGCTTCGACAGCACCGCGATATTTCGGAAAGACTGCGCTCAACTGAAGAGCCTACAATCTCGACTTCGGTGCGCCAAAAGTCATGCAGATCACCATACGGGAGAGTGGTGGATCTGTTCTCCATGCTTCGCGGGGTGCATTGCGGGGTTAAGGACAAGGGCCAAGACAAGTGTCCGACTGCGCGGTAGTGCCCAGAGGCCTAATTTTGATAAGAACGCCTCGCAAGTCATTACAGCTCGATCAAATACTCTGGTTTCTTTCAGCTTGAGTTCACAATGGTCCCTCGCACCAAAGTCGCTTTTGTCGCAGGATCCAATGGCATCAGCGGTAACGCCTTAGTTGAACACCTCATTCGAACACCAAATTCAGAATGGTAATTTGCAACCCTCTTAAGCCCAAGAGATTTTGAGATGATTTGTCTGACGAATTTGTAGGTCTAAAATAATTATCACATCCCGTCGGCCCCTTGCCGTCTACTGGCAAGACCCTCGCATCGAATTCATTGCCCTCGACTTTCTCTCTACTGTTCCTGATCTCATTCAGCAAATGGAACCTCTGTGTAAAGATGTCACACATGCCTTCTTCACGTCCTACATTCACGACAATGACTTCAAAGTGCTTAAAGACAAGAATGTGCCACTCTTTCGAAACTTTCTGGACTCCATCGACGCGGTAGCAACTAATCTTCAGAATGTGTGCCTGCAAACTGGAACAAAGGTACCAAGACTCGTTCCACAGTATTAGCGCATACTACCTAGGTATACTAACTTCACAAGCACTTTGGCATTCATCTAGGCCCTGTGCACGTCCCTATCCATGAGAAAATGCCTCGCTACGAGGATCATGGCGAGAACTTCTACTACCCGCAAGAAGACTACATGTTCGCGTTGCAGAAGAAGAGAAACTGGTCGTACAATATCATTCGACCAAACGGCATTATTGGATTTACCCCTCATTGTAAGTCTACCTTGATTCAGTGCCGAACGTTCATGACACAGCTCTTCGCTAAGTGGAGAACGCTTCGTGTTCGCTTGTAACTGACGTGGCCCGCCGTGTAGCAAACGGGATGTCTGAAGCCATCACGCTAGCACTCTATTTCTTAGTATGCCGCGAGATGGGCGTTCCCGCCACCTTCCCTGGGAATGAAATGCTCTACAATTTCGTCGACGATCAGTCTTACGCGCCGAGCATCGCGGATATGAGTGTGTGGGCAAGCACTACTGAGCATTGCCGTAACGAAGACTTCAATCATTGCAATGGCGACGTGCTTGTGTGGAGGTACCATTGGGAAGCAATGGGAAAGTACTTTGGAGTGGACGTTCGTACTCCCCTTTCTGCTCTAATTTGCCTCGGGAAATTATGCGCATGTCTCACTGACGTTACCGCTAGTGTCCAGAGCCTGATTTCAGCAAGAACCAGTCTTCCCGTACAAAGATGGTGAACAATTTCAGCATGATCGACTGGGCTCGCGACAAAAAGCCGTACTGGGAGTCCGTATGTCGCAAATATGGCGGGAATCCGGACGCCTTCGATTGGGGCACGTGGGGCTTCTTTGACTGGATGTCTGGGAGGACATGGCCGACCCTCGGCACCACTAACAAGGCAAGGAAGTTTGGTTGGACGAGAGTGGACGACACCCGTGAGAGTTGGTACGAAACTTTCAGGAGTTTCGAGGCTGCAGGTATTCTTCCCAAAGGGGGCGGAAAGGCGAATGAGGATCGCGCCAAGCTTTGAGTTGCTCGTAATAATACATCCAGCTTACGTGACTTCGAAATTTCTTTGCATTTTTCATGGTAATTGTTTGTTCCTGCGAGAGTGGACTGAAGTATCTATCGCACAGTGCTCTTTCCGAGAGGACAGCATCCGCAGCAAGTCGCAACTCTACCCAATCAGGAGCGCAGTCAAACCGATCTCGATGCACTACGCTAAGGCTTCTTTCCAAAGACTTTGTCTCTTGAAGCAGACATGTTCGGAGACTTTCAGTAATGTCGCGGCGGAAATGGAGGCGCGGTATGCAAATGATGTAATTATACAGTTGGCCAAGTCGCACTGCATTAAACGGGATGGCTAGAATCACCGCGCAGAGCCGCCCGATACTTACACGCTAAGACGACCGTCACTCCGTACACGGTGGGCATGATGAGTACGACAAAATTTCTCGGAATCAACACAGACACGAAAGTGATTAGCTCCCGTATGCATTGCCATGTGAGGTATATTTGGATTGGAAATTTGAAGAGCGACAATCTATGCCACATCTGTCGTGATAAGCTAAGAAAAGCATAAAATCAATGTTGGGTATACCGCAATCCAGCGCATGTCGATATATGTATAATGCAATGCCATAGGTTCAACACTTGCGCTGTTCAAGTGAAGCAGCCACACTTTATCGCCTATCCATGAAACTCCGTTCATAAGCCCCCCATATACGCGTCCCATTCAGTAGGATCGTATAACATCTTGACTGACCTTACCGCACTGCCCAGCAAACATGTCAAATCTTGCATCTTAGATGACAGAGCCATTTGACTGCCTCCTCAGCCTAGACTTTTGGCGGTGACATCATGTTCTCTGAAGTGCCGCATTCGAGTTCTCTGCATGACATTCCGAGGTGCAGTCCGCCTAACCATCTCACTTCCGCCAAGTCAAACGACACAGCGAGGCGCAACAGCACCAATTTCAGCAATGTTGTGGACGAGCCAAAGTGATTCGATCAATATCTCGTCCTCCAAGCCTATGAATCGTCATGGATCGACCCTCTTGTTCATACGTTCAATACTGTCTTGCGTTTCCTGGTAACTCCGCTGGCGCATTTCCACTCAGTTCTACTGGTGCATTCACATGATCTGAATACGGTCTGCCTGTATGATGGCCCTGGTGTGCGTATTTCTCCGTCGCTGGTGCTTCGGCGACATATGTCCCCGCTGGGGCCTCTGTTGCGGCTGGTTGGTACCCATTGCTCGTGTAGGGTGTTGTATTTGAGTCGTAGTCTCCCACAGTCTTATTGGCGTTCTTTTTTCTTCGCCAGAGGAAGAAAGCGATGGCACCGAGGAGAGCGAGACCGCCGACGACACCACCCACAATGCCGCCTATCGCGCCACCAGAAAGGCCGCCACCGCCACTTGTGCCAGTGGTGGAAGGGGAGGGCGAAGACGAAGTGCTCGATGTAGCCGAGGCTGAAAGAGACGAGGCAAGACTAGCGGGTGTTGAAGATGCTAACAGCGCATTGATGTTGATGGAGAACGAGGTCGCCGAAGGTTGTGCGGAGCTCAAGGAGGAGTAAGTCTCGTTGCTGAGTTGTTTTGAGAGATTCGCGACGGGATTTTCGGCCGTGGCCCAGCAGATGTTTATTTGGTTGGTGACTTGTGTGCATTTCTCCCTGCAAGTCGTAAGTAACCATTGCTTGTAGGGCGAATCATATCGTTGTATGAATTTTGTCGAAAGCAAATAGTCTCACCTATCAAGCAAGCAGCAGTATTTACTTGTGCATTGTTGCTGTGCGCCGGAAGGGCCTCCGTTTGTTCCTTTGCAGTCCACGTTCATCCCCGTGTAACAAATTGCGCTCGGGTCGCCAGGATTACAGCAGTAATACTTGTTGATGAGATCGTCGTGCGCGCAGATCGAAGGCGGTCTACATGATAGTCCAAATCCGTTGGTGCAGAAGAAGTTCGACGAGTTGGCCGCGAAGTAGAGTCTGTCATATGCAGCAACGGCCGATGCGACATAGGTGGCGAGCGTGCACACAAAAGTTAGCTTTCCGCGAGCCATGGCGACGGAAGCGCGACGAAAATTGTGACAATGACTAGAATGCAGGAGCAGTGTGTCGATGGGAGGTGATGGTTGTTGTAGGATTTAGGCACTTGACGCAACGAACCTTGGAAGTTGGTTGCACCGGCGCCTGCGGTCACCGTCAGGCGTGCAAGCCGAGGCGGTGCATAGCTGGACGCCTTACGATCTTAATTTATCGATCAGCACTGTTCCCCTCTGTGATTGATGTTGCGAACTAGCCAGCATGCTACACCAGGAACGGTGGACTTTTGGCAAGCGATCGAATAGAAGCAACTAAGCCCTGACCACTTTCGAGACTAGCATGGAAAGCGGAAAAAGACCAAGGCGAGTGCAGCATGCCCACCAGACACCACCTCGCTGGGTGGACCGAAACATCGAGTAATTGACTAGTAGGATATGCTCTGTTCTTCTCGGCGATTAGCGCACTGGGTGTGAGCAAAGCAACTTTGGAATAGCTTGGCCAGCGATTGAGGTGAGGTGTGCGTAGCGGGTCAGACACACCTGAGACAGGGGCTTAGGCATCTGCATCTCGAATGAGTGGCAAAGCCAGAACCCCTCAACAAAGTCGTTCTCAGGTAGATATAAACTTGACCGCAACAACCACCACAGAGGCATATAGTTTCGAGCTCTCCAATGTTCAAAGATGAATGCATATGCCCTGTCCTTACAGAGGCTGTTTAACTCAATGGTGTTGCAGCTTCTTTTTCCAAGGTTCGGTTGATAACATGAGGCGATCTCGGATCCACTTTCGGGAATTTCGACGCCCGCACGTCGTTTTGAATCGCGACAATAACTCAAAAATTGAAAGCACACAACTGACGGCGCTCTCTAGGATTACGAAGTTGCTCAAAAGCACGTCAGCCGCAACATCATGTAACATCGTTCAACTGGTCAGCCTACATTAATTTAGGCATGGGTGACCGATGTTGTGACAACAGAGTTCGTGGCTGCATTGGTTGGCAACATCTATGATGAGTTTGCCGTGGTCACTTCGAGGAGTTCCGAATGGTCATCGCCGCATGAATGCAACTTGCAAGCTTTGTCCAAGCCTTCAAACACTCACCAGTGGTGAATAATGCCTGCGACTAACGACCAAGGACAGCAATAGCCAACTCGGCACGCCTCTCGAAAGACATTTAGGGCAGCCCGTGCCATCGGTCCATCGGAAAGCAGAGAACCCGAATATGCCGACGTCTATTGTACTCAAAGCACGCGAAAACAAAATAAACACCTACCGCAATTAGGCTACTCCTAACAAAAATTGGTGAAGTTCAATAAGTTACCTTGTCTACCTCTTGATGCAGCACAACTCAATAAGGGCTGCAGATGAAGAAAGAATTGTTTAAAGGCACACTCAATCACTGCAAATTTGCGTGATCATTGTCTCTACGGTCTCTGTTCAATTCTTAGAGATGACGTCTTTGTGACTATAATTTTGGTGAATATCTGTTTTCTGATCTCGCGCAAGTAGGTATCTGTATGGAGGCGGCTATCTCGTACATCTGATGTCCGATGTGGAGAGTGGCTCCCGACGTGTTCGCTGCTTGTTGGCAAGGCTACCCCACGACTGCACCCCGCATCGTACTCCGCCACTAGAGGCACCAAGAACCTGCGCAACTATCCATATTCAGTTGTAGTCATCTCGATTCTGGAAATGGGCGGTGTTTTGACTCTGCCGACCTCCGCACTGGTCCCGATCTCGGGAAGGTTGTACAAAAGGGCCACGGTTATGAGCATGCTAAAATTCGGGAGGACTTGATGCTGTTCATCAAGTTCTATATATCTTCTACAGCTCTGCGCGTGTCCCCGCAAGTGTGAAATTCGCATCATGTCAACTTTCAAGGTCATCATCGTCGGCGGAGGCCTCTCCGGCGCATTGCTCGCCAACGGCCTCATCAACCATGACATTGACGCAGTCGTATACGAACGCGATGCCGAAGGATCAAAGCGTGAAGGCTACCAGATCCGGCTTGGCGAATCGTCCCTTACAGGTTTTCGAGCTTGTCTCACCGAAGAACACATGGAATCCATTATCAGCAACTTGGGTCAATCGAGTGGAGATACCGCAGGAGCACCAACAATTTTCAACTCCAGATGGGAAGAAATCATAGACTTGGGAATCTTACCAACGTATGCCCGAAGTTCGGCAATGAACCGGGTAGTCCTGCGCGATGCACTTCTTGAACCCATCAAGAAGAAAGGCAGAATGCATTACGAAAAGGGTTTCCAGCGGTATGATATTGTGGAAGAACGCGGAAGAGAAAGAGTCAAGGTCACCTTCAGCGACGGGTCCTCCGACACGTGCGACGTGCTTGTTGGCGCAGATGGCAGCGGCTCGCGGATAAACTCACAACTTGGTGCGAACAACTTAGTGACCATCGAATCACATATGCCGTTTGTCTATAAAGGAGATGTACCGCAGCATCGATTGCAAAAGCTTCCACAATGTCTCCACAAAGGCCCCATTGTCGTCTTCACCAACAAAGCCTCATTGTATTATGCGTTGTACTTGCCTCAGGACTACAAGGAACAGACAAACGAAAATGAAGGCACGTCGGATCTGGCATACGATGAGACATCCGCTTCGTTCTTTTGGGGCTTTTGGATACCAAAGAGCGAAGTGCCGTACGCTTCGCCTTCGCAAGTTCAAGATGCATGGCAATTATGTATGGACAAAATGGACGACTGGGGATGGGCACAAGAATTGTGAGTCCATGGTTTCGCTTTGACCCTGAAGCTGCAACCTAAATCTGGTGTCCACAATGCCACAGCTAAAACGCGTTTTTACGGCATTGCTTGGGCAGTTCAATCTCATGTGGCCTTCTGGTTTAGCCCGTGACGCGGCGATGCAAAGCTGACATAGAACAGGAAAGATTTGGTTCGCATCGGCTCGGAAGACAATAAAGCAGGCGTGACACCCATCGTCGGGCGGGCCAGCAATCAGCTTCCTAAAGACTGGCGCTCGAAGGTGCGCAGCTCCCGTAGCGACGCAGAAGCCGGTCATCCTCGTGTATGGCTCATAGGTGACGCTGTTCACGCCATGCAACCAAATCGGTAAGTCTCGATACTTCTTCAAGCCCTCAGACACGACATTAATATAGTTCAGGGGACAAGGCGGCAATCAAGCAATGCACGACGCTGCAGATATATTGCCCGAACTCCTTGCGCTCAACGACATTGCATTGGCAAACAAGTCTCCAAGTACACAAGACTTCCAAGCAGCATGCGCGCGATATGAAAGTCGTATGTTCGACCGCGCTTTCCCTTGGGTGAAGAAGAGTGGTGGGACGGCTCTTCCCAGTCTAGATCTAGACGGATATTTGGGAACATTTTTGAAATTCGTTTCGTGGACTGTATTACCGGTGGTGAGGTTTGTGTGTAAGATTGTTGGCATCAAAGGATAAATGCAGAAACTATAGACCATGGACTTCATATTCGAACTAATGTTTTGGGAGATAAGGAGCACGGGAATGTATGCAAAAACCATAATCACGGCTGACTGGCTGTTTCCGCTTCCACTTCTATCACGTTCGCCAATTATATCGATGCGCTTGCAGGTCCCGCTCTCCTCAAATGCCGAAAAGAGCATCGGCCTCATATCATAGGAACTGTTATCTGGATTGATATTTCCTGCATAGTATGCAGGTGTCATGGTTGAAATTTTGTGCCTGTTGATGCCGTAGAAGTAATGACACTTCTTCACCACGTGCGCAATATCCTTGACTGATTTCTCTCCGCGCCAGCGAAGCCGCAACTGCTGGAACATGCTGACTGGTCCGAGTCGCCTCTCCTTTCGGAGCTTTGCAAAGGAAGCTAGCTCTTGATGCGTCATACCCATATCTTTGGCATCGCATTGGCCGAAGCGCGAAGGTTCGAGCTCCGCGGTTGGTATAGCATTGAGGAATTCCTTCAGGATTGGAAGCTCGAATGCGGTTTGCGCCCATCTAATGAATTGGCGTATTTCCATCTTCGAGAAACTTCCGATTGGACTAAGGTCAGCGGAGCTGCAATCGTGCTTGGTCAAATTACCGCGGAGGCATTCCTCAGCACCGACGGAGCTCAGTACCAGCAAAGCACCGGTCCCGACCACGAGTGATAGGTAGCATTTGGGCGAAGTAGTATGCTATCACCATACGGATACGTGCCAGAATATTCTGGAGTGCGGTTCTCTGCTGGCTCACCATTGAAACCCTTTCCGTAGCCGAGATACTGACGGAGAAAATCTTTCTCGGCGTTGTATACGCTGTCGATATTCATGTCAGTGTGATAAGCACCCAGATCCTGAGCGAGTCGTCTAGCACGACAGCGAGTCTCTTGTGATGAAATACCACTGACTCCCATGTATAGTGTATGCAAGATGCAAATGCAGAGTTCCTGAGGCGTCTCGGGCTCTATGATGCCGCGTGGTGGCTCTGATAGTGGCGAGGTGCCGTTGTTGTTGCTCGAAGAATAGTGATGTAGACAATCGGCGAGTCGTACCATATGTCGTGCTTTCAAGGTTGGATGCATATCGACATTTGGATACCATGTAAGATCGTGCGCCATTCTGGACTTGCTCCCATCGAATGAGGCATGATGCATCAGCAATGACTCGGAGGCAATCAAGCACGAGAAATGGCTCGCTTCTGGAATATTTTGGGTGTTCTCAACATCGAACAGTATGTCTAGAAGGGTGGTGGCAAAACTGGTATGTCTTCTTGATGTTCTATTATGAATATCATGGTTGGCAGCGTTTTATATGCGGTGGGCCTTATTCATTGGCGCGGCGGCGTATGTTGATATAGCATGGAAGCAAATTCAAAGAGTCGGCTCAAGTGCCGCGGCTTACACGGTAAGCAGACCTGGTGGTGTTGTTTGCCTTCCCACGACAACGCGTTCGTGAATTAGTGCAGTTGAAACTCAAGGCCGCTCAAGAATTTTCCGATTGTTTTGTCGCTTCCGGCGAGTTTCACCCCGAATTGAGGCTGTCATGGTGCAGTTCCCTTAAATACGAAAAGTTTCGTCGCACGCTCTGGGTCGTGTGGTAGTCTGTATGTTAATGTAATATCATTGTTCTCGACGCTGCCATAGGCCCCCAGTTTCATACCTTGGTATATCGGCCGTTGATCAGCGTCATCGGCACCCTTCTGTCAATACGAGTCATCTTGTGTCTTCTGAACTAGAAACCCGAGACTCGGTTTGGAAGCCTGCTTGATGCCTGAAGCAAGGTCAGACCGGGTCGAAGATCTTGAGTTGTCCCTGCGACAGATGGCCGATGCCGTCTCTTGTGAAAGTGCATATTGTCGTCGCGGCTGATCCCACACCGTATTAGGAAACATATGGACATCTGACGGCTCTTTCGACATGCTGTGTGATTAGGCCTGGAGCCACCAGGACGCCAGTGACGGATGGCATGAATGGGCAGTTTGAAAGACCGTCGCGACCGTCAATGTGATGGGTCCTCTCTGATAACTTGAGGAGGTATTGTGGCGACCAGGTCAAAGTCCGGGACTTTAGAAACTGAATGACTATGTGCGACTGCATGGCGACTTCACTACTGGTTCTGTCGTTGGGGAAATGAAGGAGCATTCGGCGAGAAAGTCGACACACAGCCACCCGTCGAGACCGCGGGCCGTAACTCTCCGAAGTGGAAGAGCAAGTTTGAGCCGCACTGCACGCGATGCTTGACACATGCGCTAGCAAGGCCAAGCACGATCTCGCAAACGCCTCTCCCTTCCCCTTGAACATTTCGAGTTGTTCTCGGGATCCGCTAGCCCACAAACAGCACCACGACAGGCCCCAAAACCGCCAAGCTTTCGCCAAGCTCATGCGCTGTTGCATGTTCCAACGTCAGAACCGTCTCAGGACGCCATCCTTCGGCACCTTCGCCCATCTCGGCATCGCGATGGATCGCGTAAATCCACCCCGCGTGACTACCTGTAACGTTTCCAGCGCCTCGTCACAGCCTCTCACTCGTGGGTAAACTGCGGTGTGCCTCCTTTGAGCCTCGCGCGCATAGCAGCTAGTGCCTCGCACATGTACGAGGTGGCGCCTTGGGCAGCGGGAGAGCGGAGGATGTCCTTGTTCAGAAGGCATTGAGCGGAGCCTGAGATCGATGAGTTCGGTGCCGTGATGATGGTATGCGATTCAGATGGTGAGCGCAGAAGGTATAAGAACGCATTGCTCGCGCCTTGCAATAAGTTTCCTACTATACATTCCAAGCGTTCCATCTCCATCGTTTCTTCCTGCATCTTCATTCTCTTCCGGCTTGACGCTGTGATCTTCTACTGTCTCTTACTTTATTGTCTCTTCACAGCTGTGCTGTCGACCAATCGTTCACCTTTTACAATCACAACAATCACTTAACCGTATTTTCAATACCCAACAACACCACCGCAAACATGCGTTTCCAGTCCCTCACCATCCTCTCCCTGGCCGCTCTTTCCGTCGCCCTGCCAGCGTCAGTCCTCAAGGCTCGCCAGGCCGGTGTCCTCCAGGCCACCACCTTCAACGACATCTCCATTGCCGGCGGTGTAGCCGGTAACGCCGAGGAGGAAGCTGCCGCCGCCTTCTCGGCGCTTGACCTCAACGACCTTGCCAGTGTGTCCAAGGCCGATCAGGACTTCCTCAACGAGGTCAACCAGGTTGCCAACGACGCCGAGAAGGAGGCTTTCAACCCCGCCGTTGAGGCTGCGACCGGCGCCGAGGCCGATGCGGTCCAGGTAAGTCCTGCTTCTGAAATCCTGTGTAAGCTTGATGGCAGTACTAACGAGTAAAACAGGCTGGAAAGATCAAGAACAAGGTTCTCAAGCTCATGGCAACCGTCATCAAGCTCGAGGCCCAGCAGGCGCAGGGAGCAGATGTCGCTGCCAAGCTTGAGGAGGAGACGACCAAGTTGAACAACAACATTGCAACGGATAAGGAGAATGCTGGCAACCCCAGCACCGCGGTGCCGTTTGATGCAACCATTTCGGCTTAGATGATGAACAGAAAGGATTGATTCATGTTGGAGGGAAGTAGGACTAATCTAATGATTGGGCTCGTGGAAGTGATGAAGTGTATATGGGATGATGAAGTGGAATGGGACGCTTGGAAAGNAGTGTATATGGGATGATGAAGTGGAATGGGACGCTTGGAAAGGTAGTCGATAGGAGGAAAGGCATTTCAATACTACAATTTTGACGTGCAAATTGCGGCTTTTTCCATCTTTCTGCCTCGTCTCTATCGGTCCGGACGATATGACCTAATTGGGATATTCCGTACGCTGTTGGGATTTTCGTCTGATTATATAACATGTTCATTGCCTTTAACATCAGAGCTTATACAAGCCATACGGGAAGAGTAAGCAGCGGTCAAGTCTAGCCTTTGTTGCCCCTCCGCTGCACTCATCTGCCAGTCCACAGTTCCTGTTAGTAAGTTCGATAATGGGAACAAGGGGTAGGTAGTCTTCTACTTCAAGATTTCGGTTGTAGAATCCGTTATAATACTCATACAATGTTCATAGTTCTCCCACCCCTTTCTATCTTTAGTGAAGGCAAATCACCGGCGGTTTATGGTTCGGGAGGTGCTTGCTCCGCCCTTCTCGAAGTAGTGCGCAAACGTCCTTAAAACCTGTTCAGTAGATCGATCTACACCACGCAGACAACACACTACTTTTTCTCAATCTGACAATGATGCGAAACCTTACCCATCCTCCAGCGATCTGAGAAAGACCAAATTCCTCGATTAGTCCATGGAACCAGTCACCCCAGCCCGCATATAAAGTGCCTGCAAAAGATGCTTCCCTCCAGGTTTAAATGTAACTCCGCACCCCTCCACTGGACAAACTGCTCTCCGAACATCGCCCCTAAACTTGATAACCGGGCATACCGTTCGACAACCCGGGCACTGCAATTCGGCCTCCAGCAGCCCTGAATACATTGCCGCGCGCTCACGCAGCCGGCCCTGCACGCGCTGCTGGTACGCCGCCCGTTCCGCGCTGTCCAAACCGCTCTCCCACCAGTACACATCGTAGAAGCTCACATCAATGCGCGTGCGCATCTTCCCGTTGTGGGATTCATAATACGACGTGAGAGAGCGCGCGTCCTCGACACTAAAGCGCCCGCCATCGCCCCAGTCCTTTCCCCATGAATTCACAAACGTCAGCGACTGCGGCGCGCAACCGATAAGTGCGACGGCATGGCCGCCGTCTTCTTTCAAGTCGCGATGGGCCTCCATTTTCGCGCGCGAGAGAACGTCTCGACACGAGGCCGCAGAGCCGCTGAAATGGCGCCCGAATTCGTCCCAGCCTGGTTTGGACAGATGAAATGTCGAGAGCACGAAGCGGCGGCGTAGGACGGCCTGGCGCGCGGCTTTCTCGTCCACTTTGTCGAAGCGCAGCGGTGGGTACCATTCTATTGCGGTTCTGAGCACATCTTCGATCTTCCAGCCCTTGTCCGACTCTGAGAAGGTGCTTAGAATACGGTTACGTATCTGCGCAATGGTCGGGTAGCCGTTTGTTCGGCCGACGATGCGGAGCAGGGCTGAGTGCAGGACAAAAGCCGTGGCGTGCGCGTAGCAGACTCCGGCGTTGCCCTGGTCGCTCGGGTTGTTGCAGTTGCGGACGTGCTCGTCATTGACGTACTTGTCGATGTCGACCCGGCCGAGGATCTCGAGCACGGTTTCGGCCGAGCCAAAGCAGGCAGCCAGCAGCATGGAGCAAAACTCGTCGAGCGCGGCGGCGCTGTTGACCGTGGCATAGAGAGTCACTTCGCCTGCTGAAGGGATCTTCCAGCCTAGAGTTGCGAGCACGGGAGTTGGATGCTTGAGGCAGGAGATGCGGTGCGCCATGTTGAAGAGCACCCTTTGCCCTTCGTTCCAATCGCTCTTGGGTTTGTAGTGAAGACGGCGTTGGAAAGTGAGAGCGGGATCGCTGGTCAGGTACACTGTTGCGATGACCACGTTTTCTTTCCTCAGTTCTTGGGCGATGGGTATAGGGTCGCCATCATTTGATACACCGTCCGACAAGAGGACCAGTACACGGTTCTCTGCATTCTTGTTGCGTTTGAATACTTCCAACGACTGCTTCAGAGACTCCCGCATTGGCGTTTTCCCGTATATGTGCTTACGGAGCTGGTCGAGCAGGGTTTTGGACTCGGCCCTCTGGCTGCTGCCGATGTTACGAGCCGTTCTTTTGCTCTGGTCCTTCTGCAAGAGCTTCTGGAGCAGCATAACCACGGTGTTCACCCTGCGTGGCTCTAGTCTTCGGAATTCTTGCCGCCATTCCTTGCATATTTTGCGAGCCAGCTGTAGTGCTTCCGACTTGTCAACCTCAATATCTTCGATTGTTTCTCCAGCGATCTTCCCGAGCGCGAAGCCAGCACGCGCCCCCGCAGCAGTATCTGCTGCACCTGCTGTCAAAGACCGTCGACCCGTGCGAATCATAGCCAAGCCTCCCAGAGCTCCAATTGTCGCTCCCAACCCTTTCGAGGCACTTTTAAACCTTTTGACCTTCTCCGCCGGAGGAATAGCCTCCACGAACTCCTGAATCTTTTCTGGGTGTAGCCCTAAACGCACATACACTATCCTCGCCTCGTCATCCGTCAACTTCGTACGGATATACCTCGAGATATGCTCCAGCCCCCTCTCATTCGCGATTCTGATCAGCAACTCATGCCCGGAAGTTCCCTCAGCCTTCTCTTCGACAATAAGAGCCTCGATGACGCCGCAAAGATCAGCAACCGCAAGCTCCTCCTCGAGAAACCCGAACGCGCCGACAAACATGAGTGCACTAGGATCGCGGCTCTGCTCGGCCTGCGCGAGCTATTCTTAGAGACTAAGAGCTTCTAATTACGTAGTATTAAGGTCTTCTTGTACTACGTAGAGATATAGACG
>BCLK01000047.1:0-83182 GCA_001748405.1 Paraphoma sp. B47-9
AGATCTAAGAAGGGAAAATCGAAGAGATTACTAGCATCCAAGAAGTCTTCTGGCCTAAACCCAACCTCAGTAGAACCCTCAATATCGGCGCCGAGAAGCTCGTCGGTGCTGACAGTATTGGATGATGTGGAAAGTAGTGGAATATCGGGGAAGATGTCGTCAAAACACAAAGTCTCTGCTCCAGCATCATTAGACGATTCGTCGTGATTGCCCGCGATATGAGTCTGGCTGCCCTGGCCTAATCTCAAATGCAAATCACGCAATCCCTGAAGACGCTGCCAAGTCTGTCTGAGAGCATCGCAGCCAGAACTAAGACGGTGGAATAAGTTGAGGAACATGTCAAACTCCTTTCGCAAGCTTGCTCTGATCGAGGGTCCGGTGCTAACGACCGCGAGAAGTAGATTGCCAAATGCTGTGAGCAGAAGCTGTTGGAAAAACATTGGGTGAGTCCTAACAAGAGCAGTGCGCTCATCCAGATGATACATGGTGCGGATGGTTTCTTTTGAGACCTCTATTGCTTTCAGCAGTACATGCTCGTTCTGGTGGGAGTGCGTCGGAGACTGTAGCACTGGGCGATAAACAAGATTCCGGAGATGTGCCTTGCGAACAATGATAACTGAGTGGTAGTACGTTGGCTCAAATTGCGTCTCGTGATCCCAGATCCTATCATGTGGCAGCTGTAAATGACTTGAAAGTCCGTCGTACCAGGCCAAGATTTGATAGTCCAGATAGTTTATATCTTCCATCTTGGACTCATACGTCTTCTCTGTCTGATTATTCAACGCATGCCACACTTTTCCAGCTAGCTTCGTCCATTGCAGTAGCGCTGGCAAGAGTGGGTTTGGAATATCTACCGTGTAGAGCGATCGGTCGATATATGAGTCTTGAATCGAGAAAGGAATTCCCTGCCCGAGGCTGAGTCTTCTTTCCAGCATGTAGACCGCCCAAAAGGCTTGCAATGCTTCAGCACATTCTGCTGCGTCAGGATATAGCTTTTCGAGCATGCCACGTCGGTGCAAACCCGCCTCGAGGCATAGACGAGCGGCGAAGGCAATGCATCTACCCGTTCGGACCTCTTCGTTGAGATGATAATGGTACATGGCCTGCATGATTAGCAGAAATCCGGCAAGAGCATCGGTTGCTCACCACTAAGTACAGAAGCTGGATGCCATGAAGACCTTCAGGATTCCATATCAGCCCTTCGACTGCTTCAGATGTACTCTGGAAGAGGCGCTGAGCTTGGTGTTCTCTACCTCCAGCCTCTTTGGTCATCCCGATGGCAAGCACTATTTTAAGCTTGTTTGTATTGTGATCAAACAGAGCCTCAGCCACAGAACCACCTCGCTCTCTCAAGCCTTCCATATGTGCTAGACGAAGTGCATCGAAAATTTTGTCAGCCGTAGCCATCATCTTGCCACGACTGACAATAGGGTAGACAGTTCCTAGACCTTCACACCAGTCGTCGATCAGGATTTGGGCGTCCTCTCGCACCATATCCCAAAGTGGGTCCATGGTGAGGAGCTTCATGAAAGGGCCATATTGAGCTAGACGACCTGAGGAAGTAGCTGGAACACCGGATTCGGAGTGCTTATCGAGGATCGCAGACTGCATCCCCATCGCTCGAAGGTTTCCACTCACGGCATTAAGCACGTATTCCGTGCTAGAAGGGCCACAAAATTCTGGTACATTTGTAGTGAATTCCGGAGGCGGACGGGAGGCCCCAAAAGCTTGATTCTGTGTGGCGTCAATCTGTTTTGAGGTTGAAACACTTGTTGGACTGTGATGTTGCATGACTCTAGCGACCGAAGGACTTCGGGGAAGATTTGTAGCTGAGCGCCCGTACGATGTTTCTAGTCGACGCCTAGCAGCGGACGCACGCCTGTGAGAGTCTCAGTTGATTTGCACAGGTCCACCTTGATAACTTAGTAGAGTGCCTACGTGGTCTTACTTGAAAACCCAGTCGCCGATGATGCGTATTCGCAATCAACCAAGTGGCCAGCACATCGGGCGCAAGGAGCTTTACCGTCACAGCGGACCTTTCTCCTCTTGCACTCCTGACTGGACTCGGTGAGCGAAACGCGAAAGAACGTGAATAGCAGAAGCTTACCAGGCACGTGGTGCGTAGCGAGATCTTTTTGAGCGGTACACACTTGCGGGCATATCCTCAACTATGGTTTCCATCATTCATCAAAAGAAGTGAATGATGTGTTTTAGACACGATGACGCAAACCAAGAAAGAGTCGACGCAATGTCTCGAGATGCCTTATGCTATTTTCTGCCTAATGTATCCCCAGGTTAGACTTTTTAGTGGTCATGGTACGAATCCTTCAAGACACTGCGAGGCGCGTGGTTCAAGCTACCGCGCGTTGCGATGTACGGTATATATTATCTGTTGCAGACTTGCAGTGAACCTCTTTCATGTAGTCAGGTTGCCGGGCGGGCCGCATTGGTTCACCTCGGCACAACAACAAAATAACCCCACTTCTAGGCTAGGTACCTAGGAAGGTTAGCACTCCATGCAGGTCTTGCTTGTTCCTGGTGTGTCGTGTGAGCTTGAATTACTATCTTATCTGATCGCTGGCTGCATCAGATACTGCCAGGCTTTTCAGAAACGGGTGTAAATTGTAGATGTTTGATTGCGGTATGGTGCCTGCTCAGGTTGGTGGCGTTCTTCGCGATGGGTCGACGAGTGATACCGCGACACACGACACCACGCGCGATCAGTTCAAGGTGGTCGTCCCGCCCTGAAGAATTGCTGGAAGTTCCTCGAGGGGAGAGGTGCTGCACACAAAGGATCACGTAGCTCTGCAAAGTGAGTCAGCGGCAGGATCCCGGAATGTACCAAAGCTAACGGCATTTACAAAATCCAGAACCCTCTGATTCACATGGGCGACGCCGAGATGCTCAGTGATGAGGGTGCTTCCTCCAAAGAGCATCGCCCTGCTCGTATCCAGCCTCTCTTTCGTACAGGAGCTCTTGTAATCAATCAACTCTAGTTGACTATTGTTCGTCTCAGTCAGAATGTCTTCACAGGTCGCTCAAGTTTCCACCGGCTTTGCCAGGGTGAAAGGCATAAACCTGTGTATTTCCGGCTGGAGGCGGAGAAAATCCAGCAGCTACAGGCTTGATCAATACGGGTCCATGCATATTGTCAGAGTCCTTGTGAGTTATTCATCCTAGGTCATGGGCTGAATCATTGACTATGTGTGCCGGTTGCTGGAGCTCAGAACCCCTTACGCGATTGGTCGTTCTCGCTGCCGAGAACACACCATCTGCAATACGTGATAGACTTGTCATGGGGAGACTTTACACACGAGCCTAACGCAGCATGCACATGCCAGGCGCGATAGAACGGTAGAACACGACGTGCATTGTCGTTTGATGTTCGGGTAGCCTCAGCCTTGAGGCCAGCCATAGCCCTAGTTGCCACGCCATGCACCTGTCCCGAGCTTCAGCTCCAGACAGGTGGTAGTCCGCACGATTGTACGGTATGTACCTGGGAAGCACAGACTATATATTCGCACGAAGCCGTATTGAGCAACTCGGCCCGTGTTCGCTTAGGCTGCTCCTGCAGCGACATGTCAGAGGCTGCCACCTTCGGGGAGACCAGCCGCATCAAGTTGGCACCAAGTGACGTTAGGTAGCGCCTAGTTAGCATCAGTCGCAGAGTGGGAGGTGTAACAACAGTCATGGTGTGCAGCCGCGAGATGTTTGATGGCCACAGCTGCGTGCTACCTCAGAGCGACGCTCGGAGCCTCGCTAGTTGGTGACCAGTACAACCTACGCTGCCTGGAGACGTGACCCATCTCGTACGTGTACCCCGGGACACGATCGTCGGCGCAGGGTAAGGGCATCAAATGTCGCAGACGTTCACCCGTCCCGTCCGTGTTCGGGTAAACTAGTGATCAGCCATGCATCATGCGTGGAAGTTTGGAAGCTTCGGGGGACGTCCACTACTACAGCCAATCAGGCGCCTGGTGCGCTACTCCGCATTCTGGCTGTTCGTCCCCAGACTTTCTCCGCTCCAGGGCGGCCGCGTTACAAAAGCACTGCTTGCACGACATGACCCGCTGCCATGGATCAGCCAGTTCATAAACGTGTCTCCAAAGCCTGTGACGCATGCAAGCGGCGGAAGGTCAAGTGCAACGGCCAAGAGCGATGTCAGCAATGCGCGCATCTAGGGCTGCGGTGCATATACTCAGCAACCGGAAAGCAACGATCACAGGGCAAGAGGGGGCATATCATCTCCGAGTTCAGGAACCAGACAACCAACGTCAATGCCACCTCGCCTCCGTTGCTGCCAGCGATTGCGGCGCAAGGCATGTTCCAGGCGCCTTATGGGGTAGCGCAATCAGTCGAGAACAACAACGGCGATGCCAGTATGTCTGACACAGGTTGCGCATTCCTCACCATCATGGTTTGGCTGACCGCTCTCAGCCTCCCCTGCCTCACCCTACCCATCACAGTACAATCAGGCTTTCTTTCTTGAACTCATCCCGGATTATGTGCAAGGCGTCTACCCAGTGCAGCCCGTCATCTCAGAGCAAGAGCTTCGGCAGTGGATTAACGTCATGGACACGGACCAGGAGGTGCGATCCTTCATCTACGCGTTTGGCGGCTGCACGTTGAACTTGACGCGCTACGGCGAGCGGCGGACCGAAGAAGTTGTTCAGACCATCGAGCATCTCATGGACTGCTCGATTGATAGCATGCTTCCGCCCCGACGGAACTATCACTCCTCCGTCATGCGAGCCATGCAGTCGATTTTCATACACAACTGCCTCATGAGCCTGCAAGGAGTCGACGCAGCCTTCTTCTACATGCGAGACGCAATCACCAACATCCAACTCCTCCGGATCGATAACGCTGAGCAAGCCGCAGCCCTACCTCCTTCTGAACGGTCGAGGAGACAGCGGCTTTATTGGCAGGCTTACATACACGAACGGTTTCTGGCCATCCTAGACTACCGCCATGCAATCCTGCCGCCTCTCTACACTCTTCCAGAAGCTGATCCTACCATTCCTATACAAGTCCACGAAGGCTTTAATCAGATCATTAAGCTCTTCCGCCTTCTTGACACAGAGTTTTTGACCAGCTGGCTAGGCACCAAGGATGGTCAAGTGACCAGCACTTGGGTTGAAGCTAAATCGCGGGAGCTGGAAGGAGATCCTGAAGCCGATGCCCGTGAGCTCGCAAATCTGTCCATGATGCAGCGAGCTGACCTGACCATCACGCGCGAATGGCTGCGTACACTGGTCTGGCGTCTCGCTATGGGCCAGACTTTGTTGTCATCGCGATCCTCTAAAGAGTGTCTGTCACTCCTGTTCCCAGTACGTCTGAGCCAAACACTGCGACTACAAGTGTCGAGCATGTCTCGCCAAGACATTGAAGTCCATGGGAGCAGCATTACGCAAAAGCTGTTCGAGATCACGGATACCATTGCCGATGTCTTGATACATGTCCCAGCTGCTACGCTGGACGAGACGGCTCTACGCATTGATGATTTTCTCTTCATTCTCGATTTCGTGCTTTTGTTCCCTCACCTCGACGCCACGCGCCGCGGAATCTTGTTAGAGAAATTAGAGCGCTTGCAGACCATGTTTCCCGAGGCAGTGAGCAATGCGAGCAGTCCAAACTTGCCGCTAGACTTGCAGTCGCCGATGGGAAACGACCCGTGGTATCAGGTTGCGCAAAGCAAAACAGCGGCCGGGCTGGAAGATCTTGCAGACGTGCAGGGGCAAGCACAAATGCCAACCATGGAGATCCCGAGAAGTGAGAAAAGGCACGGGCAGTTGGCGACGTATAATCATATCAGTAGAAAGTTGAGCATGGCGAATTTTGGAATTGAGTAGCAGTTCTTGCGATTTGGTATAGTTGCCTTAGCTTCTGGGTGGCCCTATATTGAAATGGGCGCAACCACTAGGAACTGCAATACTTTGTGCCTGTTCAAGTTCGACTATAGACTGTCGGTTTCGAACTTAATGTCTACCAAAGCCTAAACATATTCACCACGTTGTCATGTATTTATTTGATTAGTAAACTCCTCTGAACTTCGACAGCTCTCTGCAACCGAGCGAATCGAAACACTGCGCTTGTACGACCATGATTATATCACGCTGCTTTCGGGAAAGCCATGTGTAGGAACAAAGTCTATACATTCGAGGATAAATCATCGCTATACAAGCTCTCGTAACAATCATCAAAATATGGTATCAGTATGTACACTCCATAAATTCTCATCGTCGCGCCAGCCATTTACACATTCGACTTGACCTGCTCAAGGTGCGCAGCAGCGCCCTTTTTTTCGCCCAATTCACTCTCGTTGTCGCTGACATGGTAGCTCTCTACCACAGTGCTAGAGAACTGTCTAGCAGGAATGCGCCTTTCGAAAAGGACGTCCAGTTCTCCATATGTCCTGCCCTTTGGCTCGGGTAGACGGAAGAACGCCCACACAAAGCAAAGGAAGCATGTGCCAGCATAGAAGAACCCGGCTTTTGCGCCCCAATTCCACGCGCCAGGGTTCAACATGCGGGGAGTCAGAACGTTACCAACGATGGAGGCAAGGTTGTAAAAATTGCGGGCCAGGACGACAGTCTTCTGGCGGAGTCGCGTGGAGGGGATCTCGGCGACAATGGCGTAGCAGATAGGACCAACCGTGACGTTGTAGGTGCAAGCAAAGATGAGTAGCATGGCGCCAATTCCCCATTGTGCGCCAACGTTGCCCGCTTTGATAGTGCCGAGACCGCCAATGATGACAAGAAGAAATACCATGGCCAAGTCACCGCAGACATAGAGAGTTCGGCGTCCGACGCGGGGGATGAGTGCCCATGCGATGAAAACGCCAACGCCGCCAATGGCGTACTGGCCCAAACTCATGGAGAATGCGTCAGAGTCACTGAGACCCGCTTGCTGGAAGAAGTAGGTGGAATAACCGATCAACGACGCGCCACAAAAGGCCTGTGTGAACCAAGTCATGGCGGCGATTTCAGTGCGGCGAAGATCTGTGCCCCGGAAGCAATCGAGGTACGATGTGCCTTCAGAAGCGGCCTTCTCGAGCTCGTTGGTGTGGCGCATCATACTGATGGTTTCGTCGGCATTGAAGCCTGGGTGCTTCTCCGGAGATGTGAGGCGCTGGAGCATCTTCTTGGCATCATCGTCGCGGTCTTTACGTACAAGCCACCATGGAGACTCAGGAGCGAAGCTGATGCCAATCATGAGAGGGATGGGCCACAACCACTGCAGAGCATAGGGAATTCTGTATGCCCACTGATCAGGACGTTCGGCCACACCCTTGAGAACTCCGGAAGCGAGGAACTGGCCAATGACCCAGCAGAGGTTGACGTAGGTGGTGAGAATCGGTCGAAGCGGAACCGGGCAAACTTCTGCGGCGTACGTGCAAGTCAAGGTCTGGAAAACACCCCATGGAACACCGCAGAGAATGAGACCAGCGAGTAGCATTTCGATGCGATACGAGAAGAAGACGACAAAGATGGTGAGATTGACGAAGAAGAGCGCTCCGATCATCGTTTTCTTGTAGCCGAGGCGGTCGGCAATGATGCCGTTGAGCATCAAGCCCAGCATCTCACCAACATAGGCACCATTGGTGAGACCGGCCTGCCACGCTGCCGTGACTTCGTAGGTTCCGTCTGCAATTGGCTGGCCAAACTTCTGCTTGAAAGCTGGCACAGCCATCAGGTTGGCAATGAGGACCTTGTCGAAGCCCTCCATGATGATAGCAGTCGAGAGCAAGACGGACCATGCTACTGCCTTGGGGTACAGCTTAAGACCCTGGCGGAGGGTCATATTTTGTTCGGATTCGGTGGCCTTGTTGGCATCTGCGGTCGTCTGAGCGACGTCGGCGAAAGCAAGAGACATCTTTCGCTGCTGCTCAGGGTCGACCGCGACCACGCTGGAGTTGCGTCGAGACATTGTACGGTTGGCGTGGTGTCGACAGGTCAACAAGTCCAAAGATAAAGAGAATACAAGTGCCTAAAGCTGGGAAACAGAGAGCTCGGTGCTCTTTAAAAGTGCTTGTCGTACCGTGGAACTGGAACTCAAGCTTGCTGATGATCCCGTCTAGCGGAACCACAAGACGTTCTTATACACGACGAAGGCTTGTGCGCGACACCGTGATGCCCTGTCCAAGCTCCCTGCCAAGTGGAGATGCAGAAAGATGGTGTACGGGGAAAATGGCGCGGGGACAAACGCCACAACTCAGTTTGATGCCATATGGCCTGCACTTTTGCTTTCCCCCATGTGTGACGAACGCCAGAGCTATCGCGCATCTGGGGAAGTGCCAGCAAGGATCGTACCGCGAGAAAAGTCGGGGCAACCCCGCGAGGTGATGAATGGATGAAAGTCGGGCCGACATTGGCAGCGGTGGCCAAGATGCACGATGCAGCTCACGTGTTCTCTAGTGCTTGCCGCATCTTAGCTGCATCAAGAACTATTGCCGCACAAGGCCTGGGATGTTGGCGTGGCGCTTTTTGACAAACGTCACTGGCCATATGTCGGTTCGGAAATCCAATATCATGTGAGAAGCCGCTACCCCATGCTTCCTCAGGTCGCTAGACTTCCCGAGGGGTGCAACGGACCTCGAACCCCACCCCCATGGAGATGCCCATGGAGAAGAGGGCGATCAAGCCAGAAAGCTTGTCTCTACCACTGCTATGTCGGAACGACTCTGAGCCAAACATAATCTTTCCGAGAAACTTACCAGCCTCCCAACGTTATCCACATTGCGGACCGACATGCACCAAGGTCGGCAATCGAACGCTCCGCCGTTGAACTACTGGTGCTGGCAATCGCTAAAGCATATGTATAAGAGAGCTCCGCGTGCTGTAGCAAGCCACTCCTAAGAAAGACCTTTCCCGATCGACGTTGTCTACCCCTCACCTGCTATACATACCTTCACAGCCACCAAACCCAACGTTCAGCTTGGGCATCGATTCTGGACATCTATATCACATCACAAAATGACGGTCACGCAGAGACCTTGGTGGAAGGATGGCGTCGTGTATCAGATCTACCCTGCCAGCTTCAAAGACAGCAACGGCGATGGCATTGGTGATCTGAACGGTATCATCTCAGAGTTGGATTACATTCGTTCAATAGGAGTGGATGTCATCTGGATCTGTCCCATGTATGATTCGCCTCAAGTTGACATGGGCTACGATGTCCGCAACTACGAGGATGTGTATGCGCCATATGGAACGCTCCAAGATATGGAACGCTTGATTGATGAGACACACAATCGTGGCATGCGCATCATTCTCGACCTTGTGGTCAATCATACATCTGATCAGGTATGATCAAGTCTTGTTTCCTGCCCTTGTCTCTTCGATGTTGACACCCGTTGTACGCTCAGACCATATTAACGATGACAGCACAAATGGTTTCAAGAGTCCCGTTCATCAAAGGATAATTCGAAACGCGACTGGTACATCTGGCGGCCAGCCCGCTACGTGAACGGAGAGCGCAAGCCTCCAAACAATTGGGTTGGCAACTTCACTGGCAGTGTCTGGCAATGGGACGAGCACACGCAAGAATACTACCTCCATCTCTTCTGCCCCGAGCAGCCCGACCTCAACTGGGAGAACTCCGAGACTCGCCAAGCCATCTACAAAAGTGCCATGGAATTTTGGCTAGAGAGAGGAGTTGACGGTTTCCGTGTGGACACCGTCAATATGTACAGCAAGGGTGAGATGATGGACGCGCCAGTCACCGACCCCGGATCCGAATGGCAATTTGCTGGATTCCAGTACTGCAATGGCCCGCGAATGGCCGAGTTCCTCTCTGAAATGAATGCAATTCTAGAGAAGTACGATGCCATGACCGTTGGCGAGTGCCCGAACACGCCAGACATGAAGCGTGTACTGCAATATGTCTCGGCGAAAGAAAAGCAACTCAACATGGTATTCCAATTCGTAAGTGTCATGCCGTTTTTAACGTCTGTCTACATCTAAGAAAGCGATCTTGCAGGACGTCGTCGATGTTGGGCAAGGTCCCTACAAATTCCAAACTACACCACGGAACTGGATCCTCCCCCAATTCAAGCGTGCCATTGCCCGGACACAAGATTTGATCCGCGCGCCAAGCGATGGCTGGACCACCGTGTTCCTTGAAAATCACGACCAGTCGCGCAGCATCACACGCTTCACATCTGACCTGCCACAACACCGGGTCGCTGGCGGGAAGATGCTCGCGCTGATGATGTCGGCACTATCGGGCACGCTGTTCATCTACCAGGGCCAGGAACTTGGCATGACTAACTTTCCCGAAACATGGGACATGAGCGAGTACAAAGATGTTGATTCAAGCAATTACTACAAAATGGTGGCAGCGCGTACGAACAATGATCCCAAGGCCCTTGCAGATGCGAAAGCCAGTTTGCAACATCTGGCGCGCGACCATTCACGCGTTCCGATTTCTTGGTCCGCAGCGCCATACAATGGCTTCAGCCCTGCTGAAGCCAAGGAGCAGCCCTGGATGCGTCCTCTTGAGGACGCCGAAGTGTGCAATGCGAAGCAGCAACAGAACGATAAGACCTCCGTGTTGGCCTTCTGGAAGCGCATACTGCAAGTGCGAAAAGAATGGAACGACCTACTCGTCCATGGCGAGTATGACGACCTGGATGTTGAGCATCTCGAAATATTCTGTTTTAGCAAGACATATAATGGCAAGAAGGCGGTGACCATCTGCAACTTTTCCGAAACTGCGAGGGAATTGGAGTTCCCTGCGAGCGTTCGCGATATCAAGAAGGAGTTGCTGGTCAGTAGTGTGGATGGACACGTGGAAAATGAGTTAAAGGCATTTGAAGGGAGAATCTATCTGCTTGTGTAGAGCTAGTAGCGTGGGGGAAGAAAACTGGCGTGCGAAGATTGCACAATACCACTATCTGAAAGCATTTCTGGCGTTACTATACATACCCGGCACGCTCTATGCGTGGGGAATGTAGGGCATGGATAATCCCAAAGTTTTGCATCTCATTCCGTCCATATCAACAGGCCTTCTCAAGTGATCCAGGGTACTCGTGAGCGGATGCCAAGTGTTGAGTTTGAATGCTGAACGGATGATTTCACTAAGCGCTATTACAATCTTCGTTGAAGTGTGAGATCACGTGTCGCGCTACTCGATAGGTACTCCACTGCCAGTGAATTACTCCTTCCTTTTATCGCCGCAAACCATCCAACACATTGATTTTCGACAAAGTTCAAGCTCAGGAGGGCGATTGTAATGCTATCACTGGAAACTTGAGCAAAAATTGTGCCAATGTCTAGGAGATGGATCTCGATGCAGATACAGGGGAGTATGCAGGTTTAACACGCCAAACGGCTCAAAAGCTTGGATGCCGTCATTCGACAAAGCATAACGATCATGTGTTTCATACAGGAGGGTAACTAAAAAAAACAGATGTTGCCATGCTCCGCGGATCTTACGTTTGATATTACCGACACAGCATAGTGCACAGTCAACCATAACAATGTTCATACAACGATTCGAGTTCGCAGTCTTTGCAGTCTTTGCAAAAGTGGTATCTAAGTAATGCCAGCCATGTCTGTCCAGCGCCATGGCAAACCAGTCCTGTGTGTATAAAACGCCGCCGCAATGTGTGAATCATTTTCAGTCTACCCAAAGTGCTGGTTGATAATAATACATATAAGGGAATACGCTCTAAGCGGTGGCACAACAACCTTATCATGCCTTGAAGTTGGCCGTGGTCCATTCTTTGTACTCTTTGGCTAGGTCGCGTTGGACCCAGGGGATCGTGATGGCGGTCCAGACGCCAGCCCAGAGAAAGGGCAGAACCCAGCCGACCTGGTCTTGTTAGCGGAGAAGTGGGATGGTGTGGTGAGAAGAAACGTACAACATAAGCAGCATCGCGCTGGATAGTGAACACGATAGCAGTGCAGACGGCGGAGCAGACGATGGCACCGATAGCCCAGAAGAGCGTCAGGCGGTGCAGCATTTCGCGAAAGGCCTTGCTGGCTTGATAGCGGAGGTTGAGTCGCTGGCGAAACTGGGTGCCGCCCGATCCGTCGACGGCGCAGATGTCCTCGATGTATGCGTAAATCCCTGGGCGGAGCGGTGCGCCTTGTGGCAGGGAAGAAATGCGACACGGCGCAGGGACCTTCATGACGCGTAGGATGTCGACGAGGAGCAGCTCGACACCAATGGCGAAGAGCATGGTGGAGGCGGGCATGGCCAGGACGCGGATGGGCGGGTCGTGGGGACATGTGCCGCTGTGAAGTGTTAGTGTGGACTTTGTTGGCGAGGAGCAAGCAGGAAGGCATACGCGATGAGCTCGATCATAACGAAAAACCATCCGACGGACAAGTTCCAGTGGAACCAATCGAGCTGCGACAGATTAGCCATGGCACGCGGCGGGAGTGGGCCACGCTCACATAATGTCTCTGGGCGCCGATGACTCTGCAATTGGAGTTCTTGCGCCACAGTCGTGCAAAGCGGATGAAGTACTCGACAATGGAGACGGTGCCGAGCAGGGCGGTGCTGATGCTGAAGACGGCATTGGCGGACAGCTGGTCTCTGGTCAGGCCGTACCACATGCCAAAGTACATGCCAATGGGCATGAGGATGCAGTCGACGAAGATGAGGAACCAGAACCAGAAAATGGACTTCTTGCGCACGCGCAGCGAGTACTCGAGCGGCGGCGGGCGGCGGAAGTCGGGATCGTCGTACGTGACCTGGGTGTGGGGATAGATGGCGTGCGGGTTGGGCGAGGCGGCGCGCGAAGCGTTTGCGCTGGGGACGGCCGTGGTCGTGCGTGGGTTGCGGTCGCCATTGCTGCTGGCATCGTCGTCGCCCGCGCCGTCGATGTGGATGCCGGGCACCTGCAGCGTGTTGTTGGCCTGGCCGGCGCTGTGGACGGCGGGTGCTGGCTCTGGCTCTGGCCGCAGCGGCTCCGTCGACGGCTGCTGGGCGGCCATGGTGAGGTGCGGTGTTGTAGGTGTGGATGTGGATGTAGTGCAATGCTAAGGTGTGGAAGCAACGGATGAAGAAGGGCGGAGCGTCTTTGCCCAAGTCTTGTCCGGATGCCAACGGGAGCGGATGAGAGACAGCGAGGGTCGGCGGCGTCTTGGAGTGCAGGTTGCGCCGACAAGACACTTGGCTGGCTCTGACTTAATAGCTTGTCAACTTATCAGACGACGGGTCCGTCAGCAGCGTGCATGACTTTTAATCGGCGGCTTCGCTGATGTCATATGGCAGAGGAGCTTGGCGCCGCGTCCGCTTCCAAGACACGCACCGCTTGCAGGCAAATGCAACATCAGCCGGCCCCTGTCGTGACCTCATCACCACAACCACACCACCACCAGCAACACTACCTCCACCTGTCCCGCCTGTCTGCCTGTCCGCCTGCCTGCCGGCCAGGAATATGTAATTGTACCCTCCCATGGCCGCTGTGTTGGGCCTGCTCGTGCAATATTGTTTTGTCGTGATCCTCGTGTCCGCTGCGGTTGCGCGCAGCCATGGCACACAGCACCCGCTCGTCGCGCCGCCCGCCATCACCACCGCTAACGATTCGCTGATCTCGCAGGCGCTCTTCTGGGAGCTCGAGGAGCTGGCGCGCATCGTCGACATCGCCTACTGCGTCGGCACCGCGGGGCTCGGCATCCAGAAGCCGTTCCAGTGCGCCAGCCGCTGCGGCGACCGCGACTTTGAGACGTTCGAGCTGGTCACGGCGTGGAACACTGGGCCTTTCCTGTCCGACTCGTGTGGCTACATCGCCCTCTCGCACTCGCCCGCAAACCCGCGCCTCATCCTCGCTTTCCGCGGCACCTACTCAGTCGCCAACACCATCGCAGACCTCTCCACCATCCCGCAAGAGTACGTGCCCTACCCGGCCGACGACGACGACGATAGCCAAGATGGCGCCGACGACTTCCTCCCCCCGCGACACGCCGGCAGCGACGACCCGCCGCCCGCCGCCCCGCCCAAGTGCCCCAACTGCACCGTCCACACGGGATTCTACTCGTCCTGGCTCAACACGCGCAAGGCCATTCTGCCCCACGTGACCGAAGCCCTCGACAAGTACCCCGGCTACAAGCTGGTCTTGGTCGGCCACTCGCTTGGGGGCGCCGTCGCAGCCCTCGCCGGCCTCGACTTCAAGGCACGCGGATGGGACCCGCACGTGACCACCTTTGGCGAGCCGCGACTGGGCAACAAGGAATTCACTGCCTACGTTGACGCCCGCTTCAACGTCTCCGCCCACCACGAGTCCAACAGCTTCCACCGCGTCACGCATGCCGGCGACCCTGTGCCGCTCCTGCCCTTGGCCGAGTGGGGCTACGGCATGCACAGTGAGGAGATCTACATTTCCGAGACAGACCTGCCCTTCTCCATCGCAGACGTCAAGTACTGCAACGGCGATGAAGACCCTCGCTGCATAGCCGGGAGCGACGAGGACCGTCCTGGCTGGGGCGTACCGGCGCGCTTCAAGTTCTGGCAACTCTTCTTTGCACATCGAGACTATTTCTGGCGCCTGGGGCTATGTCTACCTACTGCATCCGCTCCCGAGGACTGGTACCCGAAACACGATGACGGCCAGGGCGTTGGTGCCGTCCCTAGTATCGATGAGTTATGATCAGTTATGCATTTTGTATAGTCCTGGTTGTATGTAGTTTGTACATGTCATCTCACAATGTCGCACCCATTTTCTGCTCCTTTGCAACTTGCTCTCTGTCGACAATGACGATGCCCTTGCCCTTCATCCTCCCACTGTGCGCCAGCTCAACCATCTTTTCAATCTCGTCCAGTCCGTTGGATGCATTCGTGTGCACACTAATCCCATGCCTGGCGACCAGCGCCAACATGTCCCGCGCCTCGTTCGGGCTCGCTATCAAACTTCCGCGGACCCGAATGTCTCTGAAGATCAACTCGCGGAAGGGAACAACCACATTGTCAGGCTGTGCGATCTGGATCACTGTACCGTGCATCCGCGTCATACCGCAGCAGGTCGCCATTGCGCTGTTTGCATCGCTGACATTCAACGTACACGCTACGCCTTCGCCGTTGGTGACGGCGTGGACATCTTTGACAACAGCTTCGAACCCCTTCCTCGCATCGACAACGACATCTGCACCGCCGTTCCGCGTGAGCTCGAGCCCTTCATCCCGCGCATCGACACCCACGACATTCAGCCCGAGTGCCTTAGCAAATTGTACGCCTAAGTGCCCCAGTCCGCCTCCACTCCCAACAATGCCGAGCCATTCACCCTTTTCCAATCCGGACAAGACTACCCCGCGGTATATTGTGCAGCCAGCACAAGCCAGCGGCGCGGCAGTCTCAAAAGTCACCGCATCCGGGAGTTTAGCAGCCTGGGTGGCATCGATCCTGGCATACTCGGCGAAGAACCCATGCGTAGTGACACCGCAGTAGCCACCACTGAACTGGCAGTATTGTCGATAATTCTCCGGTCCTTGGCAATCAGAACATGTACCGCAGGCGTGGTAGATGATGCCGGCCATGACCCGTTCGCCGATGCTGAAGTCTTTGACAGCCGAACCTACAGCGACAATGGTCCCGGCGCCTTCGTGTGAGCCCGTGCAAGGGAGAGGGGTGCCCATGATACCCTCGGTGACCATGGAGTCGGTGTGGCAGAGCGAGGCCACGGCCACTCGGATAAGCATGTCATTGGGAGCGAGGTCTGAAGGGGTTGGGATCGAGTGGAGAGTGTAGGGCTTGTGGAACTAGTCATTGTGAGTATTACGACAGAAAACTGTAGTGTGCTGGGCCGAGACGTGCCTCAGTAACTTGTGCGGCGCGCATTGTGCTTGCTATCTTGGCCGAGGACATTGTCGAACGAAACCTAGAGTTGCTCGGTTGATCGAGTATCCTTGTGCGATAGCAGTGGTTTTTAGCTTGGTCTAAATGAAGTCAATGGCATGCGCCGTGAATCCGCGAAGTCGTCGTGAGCTTGCATAATTTCCGAAATCATGTGCCATGATGCGGGACGCCTCCAATGCTTCTGTATGGAATGAATGACGATGTCCGGCGCCCATTGTGAGGCCATGACGTCCTGCCCCTCGAATCCCGTGCTAGTGTGGGGATCGTCAACGTCGTCGCGCCACTCAGGCTCTGCCACTCCTCTCCAAACTCCTCCCTCATTGCCAAGGTAAATAGTAGTAAAGTGCGAACACTTGCGGAGTTTTGGCGGTCTGAGGACGTGGTGGCACGCGCAGCTTCATCAATGCAAGGCTTGCCCTGCTGACAATCGCGGCTCATTTCAATCCTCTGATTTCATGAAGGCATCTAGCACTCTTCTCTACTTAGTTTGGGAGCGGCAGATTCGCAGTGAGGGGCTATTGTCGGTTTTGAGAATCCACGCCATTCCCAAGATTCCTTGCTCCACGAGAGTGCTGGGCAGTTCAAAGGCAAGCAGAAGCGTGACCACTATCGTATACTCCTGTCCCGTGGAACCGGTGAGGTATCTCTAGAGTAGTGCGATCAACGAAAGGTGTGGTGAAGAGCCCAGTGCGGTGCATTTCCTTCAGCTCATCCGCAAGCACTACAGCCTGCCTTGTTCCAATTCTTAAGGCGATGTAATGCAATACGTCGATACACCACTGCCGCGTCCCGCTACTGATGAGGTCGATCTGCGCGGCAGCGTACAGAGGCCAGATCAGATGAACCATCTGTGTCGACTTGGAAGCGTCGAGATAGGTTCCCGCCGGTTGAAGTGTGTACACCGGAGCGGGTTCTTTCGACTCTGGTGTGGAAGCTCGTCTTCTTGCCGTTGAGAGGTCTGGGAAAGGTATCATGCCCGTAATCTGTGGAATGGAGGCGAATATCGCCGTGCAAGTGGAACGCAAGACGTCTTCTGCGATTCTGTTGAGCGAATCGTGTTCAGTTGACGAGAACAGGGGCGGTTGGTGGCCCATCCAGCCTCTCGCAAGATTCTCACGAACGGTTTTGTATAGCGAAAGGCGGCAGGAGTTGACATTGTTCCACATCTGCGCTATCCAGGCCTCCAGGTATATGTGGTACGTACCACAATATAGATGCTCCGAGGGCTGATCTAGATGAATGACATCATAGTCCCATATTCTAGGCATCAATCCCTTGATCGCATCAAGCTCCTGGTCAATCTTGAGTGCAGCCTCTACCATGGTCTTGGGGTCGGTCTCCTTGTCCTTATTGAGGTTTATGGCACTATGCATAACCTCAATCACGCGAGTCGTCCACTGGCGGCCGTGGATGCTGTAGTCCGACGTCGGGGTCATGAGTTGATAAAGTTCGTGCATGGCAGTGGGAATCTCGCGCCCAGTCTCAAGGGCCACCAGCATGACCACGCCATAAAATTGGTGGAAAAGACGACGACCAAGGCTACTCTGAAACTGGTCTTTGCCACGGAGCTCTATCAGGGCACATGCGCCATCAACGTGCTTTGCCCATGCTTGTATTGATCGTCGGTCTTTGAAAACAAAATTTTCGTACATCCCAAGCATAATCACTGCTATCAACGTAGTATCTTTGATTGCAGTTTCCTTGAAGCGGAGTGCTTCGTTGGTCATCCGGAGTGCCGCGCCATATGTTTTTTGAGCTTGCTGCATTATGGTAGGGCTTTTGCTTGCATTCGCGAAGCCAGCCAAGCTGGCCGCATAAACGCTATTTCGCAAGACTTCTTCAGGGTCTGGCTGCGCGAGGAGCTCCAAAACCCATTCAAATTGACCACGTGGTATAATTTGCGGTATTGCGACGTAGTTCCCTATGAAGAAGCCAACCGCCTGGTCTTGAATGGACGGGACGATTTCCCGCGTCATGCTCTCCGGCGTTGGGTAGCGAGTGTATGGCACTACATGCGTGCCAACTTGCGGCATCAATCGATCCTGGACCAAAGACCATTCTGAACAATCTGTTGTCGGTGTGGGAGGGTCTTTCTTCGACGGTGGTTTTTGCTTCGCAAGCTTCTCGTATCTCTTTTCTGCTTTTTTTGCCACAACTTCACTCTCATTCTTGAACATCATAGACAGGGGATCACGATAACCCTGGCAATCCCTCCCTGCGCGTTTACATTGCGAGCAGGAAGGCCGCTTTTGGTCGCACTAATGTTGTAAGTTCATGGACGTGCATAGCACGGGCCCAACTGACTTACTTTGATTTTCCTCGCCCGACAGTTTTGACATCCCTTCGAAGGTCGACCGACGTTCGGCATTATAGATGGAATAAGAATACAGTCGTGGCAGAAACGTTTCTGGTCAGCTGAAAGTACTTGAGGAGGAAAAGGGCTGCCTAGCGGAATGAAGGGCAGGGACTGGAGTGTTTGCGCATGTTGCGCCAAGCGCTACTTTTAGGATATCCAAAACATCTCAAGATTGAATTCAAGGTGGTGAGCTTGCAGATAACGGTAGAAGAGAGTGCTGTATGAAGCGCAGATGACTCTCAAAGAGTCCTTAGGCGTCCAGTGGAAGCTGATGTAATATGGGCCGAGTGCTGATGCAGTTAGCGCCGTCCATGGGTGGCTCGTGCACCCTCTTCACACTACAGTGCCTTCGCAAATTGTACACCTTAAAGTGACAAGAGCAAAGAGGAGGCAGTATAGATTCAATGCATTGTATTTTCTGTTCATAGGTGAGCTACGAAAGCTGCTGCCGCTGTTCCTCGCTACTGTGCCACTACTCCTCTGAATATGCATCAACAAGAGTAAGTTAACTGTCGTCTTCCGACTCATATGCATCTTCTGTATTATCTGACGCTACGGGTAGTGGAAGTGGAGAAGAGTCGGGAGCGGGATATTCGTCCAGCATGTGGTGACCTTGGTCGTACTGACGGCCGCTTGGCGGTGAGGGTGATGGACGAGGATTGTTCCTCCGAGACACCAGTCCAGGCGCGACCGGCTTGCTCACCTGACTTGCATCGATCGACGTCCACCCCTCCTCCGAGTTGTGCACCTCAAGACTGTTGGCTCGTTGTGTTCGTTTAGTACGCGGAGCACGGACCGGCTTTGTAGCATTGCGGATCTTGCTCCTGACCGCACCAATCTCGGTCTCTTGTGTATCATCAGGAGCTTCCTCTAGATACATAAGAACACTTACATTTTCTTTTCTGCTGCGCCTGCGAGCGAGCGCCACCGGTCCGACGGCATTCGCATCGCCGGTTTGGTTTATGTCAGAAGGGTAGCGTTTATCCTGGAATTGCGGTAGGCCAGGCGCTAAGCGATGGGTCGCATCGGGAAAGTAGCTTGGGTATTGCACCTTGAAATGTCCGAAGCAACCCTCCTAAAGACCCTCGCATAGGTGTAAGGCTTTAACGTAAACTTTTTGCAACACTGAGAGCCTTTGGGCTGCTGAATACGTAAGGTGAGTAAAACGCTACAAAATCTTGGAGACATACACAGTGCACTAATGTTGACTTGTCGATGAGCGCACGAGCTGTCCCATTGGAGCTTTCATCACGCATTCCGACGTCTTATCATCGTTCTCAAGCGTTTTGATGTTTGAAGACTGGAATTACTCCCTCAGCAGTGGCGTCTAGACTTTTTTCGATGGGTTCCAATTCCATGGCAGAGCTGGCTTCACCCCCATCATATGCAACGACGTTAGACCACTATTGAAGGTTCATGACGATGTGCTACTAAATCATTAGAGTTTGAATACGATTGCATACTGCTCAGCAAGCGGCGCGAAAAGATGACGAGTGCGCTCCTTGTTTCCGGTGGCAAGACTGCGGAATGCTAGGTCAAACGAGCTCCGTATCAGTCAGTAGTAAATCATCCGATCCCCGTTCTTAGTTATGAGCTTTTTTCGCCTCGATCCTTCATTGTTTGTATGTCGTGGTGGCGTCAACCCGAAAGCTTGTAGTAGAGCACCTTAAGCCAACGAGATCCTCAGTTGACCTCGTGTAGTAATTCTGGCTATAGAATCTCGAAATAAATTATGAGATCAACTCCGTAACAAAATTTTGATGGCGCTAGTGAGACCTGGTATATGGTTGTTGGCGCTCTCATTTCCTCCCAAGTGTATTGACTCTTGCCAGGGTTGAGACTGATCGATTCTGTGTACCTCATTTGACAATGTGAGCTGTCTGTTGCTTTCTAGACGATGATCAACGCGCAAATTATAGTTAACGAAAAGCATTAAGCTCAGAAGTAGCGCCTTCTTGAAGGCCAGGGAAATGGATCATTCAGGCTGACAGGCTGCAGGTAGAGTCGATTCCTCCTTGGTGCAAAGTTACCATACACTTGCCATCGACGGAGCAGAGCATTAGAAATGTGCCCTTTTCACAAAACAGATACCAGAATCGTGCTCAGTAAGGCGTGGTGGCTGGTTCTGGGAAGCGCCCTTTGGGATCGCGGCGCCCTTGGCCTCTCACAAGGGCGCAATCGACTCGGGCACATGCTAGTTCTACAGAAGGATTCGTCGCTGCATGTATCTTTCTATGCATCTAGGCAGAATCGAACTACTTCTTAAGCGTTATCATCCTTAGATTCGATTGCGCTGCCTACACAAAAGCCTTATCATATCACACCCAGCTTTGCCTACCTACGATCATCCTCAATCTTGATTGACCCCTCCCGCATTATGGCAGTATCTCTAGGTGGTGTGATGAATCCGTACCCCTCCAAAAGTTCAGATGAAGATGTTGTAGCCTACACGACGTCATCGATCTGGTCTGAGTTTGAGGAAGACTTTTCGCAAACATATTCACAGGACTGGTCCCGGACATACGACTTTGACCACTGTCCCTGCTGTTACCCCCGGCCTATCGACGATCTCATAGCCGAAGCTCAGGAGGTCTCTCAGTTCCCCTCCCGCTGCTACACCACGTCGGACTACAGTGATTTTCGCGCCTCGACCCGCGCTCAGCAACGCAAACGCAAAATTCGCGAAAATAATGGTGGCTGCAACAGCTACCGATGCCGCAAGATGGAGCAAGCGCAGCAAGACATTCGAAACTTGAAAAGAAAACGAGAAGCGATCAAGTGGGCGATACGGGAGAGTCAGATCAAAACTCCATGTCTTGCTGCGAAATCAGGGAGAAGAACAAGGCACTGCTTTGTGACATGGGACATGTCCGTTGAAGAGGAATTGGACGACTCGACGCGCCAAATTGATACCACAACATACGATCACGCAGAGACTCTCGTAAAAGAAGAAGCATCCGTTGACCTGGATGAGAATTTGGTAGAGTGGTGCATGGTATCAAGTGCAGATTCAACAGCGGTCAGTGAGATGAATTTGCATCATCGCGAAACAGATACTACTGGGCTGGTGGGTTCTGAGCAAGGAGATTCTCAGATACGCTTTTGGCAAATCGTTGCACAACTGTACACGTGCAACACGATGAATGAAAGGGAATCAATGACTCACAAGGTAACAAGAGAGGACGTGAGGATTTATGAAGGCGAGCAGGATGTATTTTCAACTAGACGCGAGATACAGGATGAGTGGGATCTTGTTTCAGTCGCGAGCGTAGAAGTGTAGAGTTCTGATAGTCCAGTATAGGAGGAACGAAAAGTAGAAGACAGATCTCATGTACTGCTGAGAGCGAGTATCTCAAACTACTTTACCATAAGTAGTGTTATCAGTCAGACCACGTTAGCTAATTCTTGCTACTACTTCCGCCGTTCTTCTTGTTCTTGTACTTCGTACGCTTTTGAGTAGAGTTGACAGGCTCATTTGGGGCGTTTTGCGGCTTCGCTATGGTTGTCTCTTTAGTTTTGTCTTCATTGGCATGCTTGACAACAGTTGGCTTGAGCTTGGTTCCATCGTCCTTGGTGGCCGGAGCTCCAGATATGGTGATAGAGGTAGCTTTCTTGACATTTGCAAGGGAGACGACAGAGTCCTTCTTCGACGCCCCAGGGACTGATTTGTACGACAGGTCTCCAGCCTCGATCGCAGATCCGGATACTGTGACGGGTATGGAGTCATCCTGCAGGCTCTCCGCGGTGTCTAACTTGGCGTGGAAGATGCGCGCCATCGCGTCATCCACGCTACGACGATCAATATCGGGACATTGCTCAAGCTCAGCAAGCCGCTTCGCTGCCAGGTCCTCCTCAAGTTCAGCCTGCTGCATGGCTACAGGGTCGTCTTCGAGCTCCGCATTGTCTTCAGAGATCCCAGCGTTCTCGGTCTCGACTTGCGCTCCAGCTTCAAGATCGGATGAGATTGATATTGAAGTAGATGCAGTCTCTCCATGCGCGTTGGAATTGGTAGGACCAGTCTGAAGTGCCTGGTCAGACAGGGCCCTGATGACGACAGCATGCACGGTGTTGGCGAAAGCGTTCGCTGCGACTATGCGCTCGTTGTCGAGTGACAGGAGTTTCTCGCGACATGTCTCGATTGTCCCACGATCTTTGCGAGCTAATTGAGACTCGTCTCTAGCCTTGTCGAGACATAGAGTGGCAGCCCGCTGGGCGATGGCTCGTGGCTCGCCGCTGAGCTTGAAGGATGCATTGAGCTCACGAACAAAACTGTCGTTCAATCGGCGAATTTTCTCATCGTGGACAAGTTCAGAATCGCAGGCATGGCCCAGCGTGGACAAGAGAGCCGAGCGCTGTTCTTCCGACACCGATAGCTGGACGTGATGAGCATGTCGCGCAGCCAGCAAAGTCTGCTGCAAGTCGATAGTAGAGGCCGAATCCAGGTGATGGAGATCGTGCAGCGTCTGTACATCGAGCAATTCGACTGCGTGGTTCGATTGCTTGTAGCCTACGTCGATCGAAAGTATCTGGCCTTGCTGTGGTACGCCGTGCTCGCGCGGCACTGCGGGTGCATCACCGAGGATCTGCTGCGCCTGATTGGTATGAACAAGAGCTGGGGTCTGAATAGGCTCAAAATGGCTATTTTCTGTGGATTGGCTGGGTGTAGCGATGGGCATGGTTACGGTAGTGATAGGCGCAGAATCTTCGGCTAGTGCAGGATGGACAGGCAACTGTAGTGAACGACCGATGGGGGTAGCTTGAGGTTGAAAGCCCAATGCAGGCGCGAACGAAGTTTTGGACATGTCGAGGTGGCTGCTGTACTGAAGTCCTCGGGAGAGGTAAGGCTCGTGGGTGCTGGTCGTGTCAGGCACGGTTCCTGGATCCCATGAATGCTTGCCATATGGTGACCCGCCGCCGTCATTCTTGCCATCACTCCGAAAGCCATGATTTCCGCGGCCCTTCTTTCCGTTACCACGTCCGCCGCTGTTGTGAGAACGATATTGGTGCGGAGCCATGAGTGAGCGACGAGTTTTTGGCAGTATGTAGTAACGGTAGAGCGGTGGACGCAATGTGTAGCTGGGGTAACAGTGCTCGGCTCGCTGTAAGAGATGCTGATGAGTTGAACCAGTTGAGCGAGCAGGGGTTTTTGAGACAGGCTGCGTGTTGTCAAGGTGTTGAAAATTTACGAAGTGTTGCGTTGCTATGGAAAAGTCTGGCAACGGCGCTCTCATTTCCGGTCGACGGCTGACCGCCGTTTGTCCTCACTTTCACTTTTGGATTTTGCACCATTCCGACTCTTGATGTCCAAAGGTCGTATTAGGATCAACGAGTGTGTTTCAACAGTCACTGGGTCTGTTGTGCTTCGAGGCGTCATTCTTAATCAATATACTGAAAGTTGAGAGGAGAGCAGACGGTCATACGGTTCGTCCCCGTGCCTCTGAGGCAGTGCCAGCACAGTAGACATTACTTACAGAGCCCCTATTATCGAGATCCTCTGCGTGTCAAAGCAGAGGTCGCATAGACAACCAAAGTCACGTGTGCTTGGAGTATGATGGAGAATGGCACCATGAAACACGCAAGACAACGTCGAGATGTAACGAAAGCGCTCTCTCTATCAAGGCAGACTCCATAGTGTTCAATGGGAGTAGAGCGACCTGTTCAGGCCGCCTTCGAATGGTCCTTGTGTTAGTACAGGATTGCCAGATGGGCAGGACCATGCCTTTGAGAAGTTCTTGCAACGCTCGCGGTCCTAACAAGATATACGTAGGCAGAGAATGCTTGTTGACATGATGCACTTTGATGACGAAACTGCATTATGAGGTTGAATATGCCGGCAAGCCAAGTTCGTCCATGGGGTATGAAAGTTGCCGAAAGAGGTGGTCAGAGTCAGCTCGATGTGCACAATGCTGATCTGAAACCCAATCGTCGACGATGTAGTGTCGTGAGCGTGGGCTCCGAGGAAGCAGAATACGGACAGGCTTGAGTACACGGAGCCTTGACGGCCAATGGCACAGAGGTCAAAAATACCCGGTCGTACCAACGGTCCAGGTGAGACACGGGCGAGGACGTCTCTGTTGGGTGCAGTCAGATGAGTGACTGTACGTGTGAGACGTACGATACAAGGCGACATGGGAGCGCGTGGGGGGAGAAGGCCATGTTGACAATCGACTTGCGACGCAGGGTGTCAGACGAGGGCGGTATTATATCAGCTTAGACCAACAGGTCGCGAAATGTGTATGGGATCTACGCGATATGGCTAAGACGAATCGGCGGCCCCTTGCAGCGTGCACCACCAACGGCGGGGCTTGGGATTGTGGGGGTCAGGTTGTGTTCGCAGCGAGGTAGGATTGCGGTCAAGGGCTGCTGGCCAGCAGTAGCATATCGCTTGTCCACGAGTGGGCCACGCCGAATGTTGCGACTCTTGCGACTCTTGCGACGGGATTACGCGAAGCTTGACGTAGGTAGGTATGCATGTACTGGGTCGTGGAGCGGATCTGGCGTTGTTGAGCTGCCTGTTGCGGCGTCGGTGGCCGAGCGGCCTGAGGCACAAGATCGGCGGCCGTACCACAGGCGACGACAAGCTGTGTCAGTCGAGGACACCTAGGCAGCACCAGGTCGATCTCGTGGGACTGCAGATAGACATCGGGCCGACGGTGGGCAATGGACGAAGCCGCTGGAGAGCAAGCCGCGGGCCGGGCTGGGTTCTTGCTCGCTGCCGGACCCCCAGGCTGGCCGTGGCTGGCCAGATGGCCTCGTTCGGAAGATTTAGCGAATGGGCAGGCGAGCGCCCTGGGCCGGCGTGTCGTGTCGTGTCGCACCCTCGCCAGGACCCGACAGCTTGGGTCGTGTCTTGGTGTTGATGCACGCCCTGCTTCGGTGCTGCGTCCCTGGGTCTTCTCGTCAACGAGCCCGCCCGCCAGAGTCGCTGTCGTCGTCGCCATGGGCCTCTCTGCGCATTCCGGCGGGTGCTGAGGCAGCGGACGTGTGGCTCTCGCTGTCCCGCCGTCGCGCCCGGTGGGCAGGGCGCGTACGCAGCCTCGCGGGCGGCCGTGGTCGCGCGCGCTGATATCGCGAGGCGCTGTGGGAGAGGCCACGCCCACGCAGCGCATCGCCGTCGATTGGACGGGGAACGCTTGCTGCAGGCCGCAGGCTGCCCAGGTGGGTTAGGGAAAGCAGACCAGAAGCACCCTTGGCGCGCCTTCACGCTGCAAAATCTCGGCCTCCCTCGTCGAGGGCACCGTCCGCCGTCCTGGCTCCTGTTCCTGCTTGTTCTCCATGACTGCTGCCAGTCGCTCGCTGCCCGTCGAGTCTGCTGTGCGCCCCCCGTGCTTCTGCTCCGACCGCCCCGGCCCTCGCCCCTCGAGCCCTGCACGGCCGCCCTCACGACTGAACCCGAGCCTGAACCTGCGCCTGAACCTGCACCTGAACGGCCACGGCCAGCTCCCAGCTCCTTGCAGCGATCCCCCCTCGACCCCTCCCCTCCAGCGTCCGGGCTGCCACCACGCGCGCCCTTCACCACCATCGCCCGCTGCTCCGGCTGTGTGTCTCCCCAATGGCCGCCCCGAAGAGGGACGCCGCTGCAGCCTCGCCGCTGGCGCGCGTGATGCGCGAGTTCGACGAGCTGGTGCGCGCCCTGGAGACGGGGCTGCTGCGCTCACTCAACACCACCACCGCCGCCGGCAGCGACACACTCGACCGTGACAGCATCAGGCGCGAGGCCTGCCGCCTCGCCGTCTCGGACCTCAGCACAAAGTACGCGCGCAAGCACATCCGCCAATCGCTGCACGCCGCCGAGTGCGCGGGCAAGCGCGTCGAGGACCACCTGCAGACCATCACCGACACCGACCACCGACCAGATCCCTATTCCGACCACGGCGACGGCGGCCTGCGCGGGCTGCACAATGGCTACTTTCGCCTATACTCGACCGAGCTCTTTGACCTCCTGGGACAGCCCACCGACCTGCGCTTCGGCTCGCTGCGCTTCCACAAGAGCACTCCGCTGCCGTTCCCGCGCCCGGACCTCGCGCCCCACGCGCCCGCGTCCTGGGTGAACGTCGAGCTCGCCCTGAACGACTCCTTCTTCGTCGCCAACTCGCTCGAGACCCTGCCGTACCACACCTTCCGCCTGCCCACCACACCCTCGCTGCAGAACCGCGGCATACTGAGCCGGAAGCTCGAGGACAACGGCGTGTTCCCGACCTTCGACTCGTGGCTGCTCTTCACTTTCCTTGGCAACGGATGCATCAAACTCGAGGTGCCTGTCGAAATGTGCGCAGACGTCTACGGCGGGCCCCTGCGCGGCCGCGAAAATGACGAGGTCTTGTTCTGGGGGTTCTTCGTCGACGACGACATGGGCTCATAGTGCTACCTGCTTCTTGGGACGGAGTTGAGGACGAAGCTAGACGGGGCTTTGGCTTTGGCGTTGGGCGCCTTTTGTACCGTTGGCACGCCGAGTACGCCGACATTGTGCGCGGCTACGCACTCACGACTCACGAATCTCTTTGTTGTCCATATCATTCTGCTCCGCTGAGCGCTCTATCCTTACCACCTCGGTCCTACCTTCCTTTCACATCCATATTTACATGTACTTTGGGCGGCATTTTCGCATAGCATTGAACACTCAAAACGGCAGAACAGAGGTAGATGGTAGAACAGCATTGATACGCGAACCAGGCATCAAGGTACGCCATGTAGTGGTAGACAAACAAGAACGAATGAGATGCGCGGGAGCAACGTTGTTCCGAGGATTTGCCCTTGCAGAACAAAACAGTTTTCCAACCAAGCCTACTCTCTCACAACGCGCAGCCCCACCAATTCCCCCATTGACCATGACCGCCATGCAGAAGCCCACCGAGACCTCCCCAGCTGTCGCCGCATTCAGAATAGCCGACGAGCCGTCCGACGCAAGCGGTAGCGACAGTGACCAATCAGCGCAGAGCGAGCGCGACCTCTCACCATCAAGAAAAGAGCAAAAGGTTTCAAAGTCCAAGAAACGGCGGACACTCAAGCAAGAGCGTCGCCAGGTCGGAGCACTCACAGATGAGCTGGGAACACTGCTGGGCGCTGCCTTCCAAGAGCCCACTGAAAGTCCCGTCAACATGACGACGCCTTTCGGTACGTGAATAAGTGCACCATCTCCAGAGGGCCAACGCATCACCTTGACCCAACAAAGCTTGCCTGCGAAACGTCCCGTGGAAACTTGAGCTGAATGAATTTTGCAGGCGTTGCGCATGCAACCGACCATGACCAAGCAATGGACCTGGAGACCACAAGCACAATTACAGAAAAGACAATGTGTAAGTCTTGCCATTGCGAATGCGGGCCCCATCAAAGCCTCTTTTCATATAACATGGCTAAGCGCAAGTAGCAAAACGAACCCGCCAGAATATGATGAAGATGGAGCAGCGCAGACTAGCACGTGAGATGCAAAAGCAAGATCATTCCCGCCAGCAAGCGGCTGTACTTGTTCAGGCAAAGCCCTCATCTGGATCTTTGCAAAATCAGCGAAAGCAGAATGCCAAAGAAAAGACACAGGCGAGGAGACTACGGAAGGAGAAGGCGCGGGCGAGGAAAGCAGGCACAGAAGCGATGGACATTGGATGATCCGGCACCCGAGGTCTGCTAAGCGACGAAGCAAATTCATTGCATCTTCTATCGTGATTCCCTCTATGGTAAATCGAGGTAATCTTAGTGCTGTCGTCGGCGACACGCCACATCGCGAGTGAACCTGCCTTCACCTCATCCGCCAAGGCGCTAAGAGAGCGCTCGACTCACGATCACTCTGTAGACCATCTCTTTCCCGCTACTTCGTAACGGTCCGAGAACAGCAAGATGAGTGGCTTCGCACATGAACCCAATGGTGCCGCCAACCGCAGCAACATGGAGGGAGCCATGGCGGCCTCATCAATCGACGTGACCAAGTGGATTGAAGACCTTACGAGCACTGACAGCAAGGCCACCAACGACGAATCTGAGATTGTCTGGATTAAAACCGTCAACAAGGGACCCACCCATCATGGACGGAGCCCGCTACAGCGCAAGGACGAGGAGATGGACGAGCCCACACTAGAGCAGAGAATAGTGAGGCCGAGCACGCTAACTGCTAGGCGCGGAAGGCAGCAGAACACATCCACCGTCACAAAACATCGAGAAACCGAGAGGGCGAGGGCGAAGCTTCCCCCTACTCCCCAGACATGGTGGCCGCACCGAGAGAAGCTGATGAGACGAAGAATGCGCCGTGAAGAACAAATGCGTGAGGCTGATGCCGCCGAGGACACTTCGAAGGAACTTAGAGCTCATCATTTGAACCCTATCGAACTGGCTGCATTCGATCGAGCGGTCCAAGATACCGTACAGCGGCTCGAGGCTGAAGACAGCCGAAGCAAGAAGAGAAAAAACAGGAAGGCCCGAACGAGACTGTTGAGGGCGCTCCAAATCGTCACGAAGAGGTCCCGCGGCAGTGCAGGACGATCCCCGCATAATATTCCACCGACCAAGACTGCCGCCTCCGCCGCTTGGCCTCTGTCAAGTGAGGTTGTACCGAGTACCTATGAGGACAAAACCCTACACACACCTGTGTCAGCTGTGGTCTTTCCCAATATCGATCAGGCGCATTCCGCTAACCTATCCATGCGTGGATCTCCCAAACACGATACAGCACTAAGCCAATATTCGGCCATGGTCAAGCAAGAGCCTCAACAGGAGCTCACCATTGGGTCAGGAATTCTTACAGATCTTCATCAAAATCAAGCATTGATCTGGGAGCAGCACGAGGCCACAATGGATGAGCATTTCGCGGCTTGTGGTGTCCCTTTGATCGTCCGGAGCACGAAACTCGCCATCCAGAAGAAAGGCTTCCAGATCCAAGCTGAGACTGAGCTCCAGGTCGCCCATGCTAAGCGCATCACCGGATCCCACGCAAGTATCGGCACACGAGCTTGTAACACCGACTTTGGTGGTTCGATCTTTGACGTTGAATTTCCTAAAGACGCGATATGGGAACTGTCTTCGACACAGCTGTGGAAGTGTTATGAAGGTGGTCAGAGCTGGAATCAGCTTGGCTGGATCCCTGGCGGCTATCTTCGTATCAAAGAAACGCGCGCAGCTGCCCGGCATCACGGCGCATCGGGCGATATTATCCTGGAGTTTGGCAGTCGTGCATTTACTGCAGAGGGCATCTCGATCCCCAGATTCACAGATGCTCGGCCCATTGACGTCCATGTCAAGGACCATGCTGGAGGAGATAAGTTCCCGGTCCGCTTAATCTTCTTCCAAGGCGGTCATGTCCATGTCATCTTCCCTGCTGCGCCCCTTGTACAAGCGGATCCTGGCTGCGATACCATTGGTGCGGTCGGCAAAGAGGTTGAGTTCTCTGGCGTACTTATGGGGAGCGTAGACTGATTGCGAGATGGCTGTATGCTCAATTCCAGACGAGCAATTCTTGCCCGCAGAGCGAGGGAATACTGTGGCACAATGGAATTCAACCTCTTATACTCATTGGCCTTTTCTACTTTCATCCTGCCCCATCCTGTGCCGATTAATGTCTTACCGTAACGTGCCATCAAATTCATCACCTACACGAGTACTGATGACCCTGAGGTAGGACCTGGCGTCTTCCGGCAGCTCTGTCGCTTTGTGCGGGCAGTTCTTATCAATATCCGGACAAACCTGTGGATCGTGAAAATGGAGAGGGAGAGTGCATATTCATACTGTTTCATTCCGACCTAAGATCTCCTATCAAGGGAGATCAACCGGCTCATGGAGAGTGCGATTGGTACAAAAGCTCAGATTAGGCGTCCCAAAGTTGTCTTCAGTGAAGCACGCTGAACGTTGCTGTACGGACGGGCTTGGCTGAAGCGCGTAGTACAGAGCTCCGTAAACCACACGATCGTGAGAAGCTTCGGTGCTTTAGTATACAGGGTCTCTTGTCTACCTCAATCTGTGCTCAAGCACCCATGACCAACCTGTCATGCAAAGAATCTGCCATCATCCAATTCACCCTCTTGAAAACGTGATTGTCGTATCACCCACCGGTCCCTATTAAAGTTAACGCTGGGAGGAGAGTTGCGACGACGCCGCCTCCTGAGCCCGCCTCTCTCTCTCCACATTCGTCGGTCGGCCTCTCTTCTTCTTTGGAGACACGTTTGCATCCACCTGCGCGCCGTTTCCTCCCAACCCTTTCTCGCTGGCCCTCATCACCCCAACTTCTTTCCTCACCTTCTCTTCCGCTGCATTCCACGTCACTGCTCCAGCGCCATCAGAACCCTTCTCCTTCACGCCAAGAAACTCCATGCACACTGACCCTTCCTTGCCAACCCTCTCGCTCTTCCTTCCCGTCAGCAGCAATCCCAGGTCCATCGTCAGCATGACGTATCCGTTTCCAAGGCAGGTCAAACCCAAAGTGTACCCTTCTTCGCTCGTCGTCAGCGTTGTGCTACGATACGACGCGTGTGGTGGCGCCGTAAAAGCTAGTACCGAATACGCCATGGGCCGCGGTGCAAGAGAGAGTCTCGCCGTGTAGGTGTGGTTTGCGGCCCTGAAGCCAGAAGGACGCTGAATGGAGAGCATGCGTTGACCGTATCCATACTTGTCGACATGTGCGCTACTGTATCTGGGACAGTACAGGGAGTAAACGCCTTCGAGCTTGCCCAGTGGGACAGGGATACCTGCCATGATCGCGTTGCGCAGAAACCGCTCAGCCTCGAGAGCCGCGGCGACGGAGTGGTCGAAAGCAATCTGTTCGGCGTCGCTGCATATAGTCATTTTGACCGTGTTGGTGTCATCTTCGCGTATAAGTTGAAGGGCTTGTTCGGACTTCGAGGAGCAGCCCGTAGCATTCTTCAGACATGGCAGAGGTCCAGCCGCATCGTTCATACCCTTTGCGCGAAGGTGCGCATGAAGATGGCCCAACTCGGTGGTGAAGTCGACTTTAGCTTGAGAGGCGACAGAAGCGACAGAGGCGTACTCAACGGTATGACTGCTTGCTTCATTCTGGGCTCCCCGCTTCTTGGTCTTGCCCTGTGAACTGGGCGCGAAGAACGGATCATAGTCGGGGAACGGGCTGGAAGTTGGCTTGCTGATGCGGGCAAAGGCGTCTTTGATGCTCATGGAAGATACGCTTGACACTGAGGTAGCACGTCCACTTGGTCGAGGCCTAGACTTGCTGCTTAGTGGCTGGGTGCGACGCAGGTTGGCTGTCGTAAGCGCCGGTGCTTCATGTTCAAGGCCTTCGTTCGCAGTGATAGACTGCGCCGCAGGAACGCTATCAGATGGTTGTTGAATTGTCTCGTCGAATTTTGAGGGCTTGCTTCCGGTGTTTGTTCCAAGTGCTGCCGAGAGACTGAACGGAACGGGCGTCTTCCATTCAGCATTCGCCTGCTGCGGCATCTGCGACGTCGGAGTCTCTCTCACTAGTATCTCTGAAACACCACCACCACGTGGTGTATGGGGATGCTGCGGGGAACCAGTAGTGCTGGAGACACGCATATTCGACTTCTGTGGAGGTGGGAGCGGAATCGGTGTCTTTTTTGGAGTCGTTACATAAGGCGACGCGGTTGCCGTTGGATCCTTGCTTTGGCTGGAGACGGGTTTCGTAAGCAGACTCTCCCGCTGCTCGCCCGCCTGGTCCTTGGTTGCTTTGTCTGATACATCGAGTGCTATAGTAGTGGTAGACTTGGCCGGGCCGGACTCTCTGCGCTTGTCCTTCTTCCTCTTCTTAGAAGAATCTTCAGTGACTTTGGAGGGCGCAGTTTCGCTCTCGGGTTGCACTGCCTCGATACCAGAGCCGGAGTCGACGCGTCCAGCCTTACCAGATGGATGTGTTTGAGCATCTGCCTCGCTGAGTCTCTTACGTTTCTTGCCGGATCCATCAACACCGTGCGCGCCTTTGTCCTTCTTCTTCTTAGATGAAATCTCAGTGACTTTCGTGGGCGCAGTCTTGCTCTCGGGTTGCACTACCTCGATGCCAGAGGCGTAGTCGCCGGTTTCAGCCTCGCCAGATGGATGTGGTTGAGCATCTGCCTCGCTGAGTCTCTTGCGTTTCTTGCCGGGGCCATCGGCGCTGTGCGCATCTTTGTCCTTCTTCTTCTTGGATTTCTTGCGATCGTCTCCTGACAAGAGATGTGTAGAGGCACCGGCCGGTGCTGTAGTAGGACCAGTAATGTGATTCTCCGCAGTCGCGTCCATGGACTTTTTCTTCTTCTTCTTGTCTTTTTTCTTGTGCTCATCATCTGCCATGCCGTCCACAGAGCGCGCCGCTTCGTCAATCACGGCTTTAGAAGGCTTTGGTTGCGGCTTGTCGTCCTGGAAATCCATCGTATTATACACATGACGCCGTGCTGGCGGTGCATTGCCGTAGCGGTGATGTTGCGGCACCTTGTACAAACCGTACGGCGGCATATTCGAGTTGCAACTACTACGCTGGAAGTCAGCCGTGGCTTCTCCAACAACTAACAGCTTTACCAACGTACCGCGTGACGCGCAACCTGGTAAGATCGGGTCAAAGGAGCGAAGTCGGCTACGCGCTCCAAAATTGCACCGAAAGGACGGGCAGGCGCAGAGATAAAGTCGAAAAGAAAGTAGAAGGGCTGATCGCAACTGTGTATTGGTGAGGGTGAGCTGAAGCGAGGAAATGAGGTTTGGCCACGTGCCGCGTGTTGAAGGTGAATGCGGACCTTAGCGTGGCTTGACAGTCTACACTGCGCCCGTGAGCTGACAAAAGACGCGCATCGCAAAATCAAACCAGGCCCATCCGAATATCGTAAATGAAGTGATGTCTTGCTGTAGCGACGTCTACCTTCTATGGGCTCTATATGCAAATGCAGTCGCTTGAAACAATACTACAGGTTTCCCGCTGTGTTACGTCTCTTCACGGCTATTTACTCCTTCTTCGGCCGACCGTTCTGCACGCTGCCATTGTACTCCTCAATCTCGCCCTTGTTGATAAAGTACGCGCGCTCAAAGAACTTGAGCACTTCATCGATCAAACTGGAGTTTGTTAGCAGACTGTATAGGACTAAATCGCGGTGCTCTACTCACATGATTGGTGCGCTGATGTATAGCACCGCCCTCCACTCACTCCAGTCTAATGGGATGACACTGAACAAGCCCTGCAAGAATGGGATGTAAAGGAGCGCAAAATGTAGGGCCATGCTCAAAGCGATAGCTGCGACGAGCATGGGATTGGCCCACAGGGGAAGTGTGAGCAAAGACTCGGAGCTACTGAGGGCATTCATGGCGTTCAGCATCTCAATAACCACCAGAATAGACAACGAAACCGTGGATGCTGACTTGGCCGCATCGTTGCTGAAGATCTCGCAGCCGATTTCCGGGAAGGCGCGGGAGCACTGGTGGAAGTGACTGAGCTGCCAGAAGCTGATCTGTGGGCCTGCAGGATTGAACATGAACCACCACGCGTAGCCACCCACGGTCGCTGCACCAACATACGTGCCAATGACCATATAGCGGAAAAACAACCAGCCACCGACAAGAGGCTCGTCGCGCTTGCGCGGTTGGCGTTTCATTACATCATGATCTGGTGGGTTGAAGGACAGAGCTGTTGCGGGGAGACCATCGGTGACGAGGTTGACCCAGAGGAGTTGGACGGGGATAAGTGCTTCAGGCATGCCCATTGCGGCCGTCAAGAAAATGGAGACGACTTCGCCAATGTTGGACGAGATGAGGTATCGGATGAATTGCTGCGTGTTGTTGTAGATGGAACGGCCCTCTTCGACTGCGCCCTCAATCGTAGCGAAGTTGTCATCGACGAGGACCATGTCAGCGGCGAGTTTAGCGACATCGGTTCCAGAACCCATTGCTACACCAATGTCGGCCTTCTTGAGAGCGGGCGCATCATTGACGCCGTCACCAGTCATGGCGACAACTTCACCAGCTTGTTGAAGGAGATCAACGAGCTTGGATTTGTGAGTAGGCTCGGTACGAGAGAATAGGGAAGCGTGTTTGGCGGCGTGCATCTTTTCAGACTCGCTGAGGTCGTCGAACTGACGGCCTGTGTAGCTCTTGCCGGTCAGGTCCTCGTTCGGTCCAAAAACGCCAATCTGGCGGCAGATGGACTCGGCAGTGTTCTGGTTGTCACCCGTGATAACCACGACACGAATGCCAGCGGAGCGGCACTTGGCTATTGAAGCACGCACTTCAGCCCGAGGGGGGTCCAGCATGCCAACAAGGCCGATTAGAGTCATCTTCTGCTCGAGCTGCGTATATTCCTTGGTCGTCTTGGCCTTGTGGAGAAGTGGGTTGGAACCAACATCGTCGACCGACGCAAGAGCAATGACACGGAGCCCGCGATTGCCATACTCGATGATTTCCTTGTTGATCAGGTCGACCAGTTGCTTGTTCAAAGAAACCTTCTTGCCATTGCTACCTACAACAACGTTGGTGCAGCGGGATAAGACGGATTCTGGTGCACCTTTGACGAGGAGTTTCTGCGAGTCACCGTCCTTGACCAGAACCGACATGCTCTTGCGATCGCGCGAGAATTCATAGGTGGCCAGACGAGAGAGCTGCTTTTTATAGAAATTGCTTGAAAAGTCGAGGCGTTGTTCGGGAGAAGCATTGGCGCGGCTTGCGTTGAAGTTCGAGTCTGGGGTACCGACTTTCTCTACGAGGACACGAAGCGCGCCTTCGGTAGGCTCGCCAACAAGACCGTAAGTACCATTCTTGGAATCGTAGGCTAGTTCGGCTTCGTTGCACAGTGCGGTGACTTCGCAAATCTGTCGTACAGTGGCAGAGGACGCAGCCAAGTTGCCCAAGGGCCGGCCTTGAAAGGAGACCTGTCCCTCAGGCGCAAAACTGGTGCCTTCCACATCGAACTCCTCGAGACCGTTGCCATTCTCACTGATGAAGACCATCTTGTTCACGCTCATTTGGTTGGTAGTCAACGTACCGGTCTTGTCGGAGCAGATGACGCTGCAGCTGCCGAGCGTCTCCACGGAGGGCAAGCTTCGCACGACAGCGTTCCTCGCAGCCATCTTTCGTGTTCCCAGAGCCAGACAGGTGGTGATGACGACAGCGAGGCCTTCTGGAATAGCAGCCACGCCGAGCGAGACGGCAATCTTGAGGTAGTAAATGGCTCCCTTGGCGAAGCTGCCGTGCGAGGGGTCGCTGAAGTTCTTGTAGTTGATAAGCCACACCAGAATGCAGATGGCCGAGATGACCTTGGCAAGCATGTCGCCGAAGTCGTTGAGTTTCTCTTTCAGAGGCGTGGGCTGCGAGATTTGCGAGGTGATGCTTTCATGGATGTCTCCAATCGCAGTGTTGCCGCCCGTCAACACAACCAAGGCGGTTGCATGGCCGGTGACGACGGTGGTTCCAGAGAAGAGCATATTGACTTGGTCCTGCTTGACGGCGCTTGCATCCTTGACGGCACGCGTATCCTTGGACACGCTCTCGCTCTCGCCGGTCAGAATGGACTGGTCGACGTTGAAGCTGTTGCTCTGAATGGACAGAATGCGGCAATCCGCAGGTATCCTGTCGCCAATGGTCACCGAGACGATGTCACCAGGCACCAAGTCGTCGGCCTTGATCCGGTGGAGGTGTCCGTCGCGCAGTACCTTTGCCTCGTTGGCCGAGTATTCCTGGAGGGCGGCGATGGCCTTCTCGGCGCTGGTCTCCTGCGACACGCCGACGACGGCATTGAGGACAAGGATGGTAAGGATCTGTCGAGGCGTGTCAGCGTTCGTCAATGGTGCGGGCAACGGGAGATACGTACAACTGCGGGATCCACAAAGGCAGTCCAACCCTCTCCGTCTTCGAACAGTGCAAGCACAAACGACACAGCTGCAGAGCCTAGCAAGATGATGACCAGCTGGTCCTTGAACTGCTCGAGGATGAGCTCCCAGATGGGCGTCGGCGGGTCTTCTGGCAGTGCTGTTCCCGCGCGTTAGCCGAATCTATCTCTGCCGCGCCTTTTCGACCATCGCATACCATTCTTGCCGTGCTTTTCGCGCAGGCTGGTGACCTGCTGCTCCGACAGACCCTTCTCCTCTGTCACCTGGAAATGCTTGAGCGCCTCTGCAGGCGTGCGGGTGTATGCATTGTCCATGCCTCCCACTAAATCTCCACCGAGTCGCTGCTCGCCGTCGCTGGCAGCTCGTTTATTCGACGAGTATTCTCGACGTATGTGGTGCGTGACCGTGATGGGAAGTTCAATCGTGTCAAAGTGCGCGAGGGCGTGGTCAATTCGAGGGCTTGGTAAAATACCAATGCTGTCTAACGAGGCGCGATGATGTACAAGCCTTTGGTGTGGGTTTCCCAGCCTTCAGCGAGAGGTGAGCTACTTCCAACGAGACACGGTGTCTTTGGGCGAAAGGTGCAAACGACAGTGTACCGAATCTTCGAGACGCTTGCAAGACCACGGCAGTACGGCTGGTCAAGATCGGTTCGTCGGCGCAATTCTCTGCTTCTTCGGCATGCGTCGCTCCAAGAAATCTGTCCTCTCAGAACCCGCCACAGCGCGCTAGGCCACAATGGGAAACTATTCTTTGCCCCAAGCCTCGCAATGCTGGTCTGCCACGTTCTTGGGCGCATGCTACAAGCCGCCCAATGCTCACGTCCCCTGCCGCTTTTCTTTCCATGCCTGGAGTTCGATACGTATGTACATGATGCACATGTGTCCGTAGATGGTGGCAGCTGCAAATTCGGCCCAATTCCGACAGCCGACCACGTTTTCGGAAGGAACGGCCTTGCCCCGCGATACGTCCCCCCACCTCTAATCAGCGTCATCGATGCTTGTACTTGTAGCTGCAAGCAATCGGGTCATGCAGGGAAGCAAAGCAGAGCCTCAGAGTGGGGGCAGCACACGTTTCCCACTGCTGCACAACACGACTGGCCTCATCACTAAATGAGCACAACCGATGAATCTTGTTCACGTTTTGATTATATGATGGCGACAGATATGCCGTTGTCATCTACTGAGGTCGTTGCAACATTGTATCATCAAAAGGGTATCAAGGATAGCTCGAACCCGGGAGCTATCCACCAAACGCCAGTGCGAGCGCCGCGCTCCATATGCAATGTGCCACCAAGCCCAAGAGCGCTCAGCTTGGGAATGCTAGAAAAAGAAAACATCATCTGCTCCGCCTTCAGTGGTCCTGACTGCAATACGTCCGTATCAGTCGAACAATGTCCCTTGTAACAAACGGCTTGGTCACGAAGCCGCGCATGCCGCTATTGACCGCCTTCTCCAGGGCCGCGTCTGTCACATCTGCACTGACCGCTAGAATCGTGGGTTTCTTGCCTGTCGCTGCGTATTCTGGCATCGCAAGAATAGCGTCTGATGCCTGGAACCCGTCAAGCAACGGCATCCAGAGGTCCATGAGCACAACATCAATGGCCTCGGTGGACGGGGCTTGGGCGTTGCGACGCATCGTTTCCACGGCATCGTGGCCGTTGAAGGCCGTCGCCACATTTGTGTATCCTAGCCGGCCAAGCATGTTGACCAAGACTCGACGATTGATTGCGTTGTCATCAACGACGAGGAAGTTCAATGGCAGGTGTTTCGCGAGTTCGGCTGGTGGAATGTCTTGCTCAGAAGAGATGGCTCGACGGTGATAAGGAGGTGACGAGCTACGATTGGGTGTTGCGAGACCTGTATCAACGACTGTCGCTGGGTGGATGGCAATGGTTGGCGTTTCATGTTCCGACTTGAATGGCTCGTGTGTCAAGGGTGGTGTCACAGGTGCGTGGTTGATATTCAGATGTGGGACCTCGGGGTCGACGGACATGCGCGCCTTGATGGATGGTGTTGGGGATCCAAAAGGCGTCGTTGGGCGACTGCACACCTCACCAGGAGCAAGTGGGACGCGCATCTCAAATTCCGACCCTTTGTTGGGGCCAGTGACGTGAGAGCGCAAGCAGAAGAGGTCCCCTCCAAGCTTCCTTGCGATACCCTTTGCTACCATCAAGCCCAGCCCAAGACCCTCGCTCTGCCTTGTTGTCGAATCATCTTCCCGGGAGAAGGGCTTGAACAGGTTGGGGAGAAATGCCGCAGGAATGCCAGAGCCTGTATCTTTGATATTGATGACAATGTAGCGACCCTTGGCGCTGAGTGTCGCCTGTAGCGTGATGGACCCGTCATGAGTGAACTTGATAGCGTTCAAAGCAAGACACGACACCATCTTGGCGAGGTCTCTCTCATCAATCAGAATCGTGTCTGGAACGCCCGGGGAGACTGTCCACTCTATCCATTTCGTGTGAGCCTCGCCATTTGAGCTGCGTGTGCGCACTTCGATTCGTTCTCCCGTCTCCGTCGCTTCCGCAATCGCTGAGTCGGGCCTGCCACCAACTTTGAGAGCATCGTTGATGACATACTGCAGTACTTCCCTCAAATTCGCGTGCCGGATCCCAGGTACCTTGGAGTGCTCGGAAGCAAACATGGGGGAGCTTGTAGAGTCACACCGCCCTGAGGATGTCTTGTGGGAGCAGAGCCTATCCATATGAGCTACTTCCACGAAACTGGTATCAGGAGGACACGAAGCCGTGCCGCGGATCGGAGGCTCTTCCGAGAACGACTCTCGGATTCGTTGACGAACAGGTCTTGACACGCGAGCCTTGTTGTGAACGTCTGCCCAGGACACCTCATCCCGCCGGCGCTTGATGCCTCGAAGCGGCGTTGAAGCCAGGCTGTTGCCCGAGATCATTAGATCCGGACGCATCTCACGCCAGAATGTGTTCCATTGGTTAGGTGTTTTGTCAAGTGGCGACAACGGGGTTTCGGGAACGCCCATGTTCATGTCGTAAGCGTGCACAACATTGTCGGCGGCTTCCACTGCACGCCTTGAGCTGTCTATGCAAAAGTCAGTTCTGTTCCCAGGGCATGATCAGGAGTGTGCAGAGCTCAAAGACTACCAGTAATCGCAACCTCGGATGCTGACTAACCTTGTACGGCTTCGATGTTCTCTTTGAGCGTCTCGAGCACCTTGCGAGTCCGGAGGTCCATATTCATGTTCTCGGCAGCTTCCTTGAGGTTTGCCATCATGACATCGAGCATGCCGACTACGCCTTGCATTGGTGTTCTCAGCTCGTGCGAGAGGCTCCTGGCATATGGCTTCAATGATTGGGCAACGGAAACAGCCTCGTGTGGAACGATCTTGGTCTGGATGGCTGGTGCTGATTTGGCCGAGGTTGCGAAGTTGTTTCCCTCCAGAACTCGACTTAATATCATATCCTCCAGGCTGTGGAAGAGCATCTCTAAGAAGCCCCAGCTGAGAACACGTCGCGCAGCCCCCTCTTTACCCCACATGACACCAAAGTGAGCGAAACATTTCCCTTCGGCAAATAGTGGGACTCCGAGAAAGGCCTCGCCAGGGATGATTAGGTCATTGGGATTGTTAACGATGAAGTCGTTCAACCGCTCCGGAATCACGAGGATCTTGTCGTGCTTCATGTACGCACACGGACACGAATACGCGTGGTACTTGAAGTTTCGTAGGAGGCCAGGGCCATTGCCAGCGTCATCGTTGATCCAGAAAGCCTCTCCCATGAGGCATGCGCCAGGCTCTCCCAGCGGGGGCAGTTCGACAGGCACATCTTGGTCGTCAACGAGGATCCGCTTTGAGACAAAGGCATATTGGGCATCAGCGATGCGTGCAAGGCCTTTGACGAGGAGGGCCCAGAAGGAGTCGGTGTCGGCTTTGCGTAGTTCGTCCTTGAGTGCAACGAGCTGCTCGGCGGCGTTGCTCTCAGCGGGATGGTAGATGCGAGCCAGTTCCTCCTTGAAGCCGGTCTCGCCGACATGTACGACCATGCCTGGCGCTGGGCGTGCCAGACAGAGCGACTGCCGTTCGATTATATCGGGCGGGATGGCAGCATAGTCCCCCATCTTTCAGCTTCCCATGTGGGCTGCAGGCGGAAGGTGCTCCAGACGGACGGGTTCCGGGGCAGTGGTCTGATATGGTGAAGTCACGCCGCGCACTGCAAGGGATACGAGACGAAGTGTGAAGTGAGCGCTGGAGTAGGCAAAGGCAGCAGACGCAGGCACGATCAAGATGGGCCCTTGGCGGACGAAGACGGGCACAAGGTCGGACAATTCAGGTGCGGGAGCGATGACCAACAGGGAGAGGGAAGCGAAGCAGGATGGCAGGGTGAGGAATGCAGGCGGGATGCGTTTGTGAGCGGGGACGAAGGAAGATGCGAGGGAGGCAGGCGCAGTCGGCGATAGGGTTGGTTTGCGCAGACCCTCTGCTAGAGTCGCACATAAGAGGGCTGGCCGCATGTACGCCCCCATGGCGATCTAGAACGCATACCGATGCGGTGGAGGAGGCCTTTGCGTTCCCTTGGACTCCGGCGCTCCGCCCAGCGCGCACACACACAAAGAGCCGCTTCAGGCAGTTAGTCGGACCACGCTGCCCAAAGGCGCTGGTCCTCTCTCGACAACCGCGCATCGCAGCCCCGCGGTCGACGGGGCGGCGGTCATATTCTCGTCGTTGTCGGCTTTCACCAGACAGACGGGCGGGGAGAGGCGCCAGGGAGACGACGAGACGGCGCGCCAGGGACCCTGGCAGGCTTCGGTAAGCAGGACAGAGTGGGTCGCGCTTGCTGGAACAGTCTGGACGCTCTCGGCTCATGCACGATTTGCAGCGCTAACCCGGTAGTGCCTGCCGCTCGGCCCTCCTGGGGGAGCCAACCTCTGCACGCAAACACCGCCGAGCCACGCCTGGCCGCATCACAGCACGGCGCGAGGTTGTTGCGGTCGTCGTCGTGAGATGCCCTGACGGCCGCCTGTGCCATGGGGACGGGCTGTGCGTGCGAGATACGAGCGTGGAGATGAGGGTGGCCGTTGTGGTGCCGTCTACAATTATATCGCGCGACACGGTGAGCCTCGCGGTGCTGACGCGGCGGCTTCACTTTCGTACACAGGACGGCCAGGAACCCGCGTGCTCTGTCGCCTAGTGCCGTGGTGTTCGGAACGCATTCATCTACCAGGGAGCACTATCGAGGCCCCGCAAGCAGATGCTGGAGGCCGATGGCACCGACGTCAGCGGCTCCTGGACTGCGACTAGACTAGATTCTATGTTCCCAGAAGCTCGCGGTGCCTGGCACGACTCCACGCATGGCACTTGATGGTGGTCTGGCGCCGTCCGGACAATGTCTGGTGGTGAGCCAGACAACCAGACATTCACATTGCCCGTCTGCGCTGCGATCGACACCATGCAGGAGGCTGCGTTTGGCGTGCTCGTGCTTCTGCCCCCAACGGCGGCTCGGAGGTGCATCGATGCCGTGGTTGCGGACAGGCAGGCCAGTGTCCACGCACACCGCTGCAGCTCACCATGCTGGCAGTCTCGCAGAGATTGCCGTGTCATAAACCAGCAGGTCTGGCCCTCTGCCTACACAATAGCTCGGCCCTGCCAGCCTTATTTCCGCTGCTAGCAAAGCGCCCTAGCAGCGAATCATCCGTGACTTATCCCGCAATCCCGCGCCCAAGAGCAAGAGCGTCCGCCGCGAACGCTTCTTTGCTGTCCGTGAACGTCAGAAGAAGCAGGCTTTGGAGTCGACGTAACGTTACATGGCGCTGCCGCAGCCACTGACCGTCGTCGCTCCGTCTTCTCTGAATGGCCGCGCCGCAGTACCCATTCTGAAGCGCAGCGGCGCAACAGACAGGAGACGAAGAAGATCGCCGACCATCGCGAGAAAATGCCACACAGAGCCATGATCTGCACTGTTGCTCCCACTTGGGCACGATTGACGATCGCAACTTCCTTGACCAGAGCCGAGGCAGGTCTTGGCGAGGCTGCCCACCGCTCTGATAATACCTCCTTCGTGTCCTCAACATCAACTTCACGTCAAACCCTTAACGCCCTGACATGCTATTGCCAAAACACACCAGCTCTCGAAACGTTGCTGCAGCGCGACGACCCCAGCACCCAGCACCCGTGATGCGCCCTGCGACGCTAACAAACGGCAGTGAACGGGACTTCGTGCCTCCGAATCTAGTCCTTTTAGCACAATCCCCACTGTCCCACCACAACCAGAAGTTCGAGGCTGTCACCGCTAAAGCTCGACGTTTGAGCTGCTAACACATATCCATTAGATATCCGTAATCCTTTGCTGCCTCTTTGGTCCGGCAGCGCGAAACCTTCCAAACCGGGTCGTGCCAATGTCATTCGTCTGCCCGCCGTCCAGCTATCTAGACTAAACGCAGCCACACCTCTCTCGGCAACTGAAAGGAGCGATACACACCAGCATAGTTTGGCACACGCAGTCCGCCAGGTTTTGTCGCTGCATCTTTGACAGAAACGTGCACCATGGAAATCGCTACGACCGCAGCATGGCGTGATGTTGCAGCTGCACAGGCGCACGATTCTCTGAGCCATGGATGTCGGCACTCGCGTATGAGCTACTCCGCGGACCATCTGACGGAGCATCTAGACTTCGTCCGCGTGCAGACAAACACTCGGGCCTGTCGTTTGTATTCTGACGGTACCTCCTTCCACCTAGATCCTCTGCAAGCAATCTCGTCTTTGCGTAACCTCGAGCTCTGGCATTTTACATGGGCATCCTCCCCAAATCTCGTTGGCGCTCGCGGCCCGCATGGAGCCCTTGGGCACCGCCCTCTAGGAGTACGCTTCACTACTATAGTACAATGTAGGTAACAATTGTCAAGCCTTCACAACATCGGAGCAAGGAGGCGTTGCTTGGTGTGAAGCGCCGCCTGACATGGAGCACCACCCCCATGGCCTGACAGCTCTGTCTATGACGACATTCCTTCCACTGGGCTGTCGACGCTGGACGCCTTGGCAACGGTCTGGACTTATCCATGCTTGGCCCCATGCTCAGCTGTGGTCACGGCGCGAAGTAAGTGCTGCTTCTTGCAGGGAGGGCTTGCTCTCGACTTGACGTCGCTTGCGATAGTAATCGAGACAAACCCGTCTTCCTGGTCCAGACTGCAAAAGACCGCACAGTAGTCTAACGGCAATCACAACATCCTTCACCAACACGTCCCTGCTGTGTGACCTCGTCATTTCCTGGCAGCCAAATTTCATGCTAGCTGTACTGCACCGATCCGTAGCACACATTGTTGTTTGACAAAGGGCTGACTGCGTCCACCCCAAGATAAAGCAAAAGGTCTGAATCGAGAAAACTACGTGGATTGCCGTGGCATGGGCCTATCAGTCTGGCTGGTCAGATTTGACTTCCGCTTGCCTACCACTGTTCTTGAGCGTAGTGCTCGTGCCCGACGTCTAAATGGTACGATGCGGAGTTGCTATTTCGAGAGGCGGCTACAAAGGTCTTGCTGTCCTGCGCTGCGCCTCCAACTCCAAACCCGGCCACTGAGACAACAGAGTAGCTTGCCCGTCCACCGCCTGCAAACTTGCATCAACAGCTAGTTACATATTCAGTGAGCTGGGTCTGGATCTACCCGCCCATTACCCGCTCAGCTCAGCTCATGCTCAGCAGCTACCCAAAGCCAGTCTCATCAGCCAGATGACTCTAGATCCAGCCTCCACATGCATCCGAGGCACTATAAGCCACCGGGAGGATCTGGATGGAATATGGTGGTTTTAGTCTGCCGCCCAACGCAAGTTTGGAAGCGAATTCGACGCTGAACTCTTGCAAGCAATCGCTATCATGACCGCTTCAAAGAGTTCTTCCTGGGATTGACTTCTTTACCTCCGATGACACCCCTCTGTTTCGTGTCATCCTGCCTTTTCCAGGGTGTGAGAGATCCACCACCTGCAACCCATCCTATGGCCATGATGATCAAAGTGAACGGTACAGCCGTCAGAAAGAACCATCCATATGTCGTTTTCAGCGCTGAGATATCCTCATTCATGCTGTACATGCTGCTGATGAAGGAGAGCGGGATGAAGATTGTTGCCAGCCAAGTCAGGCGAGCCATGTTGTGGTTCTCTTCAAGACCACGACGAGAGTCTTCGAGACCGCGTCGCGAATCCTCGATACCGATCTCAGACGTGACGATGTCAGTAAGCCGGTCGACGCGCTCTTGCATTTCGTTGAGAGCCGCGAGAACACGGCGAAAATCGGGCTTGATATCCTCGTAGCCAGAGGTGTCCTCGAAATTGATGACGATGGTGTCTGTCACAATAGACCGAGTGTCTAATGCAGATAATGGTGAAGATGGCACGTTGATCGGCGTTGGTCGTGTCGAAGTGAGTCGTGCTGCTGCGGGAAGTGCCTGTTCGAGCGTTTCTGCTACCATTTCTCGGAAGACGGGAATTTGACGGCGCCAGGTGTGCAGTCGTTTGAGTGAGCTCTCAATCGCGTCTCCCTTGGATCGGAACAACTCAGGCATCTCAAGCTCGCGCTCGATCTGACTGAGCCGCGTTTTCACATACTCGCAGACGATAAGCCACTCCGCACAGATTGTGTAGAGCGTTGGCTTTGCAAGAATCTGCATGTTGATCTCGTGAGCGTTAGCCACTTCGAACCATGGATATGCGATTGTCATGTTGACGATGTCCTTGTACCAGGACTCTGATGCTGTGAACGTTGGCCCTGACGGCGCGTGCATCCCGGGAACAGGAAGCCAATTCGTGCGATCATGCCAAAGTGGCTGACCCTGAGAGACGGTAGGGTCTAAGAGTATGATGCCAACAGTCGAGTCATTACACTCCTTGTCTTTGCCAATCCACATAGACGTCCGCGTTCTCATTGTCGAGACAACCGCATCTTCACTGTCCTGGTACTTCCAGTGGTTCTCATCGTTGTCGGGGCGGCGCAATACATTCCACCCATTTGTTTCAAATCGCGCCTTTTGGAATTCAGCGTCCGTCTTGAAGTATCGCAGGCGCATATTGCGCAGCCGAAACCAGTTGCGATGTTTCAGGTTGGACATCAGACTCGGCGGCTGAGCCCAAGGGTCGCGAACGTTGTACCAAACGTACTCGTCAATCTGGTCGCGAAAGAACATGGGGTCAATATCAAACCTTGACCCAAGTAGCTCGATGACCTGCTGGGAAAGGTCTTCGACAATGAAAAGCCGGAGAGGGGCGTGTTTCACGGTGTCGTTCGAGAGGGATTGGAAGAGCTCTCTGAGTTGACTCGGTGAGGATATTTCTTTTGGCTTTGGTCTGACCGCGGGCTCGAATTCGATAAATGTCATGACTGTCTTGTGTGTCCGGCGGTCGTGTTCAGTTGGCTTGTCCATTTCATTCCACCGCAACGGTGTAGTGCCAACTTCCATCCAATCAGACAGATGGCGCAAAGTTTTCCACATCGGGGTCAAAGACTTTATATGCGCAAGGTAGGGCATTTTCTTGCTGCCGCTATCACTCATCAGCACGGCAGCACAAAGACTCTTTGATGAGTGGACTCACGGATCAATAATCTCCCACGTGTTCGCTGTGTCTTGCCTACGTCCATAAACATCCCCAATGTGGGCATACGGATCATGGTACTTTGGGCTGTGTGGTATATCGTGCGTGGACCATACTGCTCCACCCATATCGACAGAGACACCGGTTGTGGTCTTTATAGGCGTGGCCTTGGCCGGCGCCTCGCTGCGGGAGTCAGATGAGGAAGACATGGTTTCTCTCCACTCTTCAAAAAATGCGCGGGCTTGTCTTTGTATATACAGACAACTGTGTGAGATGCACTCGAAAACAAGCTACCGGTGTGATTATATAGGGCCGTGGCGCTCACTTGAGCGGGCTTGGGGCTGAAGTGTGGAGGAGGCTGAACATCACGAGTCTGATGCAGGGGTCAGCACGATCGCTGGAGGTGATGCAGCTGGTCCTTCGTTGAGCCACTATGAGCAGTTTTTTGATGGTGAAGTTGTCAATGTCCCAGCCCACCTCGACGTTGGTATTTGCCTGGCGTGAAAGAGATGTTCGACGGTTGCGATGGTTATGTGTTGGAGACTGCACGGCGCCGCTTATTCGGCTCATGTGTTGTTCAGCTGAAACACTTCGCTCCTATTTGGGAAAGGCACAGGCGAGGCATCCAGCCACAAAGTAAATCTCGCCCCTTTGCATCAGCGATCATCCAACCACAAACCTAAGTATTCAGCACTTAAGTGATCTGCATGCAACTCATCGAAAGATTTTCAGCGCGCTCTCCTACGAATATCCGGGCCTCGATGAACTGCCTGGCGAGTAGATCTTGAAGGCATTACGTCGACCTCAGTGCAAGTCCCTGCCAGGTTCATTTTCTAAAGGGAATGCAACCTACTAGAAGTCTTTGATAGCCAGGTGGGCCTCGTGGCCTTTCTTAGGCCTCGCTTCAAGATCAATACATCAGGCCAATCACGTTGGATGAGGTCTCGATTGTCGACATATGAGATACCAATGAGGGTCCTGGCTCTTACACATGGTAGAAAATGCGGCGTTATGAGCGAGTTGCTGAAGATCTCATTACGAGCATCAATCACACCTGAGGACATTCAATCATGACTTCGAAGCATGTCAGAAGCGACGAGTTGTAGTCTTGCCTAGTGTGCTACAGTTCACCATCAGATATGCTTCCACACACAGTCTAATCCTGAGACGCTTCAGGCTATAATGTAGTTGCAAGTCCGATTTGCCACATTTTCTGCTCTGTGTAAGTTCGCTTACTCGCGTTTAGCCCGTCGCCGCATCCCAAAGGAGAACGCGGGGTGAACCAGCACCTCGGAATGCCTACACCATAGTTCGGCAACATCAACACAAGAGCGACAAACAGAACTTCGGATTCTTTCAAATACGCTGTGGGATTATCCTCGCTCAGACTCAAACGTTTTCCCTTCACCTCGCAGGCAGACTCGCGAAATGACACACAACATCTTCAAACCGCACTGGTCGCGGTTCCTTGGACCGAATGCCCCAGACCCGCACAAGTACATATACAAAGCGCACAACGATCCAGTTTTCGCATCTCCATTTGGACCCTTTCCACCATCACCAGATGACCTCAACATTCATGAGCTGTGTTTTCCGTCTGATAACCCTCTTCCGCCTGATTATCCACTCTTCATCAACGCAGTCACAGCGGAGGAGATCACCCTCCATCAATTTTATGCACGTGTTTGTGCACTAGCCCGTGTTCTTCGTCACGATGGGCCGAATCCAGTGGGGTTACAAAAGAGTCCATTGAGCGATAAAGAGGATGGCGAGATTTTGGGATTGTTCTCCCGGAACCACATTCACTATCCCGCCGTGGCACACGCATGTTTCCGCGCCGAGCTCGTCTTTGGTGGCATTAGCCCAGCCAGCACTCCGTACGAGCTATGGTGGATTCTGCGTAAGATGCAAATCACCAGCATCATGTGCCACGAGACTCTGCTTCCAGTGCTACAGGAAGCGCTGAAGCTGGGCTCTGGAAATGGCGACAAATTGCCGCTCAAGTTGGTGCTGGATCCAGGAAAGATAGTGGTGCTGAGCGATGACTCGCGTTTGGATACTGTATCTGGCCACCGTACGATTGAATCCCTTGTTCGAGAAGGCAAGAGGCTGCCGGAACTTCCACGAAAACTCCTGGGTGGCGATCGCATGGCCTATCTTTTCCAGTCGTCAGGCACCTCCGGCCTTCCAAAGGCAATGATGATCACGCACAAAAATGGCTATCACTCGGGGATGCAGACTCTCATCACCGCGGTCCAAGGTGCGCGCTACGGTGGCGTTGAACCATTTTCTCCTCCTGCACGAACATTGGGAGTCATACCAATGTACCACTCCTATGGCATGATTTTGTGGATTCTTCGCGTCAATCTGATGCAAAACACTCATGTCATGCTACCAAAGTGGGATATTGAGCTTGCGCTTCAGAGCATCCAGAAGTACAAGATCACTCTCCTGCCTCTTGTCCCGCCTTTGGTCCGTCAACTTGCACAAAGCCAATTGACGGAGAAGTATGACCTGAGCTCTGTCATTGGGGCTGTCAGCGGTGCTGCGTATCTCCCGCCAGATGTAGCATATAAATTGGCCAAGAAGCTTCCTCAAGGTGCTGGTATGCCCATCCCATCTGGCTACGGCCTCAGTGAAGCAGCTAGTATTGCCAGTCCAGCTGCACCCGGCATATTCGGTCTTGAGCCCGCGCTGCCGGGCACGATAGGCTACCTGCTACCTGGCATGGAAGGCCGAGTCGTTGATCCCGACACGCTGAAAGACGTGCCTAAAGGCGAGAAAGGCGAGCTGTGGGCTCGTGGCGCGGTCGTCACTCCGGGCTACTTCAAAGACGGCGCAGCCACAGCTGAGATATTCGCCGAGCCCGGCTGGCTGCGAACAGGAGACCTAGTCATGCGAGATGAGAAGGATTGCATCCATTACCTTGATCGACTGAAAGAGATGATCAAAGTAAAAGGCTTACAGGTGGCTGCGACTGAAGTGGAAGACACGCTACTTGATCATCCAGAAGGTCTTGTCCGTGATGCATGTGTGGTGCGTATCCCTCCAGGACGTCGCAAGGAGACATTCGCTAACATTGTCAATCTTACAGGCCGGTGTTGACAATGGTAGAGGTGATGGTTCGTTGCTTGTTCGTGCCTGGGTGGTTCTAACACCAAAAGGCAAGGATATGGGGGAAGAAGTTGTTGCCGAAAAGTTGAACGACTGGGTGAAGAGTCGTCTGAGCAAACACAAGTGGCTTACTGGCGGCATCGAGGCTGTAGATTCGGTAGGCTCCCCAACCGTGATCAATACATGCAGCGTGCTAATCTTGAGAAGATTCCGCGAACCCCGTCCGGCAAAATGTTGCGAAGGGAGATGCGCGACCAGTTCCATGCGAGATTAAAGAAGGAAGGCAAGTCGAAATTGTAGTGCCAGCTTACGGGTCCTGCATTGGTCAGTTACGGCGGATCAGACTTTCCATCAGAAGTGCCAACGTGTAGTAATAGTAGAGTTACGGAAGAAAAGAGTGAAGCCTTGCTGTGGGCCGTATATGCAGCCTTGATCAACACGTTGACTTCCACTGCGCGCTTCCAGCTACGAGGGTATCCGCTGGTGCAAACGGCTCGTAAAGATCGAGGCACCAATGAGTTGTTCGTGATGATTGTATCTGAACTATGCCATACTCAAAACACAAAGACTACTCGAGAATTACAACCCCCATAATGTGGGTGTGTTCGCAAAAGATACAGAGGTGGTATTGGTATGATCATGTGGTATCATAATCTAGTGGTCATTGGCGCACTGATAATAGTGGTAGTGCTCTAAGAAATCAAATTCCAAGCAGGATTGCTAATGGCCCATCCAAACGAGACAATAAAAATACATACACGGACACAGACTGCCAAACTACTCGACAATTTCTAGCTCGCCCTGTCTGTGCTTGGCAAAAGTGTCTTTGTGCTCCTCCCACAATCTTAACAGCTCATTCATGTATTTGTCGTGCACCTCATTGATAAGGTCATTATCTGGGTGCTTGTCCTGGACCACGCGAATTGGCCGACCAACGACAATGTTGATGGGCCTGCGATAGGGCATCATGCCGACATCGTAGTTGAAAATACCGCGGGCGTGGAAGATGGGTACGGTAAAGCCCATAACTTTCTTGACCAGCATCTGCAGCTTGTGCAAGTAGGGATGCGACTGCCCGTCGACTTGCTCGTAGATGTCGTTCTCGCCAAAGGCCAGGACGGGTACGAGGTCGGCGCCAGTGCGGATGGCCATCTTGACGAAGCCTTTGCGGCGGCGGAGGACGAGACGGACGACGCCCGGACGCGCATCAAGCGACTCGCGAGCGCCGCCCACGACGATGGTGATGGCGCGGCCCATGCCCTCGCCGTTGGTGCCCCCTTTGGACAGGATGTTTTCGCACGACTCGCGCGACACCGAGGCCATGCCCAGACGGAGTGCATACTCGCGATAGATGGGGTAGCGGAAATTGGAGTCGAGGGTCAGGAGGGCGTTGGTGATGCCCGGGAAGAGCTGGGAGAAGCCCAGGGCCTCGGTGGCAAAGGCAGCGAAGGCGCCGTGCGAGATGATGCCGTGCGGGTGGTAGCCGAAGATGTACTTTCTGGTGGGCTCCAGCTCCTGCGAGCGGTGCAGGCGCGCGGGGAAGTACGAGGCGAAGAGCGACCAGACGGGCAGGCGGCGCAGGCGCTCGCTGCGCAACGAAAGCTCGCCCGACGTGCCGGCGTTGGAGAAGAGGACGTAGACGGTGTAGGGGAGGAGGATGGGCCACAGCAGAGGGATGCTGCAGAGGAAGAAGAAGATGGCGAGGCCGCCGACGATGCTCAGCGTGTGCATGAGCACGGCGAGCGTCTGGAGGCGGCGCTGGAGGGGAATGTTCATGGGCGCAAAGCGTATCCTGCCAGAGTCAACATCGATGAGCACACCCCAAGCGGAGAGGATATAATAGCATACTTGCTCCTGGCCCAGCCAGCGCCCGCCTGCCGCCCCGACTTGAGCTCCGAGTTTCTGCGCTTGAGGTCCGTCCGGCGGTCCCTCTCGAGCTCCTGGGGCGGCTTGACGCTGATGAGGGCGTCGCCGTGGCCGTTGGAGTGCTTCTCAAAGACGTCGGCGCCCATCTGCTCGCCGTGCTTGCGGCCGACGGAGCCCTGGGAGCTGCGCGAGCTCTTCCTACGGTGGCCCTTTGCTGTCGGGCTCTTGGGTGAAGCGTCCTGGCCGACGCCCTCGAGGCTCTCTGCGTCGCCGCCCGCAGAGATGCTGAGGCCATTGGCCTTGACATGGTCGAGTTTAGTCCTCGGGCGCGTCTTGGTGTCGTTGACGGTGCCGTCGGTGCCATTTGCATGTGATGCGGGTTGGAGGGCTTCTTCGGCGGCGTCGGCGTACGATTTGGGCGGCAGGTCCAGCTCAGCGCGCTCCTCGGGCGCGGCGGGCTCAGGGTTCAGCGACATGACCAGCAGAGTGAATGAGCGCACAAAGGTGGGAGGAGGTGGCTCTCCGGGCTACGAGGGCATGCTGGGTTTTGTTGGATGCATAGCGTGTCTTTGAGCTTTCCCTTAGTCTAGCTGCTTCGCGGTTACGTCAGTTGTGGCGCGCTCGGAACTCTCGCGGAAGCTGCGAACGGGCCACCCAGCTTCATCCACATCAATGCTGCTTCATCGGCGCACAAATGGACGCAACCATCAGTGCAGAAGAAGAGAACAGCAGTCAAGACGGCGCGCGACGGGACGGGACGAGTCATCCGCCACCACAGCTGTCTCCATGTCAACATGATCTGCCCATGGTTGTCGCGAACCAAGATGGTTTTGCCTTAGTGCTTGTGGCGCGTGCGAAACCGAGGCTGCCGTCAAAGCCTCGCAACACCATGATTCCTCTCCCCTTCGCCACCCGCTTATTCGCCAGAACTAGGACATGTTTCCAGTCTGACCGCCATGCCTCTGCTTTGCTCCTCGAACGTGCATGTTCGAACGCGGCTGCACCCAGACTGACAAGTGCTGCCTGGAAAAGGCGCACATTGGCCCTTCCCTTGATACAACTCAGCCTTAACCCTTGGTTCCGACATCAGTGAGCAAGACGTGCTTTTGCAGCCATCATGTCCTTCCACGCTACTCCAGCACGGTCGTCACGCATCACCAAGTCGCGGAGACCAAGCGCAGCTGCAGCGCTAGGACTGAAGCGCTCGACTTCTGCACCCTCTTCGGCAAGTCCGCGCAAAAGATCATTGCCATCCCAGAATTCTATGCAGCATGACCATGACGAGCAGCTGGAAGACACAGGCGTCATCGCTTCGCTCGCAGATGACCTGAACTTTCGCGATGTGCCTCAGTACATGGAGTACATTCGCACCAAAATGTTCAGCGACATGCCCGAGAAGGCTGGCATGAACTCGACGCGCATAGCAGAAGTCCTCAATTTCCGCGCAAGACTGCCACCCTTTGTCACAATAGCTCATGTCGATGCGCTGAGCAAGTCGTCCACCCTGATTGAGCGCGAGATTTCCGAGCTGTCGCGGGCTGGCATCCTGCGTAGAGTGACCATACCGAACCGTGGCATTGGCGCTGCTGCCGTCGGTGACGGAATCGCCAGTGTACGAGAGTGGCAGACGCTGGTGCGCGCGCACAAAGGATTGACAGATGATCTCAAAGGTATGTAAAGCATTGCACGCGTATTTGTCATCTACTTATCTCGTGGTAGAGAAGTACATTTTGGCCATGAGTGCGAATTCTACAGCAACAGCGATCCCTGGGTCGACCTTCTCATTCGCTGAATTATCAGCGTTGATGGGTGTTGGTCTTTTGACTTCAGTCTCCGTATCTTCTTCAAACCTGTCGTATTTTGCATCGCCAGGCGCTTCATCCCTGACCTCCATTTCATCTTCTGGCTCCCGTCACGCTGCTGGATCCTTGGAAGCTGTGGGCGGTGCCACAGCGACTCACCATATCCACGGCGGTACCACATTAAACTCGTCTCGGCCATCACTATCCAATTACACCTTTTCTCTGCCACATACAGGAATGCACATCAAGCTCCTAGTCGATGCTCGGAACCACCTTCTCTCTATATTGAAGAAAACGAAGCACAAAGAACTGCCAATGGATATGCTGCGCGAAAGATGGGACGGAGGCGTCGTCGTACATGGCGAGCGCGAAGAGAGAAAGAAAGCCAGAGGCGAGTTTGCCGGTGTGTTACCTGGTAGGACCAAGAAGTGGAGACAATTCTACGGTATGCGCTTCGAGTGGATTCTCGAAGAGTGTCTGGGTGCGGGCCTTGTGGAGCTATTTCAAACAGGAAGTGTAGGTAGAGCCGTGAGAGTTCTATCGTGACCCATTTGTGGGTACGTACAAGTCACTGTAGGCGCCGCTTGTACGTCGAAATCGAAATGCAGATCAAGCACGCCATACAATGCCCCATTGCAGTGCTAGCAAGCTTCCTTTCTCGGAAATAAGCTTCAATCGTCAATTGCTACCCCACTGACGTCTGACCCCGCGTCCCTCGGTATATGAAATAGCGCGTCTGACTTGGAACTTTCTGTTTCGGGAGCTGTTCTTAACCAGACCTGAATATGGCCATCGCCCAGACGGAGCCGCGCCAACCTGACATTGGCTACAAGCCTGACTACGACAAATACTTGGCGCGTGTAAAGAGCCGGCTTGCAACAGAGCAGCTCAACAGCACGCTTCCCGATGGCTTTCCTACACAACTCCGCTCAGACCTAGTCTGGGACAATTCCGACATTGCTTCCCGCTACAGTTGGGCATACGAGCTTAGTGCTGAAGATGTAGAAGAACTCGACTCGGCACTGCAGCACTTCAAGAGCACGGGAAAGTCACTGGGCTTTGTCAATCGAGACACATTCCCTTTGCCGAAACTTCATGCAAGGTTGCGCGACATTTCTAATGAAATACATAACGGCTTTGGCTTCAAAGTTGTGCGCGGTCTCCCCGTAGACAAGCATGCACGCGAGGACATACTCGTCATTTATGCGGGACTGGCTTCACACATTGCACCCATTCGAGGACGGCAGGACAGCAAATATGAGGGCAAGCCGGCGGACGTTGCGCTGAACCACATCAAGGATTTGACCGCTACACATGATGCGAGTCAAATTGGCGCGCCGGCATATACCGCAGACAAGCAAGTCTTTCACACTGACTCGGGCGATATTATTGCCCTGCTGTGTCTTGAGGAAGCTGCGGAAGGCGGACAGAGCAAGGTGAGCAGCAGTTGGCGGGTGTATAATGAGCTTGCGTCGACCCGACCGGATCTCATTCGCACATTGGCGGAGAAGTGGCCCACGGAAATGTACGTCACCTTCAAAACCGAAGTCTTCACATTTGCCGAGTATCGGGCGAAGTGGATTTTAACAGTATGTTAGCTTCGGTGACCCGAATCACAAGTTCGTGAACAGAGCTTTGCTACACTACACGCCCTCAACCGCCACATCCCCCGAACGAATGATCATCCAATACGCCCGCCGCACATTCACCGGTTTCCAAGGCCTCCCGCGATCCAAAGACATCCCTCCCTTGAGCGAAGCACAAGCCGAGGCTCTCGATACGTTGCACTTTGTCGCCGAAAAGCACGCTTTAGGTCTAGATTTCAAGAAGGGCGACATACAGTTCGTGAACAACCTTTCCATTTTCCACGCCAGAGATGCGTTTACGAACAGCCCCCAAAAGCAGAGGCATTTGGTCAGATTGTGGCTGCGAGATCCAGAACTGGCTTGGCAACTTCCCGAGGCGTTGAAGGGGAGGTGGGATAAGGTGTTTGCTGATGTGACGCCGGAGAGGCAGGTATGGCCTTTGGATGCGTATATCAGGAGCGCAAGTAAGGGAGGGGAGAAGAAAAATGCTAGTCCTCCGCAGTGAATCGATTATTTTGGCTACAATAGATTACAGCGTGTATCTAAAATTCGGATGCCGATGCCCCAGTCGTCCCTCGTTCTCCTGGACCAACCGATCATCCCGTTCTCCTCTATCACGCTTCTTATTCTCCCAATTCAGGTACAGGACCTGGATAACAGCCAGAATAATGGTAAGAACCAGTGCGCCGAGACTGACCGCATGTCCAAGAACATATTTCGGAGCGTCCCTCTGGAGATAGATGAATGTGCCTATGAAAGCACTGCAATTGGCAATAGATATGACAACACCGACAGCTACAGCGCGGACATAGTGTGGCGCCACGTTATTGGAGATCCAGGCCTTTGATGCTTTTAGTAGAGCTTGCTATGGTCTCAAAGTTTTGCTTACCATGATCATAGGAGAGCCCTGGAAAACCCCAATTGCCACCAGGAACGTGCCAGCATATCGAACTGCGTTCGTCGTCGCTACTAGCAACATGATGTATCCACCAATAGCAACAATGGCACCTCCGATAATGAAGTAGCCACGATTCTTGAGCTTGTCGGAGTAATAAGCAGTGATGAGGACGGTGAAGAAGGCAGCCATGTTGGGAGGCACGGTGAAGAGCTGAGCTGTCGTTGATGTGTACCCCATGCCCGCGATGATGGACGGCAGGAAGAGGGTAAAGCTCTGCATAAAGTCAGCCATGTGGATTGAGTAGCTCGGAGCGTGGCTTACGTAGAGTGGAACGAGTAGAAAGAACCAGATGAACGAGCAAAAATACGTTTGTGGGCTCTTCAATGCCATCTTCACCCAGTACCAGCTGAACTTTTCGTCGTCGACTGCAGCAGCTGTAGTCGATCCTCCGGCATCGATTCGCATCCGTAGTAATGCCCACTCCTTTTCCTCGTCTGATAAGAATCCAGCTGCGGCCGGCGTATCGGGCATGAAGAAGTAGCAAATGATGCCAAAGACAACTGTCATGGCCCCTTCAACTGTGAGCCTGTCAGCGATAGGTCAATACGTCAACCCAACAAACTTACTAAAGAAAATCCACGGCCACCGATTGTATCCGCCAACTCTGATCTTTGCCAGCCCAGATGCCAACAGCCCCCCAAACGCCCCCGACAACGGTGCCGCACAGTAGAACAGCCCATTCCTCAACATCATAGCATGGCGTCGATAAAACATCGCCAAGTAGATAATTACCCCTCCTAGAATTCCACCTTCAAACAGGCCCAATAACAACCTGCATGCTATCAAGCCCGCAAAATTCGTGATAAATCCCATACACAGGCACACCAAGCCCCAGGCTGTAATCAAGCTTGGCAAATAGATCCCAGCGCGTAGCTTTTTGACAAGCAAATTGGATGGAACATCCACGAGGATGTACGGAATGTAGAATACGAGCAAAGCGACGTTGAAAGATGTCCCCGTCGCAATGCCCAGATCCGTCGTCAGGCCCGCGATGCGTGCGTTGCCAATGTTACTACGGTCGATGAAGGAGAACAACCATATACCAAATCTACGTAGAATTAACACTTGCAGTCCACGGTGCCTGCCTGCACTCTTTCAACTCACAGCCAGGGAAGGATGTGCACGTCGAACTTGCGATTCAGGCGTGCATCCAGCTCTGGGTTCTCAATGTACGCATCGAGATCCGCGCCGAGCGCTTTTTCGATTCTGGCCGCTGCGTCGTCGCTGACTTCATGGTGCTCCTTGTGGTCTTTCTCTTCGGCGGTAAGCATGGCGGAGAGGACTTGTGTAAGTGTTGGGTAGAACAGATTCACAACAGGTGTATGGAGCAATTCCGCGCAACGGAGAACACGATTCGAAACCCCACACTGACTGCATCACTTATCAAGCATTTTTGTTGTATCGGCTATTAAGATGTGGTCTATGACGATGGGCAAGGAAACGACGTCCCCACACGCGGGGAAAGACGATCAACGCTCAATGTGGGGAAGTGCGCCAGCCACCACCATGGCTTCCATTGGTTTTGGAGGACGTTGAGCAAAGGAAGCGAAGTGCAGACTAGCCAGGATGAATTGAACCGACCATTGAAGAAGATCGGAGCATACTTATGCCGAGAGATCCCAAGACACTACAAAAGGCGTGACAATGACAAGACTTGGTAAGGAGGGGTGCGATGAAGCCAAACCTCAACGTCCGGGAATAATTCAATTTCCGGCGCCAGTCGAGCCTACACAAATCCATCCACAGAAGCGGCTATAATCAAATACTTCATGGTCATTTGTTGGGCCGTACAGAACGCGCTGGAAATGGACAGGTTCAACATTACATTGATTGAGAGTATCCGACTGTACCTAGTTTTGCAAAGCTCTTACCATGACCGGACGCATTCCTCGGCTTGGTAGATGGGCGGCCTGACGACTTCCCAAGGATCGCGCCTTTATTTCGTCATCCAAGACCACAGTCCCCGCGCAATGCCCACACTCGGGTTGTCGACAAGGCGATAGAAAATCTCCGATGCCACGGCGACCAGGGGTGCACAGACAACGAAGCAGATGAGTGTATTGAAGGCTTCGCTTCCACCTGCTTTATGCAAGTGCATCCAGAGCTTGATGCCAGCAGTGTAGATGCAGAGGCCTTGGACAAGAAATACGCCTGCGATTCGTTAGTCAAGTGTGCATCCAACGACTTCAACATGCCTTACTGAAACTTCTTCTGCCAATGGCAACTAGGGCCTTGCTTCTCAATAGTGTTTGCAGGGGCCCAAATGTTTCGATGAGCAGCGACACGCCCAGAATGATGAGGTAGCTATCAATGCGTGCCGATGGCTCGTTCTCATCACGGTTCTCGTTCAGCAAACCATCCGTGTAGAGCCCTGTGTGCGCATACAGCTCGTCGTTGCGCATCTGCGGGTTCCAGGAGATTGTCAAGAATTGCATGAGGACGCCAACGAAGACTGTCACGGCGTACAATGGCCAGATCGGAACCGAGAACTTGTTCAACTGAAATCCGCTGCGCGATCGTGACTGGAAGTCCATGTTGAGCACTGCATCGGCAATGAGCAGTCCAGATACACTGTACCAAGCCCAGCTTTGTACCCAGAAAGCTGTTACAATGGTCGTGAGAAAGGCTTTCACGCGCCACGAAGTACGAGTGTAAGGCACAATGACCATGGCCATGTAGACTGTGTAGCTCTGCTGGAACAGCACTGACACTATCCAAAGTGTACCAGAAGGGAATGCCTTGTTGGCCGCTTGGTCGTTGTATTTCTTGTTGACCCAGAAGATGTCAAAGAGAGAGTTGAAGTATACCAGGAAGTTACGAAAGCGCATTGGAGTGGCCGTCGAGATGTTGCCGGTTGCGTCCATGAACTCGCTGATGTAGACGGTCGAGCCCTGATTGAATGCGATCGCTGCGAGCGAAAACGCCACGAATGTTGGAATCCAGAGTCTTACATTGCGGCGGAAGATGCTGGATGCGCAAGCCTCTTTGGTGGTGCTCGACAGGTATGGCAGGCATATCGTTCTTGCTGATAGGAATATGATCCATCCGTAGATCAATGCTTCATTGCAGAAGATGACTGAGAAGGACTTTCGGAGAGCGATTTGGTAGAAGGGACCATCTGCATTGTTTGAGTCTGGTACCGCCGCTGGAAGGAATGTCTGAAAGAAGACGAAGAGGAAGGACTGTATGACCAAGATGCCACGGAGCCCGATAAGATGATCGTGCGCTGCCAGGCGGTATGGCGTCTGAAAAGCTGATGAGGATAAGAAGCGCGTGGGAAGCAATTCAGCTGTCATGTTGATGTGAAAGTGCTAATCAGTTTCATTAGCTTGGGGCTCGAGAAGGCGCGATGGAAGGACTTACACAGTCGCGTTGGTTGCACGAACGGCACAGACAAGATTTGCTCTGCTTCAGACTTTCGACAAAAACGAGTGCACCCTGGGGCATGCGTCTCTCTCTCTCTTTCCCGCAAGGAGGACCATCATCCGAGATCAGCATCGATATGCTAGCTTTCATTACGGACATTACCATGAAGTCGACATCATCACACAGCATATCTCAAACAAACCCTGGCTCTCAACCGAAATCATCGACGTAACATTTCGACCGGGATGCCGGAGCCAGTTGAGCACATCGACGCGTTCATATGTGCCAAGCGCGAGTCTAGGCGGATAGCGTTTGTAGGACCCGTTGCACTGCATAAGAAAAGCGGGTAAACTAGAGACCGCCACACCCGCCGAAGTGGTCGCGGAACGCCCGACCGGCCAGTTATGCTACGTGCCTGATTCTTCTTATCGTCTGGGCAAGGAAGATCTGAATTTCCGGGTGCCGGGATATGTGAGAAAATCTTTCATCAGGCTACGCGACCTATCGTTGTGGTACTAGACAAGGTGCGCCCACGTGGAGGCAAAAGCTGGTAGAGTAATGGCTGGGGTTGATCACAATAATGTGCGCTAGTCCTTGACGTTTGTGCCCGTGGCTAAAAACGGAAGGTGAAGCTTCACGACTACCTCGCAAAGTCGGACTACCGAACCGGCGTATGGAAACAGACAGCCTGTCAACAGGGCAACAAATTGTACTGCAGCTCTATGCTTGGTGGCTGTACACATCGACAGCTGGATGGTAGATTGCATGTGTGGATGATAGGAGACACTTACACTTTGTCACTCATTTTACGGAACTAGCCAATGGTCACGTCCTGTGAAGTGTTACAATATTGTTCATTTTTATTCCTGGTTCAAAGCCCACAAAGCAGGCGGCTTGGCCGGCATCAAGCATTCGGGTAACGCCGCCAGGCGTCTGATTACGACTTGACAAGTGGGTCATCCTTACCCCACGCCACGTTGTTTCGCAACGTGAACAAAGTCTGCACACTCTTCATTGTGATTCGAGGCTGGGCAAATCGACGACGCTACCGCACGTTTGTGGCAAAAGACGATCAAGTCGGTCCGGTGAACGAGTCGCGGCACGCACCAGTCACCTGCATGATGGGAGAAGTGCGTAATAAGCCGACACTACTCTGGAACTCTCCTGGACCTAGGCACAACCTGGAAAGAGACGCTGATGATCGAAAGAAGCGCTCGGTGTTCGAAAAAAGGTCGTTGACCGGCCATGCACAGAGCTACATGGCTCAAAGAGGTCAGTCGTAGCCAATAACGGTCAAGGACTGTGAATACCGGTACCCGCATGCTTGTTATCTTAGTGACTCAAGATTCATGGCGTCCCGAAGTAACAGATACGGCCAAATCGTCGGCCGAGTGTTTGTGCATTGACGGTTCTGAAAGCACTCGCATCTTTTTTTGTGGATAACACAAACCCGAAAGGCAGTTGAGAACCTCCCATCAAGCGCTAAAGAGAGATCTGGCTACACATGAGTCTATTCAGACTGCGCTTTAGAGTGAAAGTCCTTCATTCTAGCAAGAAGACGCAACGTGATCTGGTCAATGCCGGCCCAAGATATTCTGCCAAAGATGTGCAGTTTTCCCGTTACAAGTGGTCCGCGATATGTCCAAGAAGGTGTATATACAGTACAAATTACAGCGTATATGTTTCGTATGGAGCAAAGCTCACTTCCTTTCCGTAGGATTCCAAGAACTATACTTTACGAGCTGTCTAGCATGCCCATAAAGTCCAATCGTTGCGTTCAAAACAAGATAGAACGGGTACAGGACCGAGAACATGATAATCATTCGTCTCGAGACAAATTCCGACTTGACCTGGTTCGTGATCCATAGAGTGGCGATGAGGCACACAATACTGCCGTTGCTGTCAGCCCATGTACATCGGAAACGGGAGAGTGGCACAAACCTGATGATGAAAAGCCACTGTGACACCGGATACTGGAAATAAACGAACTTCCAGAGTTCTGCGCCCGACTTGGGAAATTTGACGAGAACGAAGGAGAAGACGAGACAAGTGTATTGCGTCACAAGGTAATAAGACCACTCCCGGATGAGCAGCAGCGAAAGAACACCAAAGCGAGCTGTGAAGTCGCGTTTCGCGTGCTCCTCGCGCAGAGGGTCGTTCACTCGATTGTAGACCATCTTGAGATGCCTCATGCTGGCCTGAGCCCATCCTTGAGCCCACCTTAGACGTTGTTTCCAGAAAGCTGAAAACGTTGTTGGTGCCAATTCGTAAGAAGTCACGTTGAGATCGTGAACGGTCTTGCAGCCGCGCGAGAATGCGCGCAATGCAGAGTCGATATCCTCGGTCAGCATATCCCCATCCATCTTCATTTCACGAAGTAGAGCCGTCCTCCAGTACCCATTAGACCCGCAGAAGAGACCAAAGCCCCACATAGCGGACCGCCCAGGATGAGAGACTGCATAAATCTTGTCAAATTCGACAGCAATCATGCTGGTGAGGTATGTGTCCTCTGAGTTGAAGACGATGCATCTTCCTTGGACAATATCGACGCTGGTGTCGGCCATGAAGCGTTCCGCTGCCCATCTTGGTGCGTTGGGGTGCGGGTAGTGGTCGCAGTCGTAGATAGCTATAACATCTGATCCCGTGCCCAATGTTAAGAAATAGTTGAGATTGTCTGCTTTTGAAGTTGAATTTGGGACTTTGATGACCCTGGCGTGCGTATACTGCAAGGGTAGCTGATGCAGGTCTGTCTCTAAGGGTTCGATTGATTTTGGCGTATTGTAGAGGATGTTGATACGGATCTTCTCCGATGGATAATCGATTTGTTCCAGGGCGTAAATAGCGCGGTCCATAATGATGTCCTTCTCATTCGGAAGATACGCGACAATGATTATGTCCAAAATCGGCAGATTGATGTTCGACGTTGGAAAAAGCCATTCCTTCTCTTGCGCCTGTGTGATGATCGTCCTTGCTTCGCGACATGGTGTGATGCTGAAAAAGGCCTCCAGTACTGTAGTCCCGGCGATGTAGAAGTTGCTACACATGAATATGAACCAGAAGATCGCAATCAACTGTTCGTCGCAGTACATGTAGAGGCAAACGGAAAATACATAGTAGGACGCAACGAGACCAAAAGGTGTCCAGTCGGATACGAAAGCTGATAACCTTTCAAGATTTACCCGTGAAGCTGTTGATGTGCTCCTCGAGGCTTGCTTTTCATTTGGAGACACGAGGGAGACTTCTCCGAAGTCAATTGCGCAGTCCTTTGCATCTAACATGACGGAGCGAGTGAAATAGCGAGTATAGGCTGGAGCCGTAAAGAAGACCCGCTCAGCTTGTAGCCTGTATTGACTACTTGTAGAAAAGGAGTGACAAGTGCCCTGGGGCTTGGAATAAACGAGTGAAACGGGTTGCAAAGATAAGAGAAGCCTAAGGAGTGATCCGGCGCTGGGACAATCGACGGACTATCTTCAGCACCAGAGTGAGAAACATAAAAGCACAACCCCGAGCGATTGCTGCACCCGAGGCTAGGCATACAATGAGATCAGTCTCCGAGCCATGGCGACAGCTCAACGCCTCTCGGGAACTCGCGATCAAAGCGGGTCACGTAGTATCCCTGTTCATTTCTATCAGGGAGTATATGACGCGTCAAAGTAGGTTCCGAGATAATGTTTATGCCTGTGCAAGCAAGCAAGATGACTTGTCGCATCTGATCGACACCAGTCTGGCATCTTGGCAATAGAGAATCCATGTCCTTGCTGCAGCGTATCAGTAAGGGACCGCCGAAGCAGCTCCTTGATGCAAAGAGCTTATTTTGGAAATGTTTCAAGGAGGGAGTGCGACAGAAGCTGAGATGCAGTCTTCCTTTACAGCTTGGTTGCACAGCATCGGCCGAGTACCTCTGAGGTAGAACTTCAGCCGCGACTCAAAGTCCCGATGTACGGACGCGAAGATCAAAGAAGCCTGTGTGGTCACAAGAAAATGAGCGACTATCCATCAAGGCGACGATCCGCTTGACGAAGGCGACGGTGACTGGGTGGTGGAGAAGCTCAACGGAAAGTTCAGATGCAGGAACTAAGATTGGGTCAGTGCGTGGAAACGCGCTAGCATTAGCGGCAAGAGCGGATATCCATCTCGCACGCAACTCTCCGCAGCTGTCCTTCCATATTCGTCATACGATAGAAACCTTACCCGCCACCCGCACTATGCATCTTCATCACCGAGTACAGACAGGGTATGCTGAATCGATACAGCGCTGATGTCACGAGGATATCCGAACTGGCAGCGTGTATGGAACTCCGACCGTCGTCTTTCCACGTCTTTCCACGTCGTGAAGGATGCACAAGAAGCTCGGGGATTCGTCACGTACTTGAGATCTCTTTCGCCTTCGCTATCGTCATTTTCATGTAGTCTAATCACTCCAGTGTCGATAAGGACGTGATAGATACTGCAGTACTGTTGTTTCGGCGAGTTGTGCCAAGAGAGCTTCCGGCGCGCTTACAGGTCGGGACCACGAAATGATACGCTACGGCAATGCTCCGATCATGACCTCAATGGGCAGCTCAAGAGTTTCCGCGACAGGTCAACATTTCTGTATGCCCAGCTGTACCTGGTACCCTGACAGTCAGTGCGCCTAGGATCACGGTTCCTCTCACACCTGGTCGCCCCTTGTGGCACCTGTTGCCGGCGCATGGGTTGTGCTGATCAGATCCATGAAATTCACCGTGTCTCACTTTTACACTTCAAGGGAGTGACTGGCTACGGCGACGTTCTGCTTCTCTTTCCTCACTGAAACACTATCCCTTTTTCATCACCATGTCTCGTTTTTGCATCGGTCTGATTGTGCTTCAATATTCCCTTCAAGCAGCTGCAGACGTACTAAGCGGGCAGAAGAACTGCAGTTGCGGTTTCGTTGACCGCCAAACCAACGACTTTTTCACGGACTCTATCGTCGTCTACTTCAATGAGACCGATTCCCCACCGACCGAATTTCTGCTTGAAGACTACACTCACTCCTATGAGCAAGACTGGAATGCGATCTATCGGCAAGGTGCAGATCCCGCAAATGTACGTTTCAATGGGTCCGAGTCTCTTCAGCTCGTGGTGAAGCCATCTTCCAAGGATCATGTTGTACAAGGTAGCGGCCTTCGCACGACACGACGCGATATCCAACATGGCTCTTTCCGGACTCTTATCAGGTCACCACGACAATCATTCAGCGGTTCTGCAATGTCGATGATGCTGCAGTACAATGAGAGCGAGACCACGGAACTCAGCGTCATGAACATGAATAATCACTCTGACGCATGGGTGGGGACTTTTGTCAACAACGAATTCACCACGCGCGATCTGGGAATCAACTACACTCAGCTCCTCAACCTGCCCGCTGCGAATCGCAACTACACTACGTTGGGCGGTGGGCTAAACAACGGAAGCATCGATCCGTGGGACTACACCGAATACCGAATAGACTGGACCAAAGATTTGATCAACTTCTACATGGGAGGTAATCTGACTCGACAAGTTTTAAGGAGGGACAGTGAAGGCCTACCGTCTGTGCCCTCAAGTTTCCTTCTCAAACATTGGTCGACAGGCAATCGCTACTCCATGCGAGGGCCTCCACGCCGCGAGTCGACGGCGAGTGTCGGTTGGGTGCGCCTGTTCTTCAACTCTTCTTCCATAAGCACGGATAGTAGCGAGAGTTCTTTCGCAAAGTGTTCGCGCACTGAAGCCTGTTCAATGGATGATGAAAAGTTGAGAGGCTCCACGCCATACGTCAACGCGGCTACGACGAAGTGGAAACAGAAGTCACATAAGCACCTCAGGCGGATGCCAGCGCTCTGGGTATCAATTGCGTGCTTGGCATTCTCCACCATGCTGGTTGTCCACGCACTCTTGCGCCGACTGAGACAACCTAAATCCTTAGGTCACGATGTATCTGGAATATCTTCAACGTCACAGGCGCGCATCTCCAACGATGGAAACAACTCGAGTGACGATTCTATCGGGGGAAAGAACCCATTCGAGGCAAAGGAATATATGCTCGAGTCTAGTAAGACTTCCCTTCGCAGCAATCCGTTCATGAGCCGACCGCCTTCCTCGAAACGTCATTCTGTCGACGATCTTGCGATTGAGCGGATGGAGCCAAGTCCAACAACTTCGGAACTAGGAGGATCAACCCCTTACGGACCGTCGCGGCAGAATTCAGTGATGTTTAACAGCGGTGCCACAACACGTGTGCCATCGCTGTACAAAGCGTCGCACAATAATACACGAGAAGAGCTCTATTCGCCATCCGACAGTACATTTAAGTTTCCCCGTGTTCCTGGCTATCCTTCCGAGCTCACGCTCAATGGCGCTCCGAAAGTCCCCAGCCCCGAAGACAAAATCCAAATGGAAACAGTCACTGAGTCCGCACTACCTGCACCGCGTATGCGACCTCAGCCTGCACTACAACGCCAACGCATTGACCATCTTGCTGGTTTGACTGCATTGTGTGCCCTCTTCGTCACAGTCATGCACTTTGGATTGACATTCGTTCCCGCCATCGTTGTACCTGGTGCGCCGCAACACGCACGCTCCGAGTACTGGGCACAGAAGATTATCGCGCCTTTCATGCTCAACCAGATGTGGCTTGGCGTCTTCTTCACTACATCTGTGCGTTTCCTGACCGCGCCCTATCTGCGCAAGGGCAATGTGGAAGAACTCGCCAAGGCGGCAGTGCGTCGAACACCACGGCTCATGATTCCAGTTGCATCCATAGCGCTGCTCGAGTACTTCCTCATTGACATAGGTGCCACAAAATATCTCAGGTACATTCCTTCTTTGACGTGGTCAACCTGGCCGTATGTTGCGCGATACGACAATTTTGGCCAATATATCAGCGAGGTCTTGGAGCTGGTCTACCTCATTCCAAATGCCGTCCCTCAGATCACCCTTCATTATTGCACGGGAGTGCTATGGACCATAGCCGTACAACTACAAGGTAGCTGGCTCGTCCTTCTCGGCGCACTCGTCGTGCGGGAGATCAGGACGCCTTGGAAGCGCATGTGTTTCTACGCTTTTTGCCTCGTGAATCACTGGTATGCCAATTCTTGGGGAACATATCTTTGGCTTGGCCTTCTCCTCACCGACTTGGATATTACATACTCTTACAAAAAGTATTTGCTTGCCAGACCCCTGGCATATTATCCGGTCATCACGGTCTGCTGGTTGTGCGTTGCAGCCGGCTTCGCGGTGAACATCATCCCAAACTGGACCAACACCACTTTCAATTTCGCAACAAGTGAACATGACATCCATCCAGACTTTAGCACAGGTGAACCAATGCTCAACACCGAAAATTCGGGATACCCTGCATATTACACACCTCGTCTAAATGGGCTCTTGTTTGCGGGCGGCATGCAAGCCGTTGTTGAATTGAGTTCCGTCGTTCAATGGCTCCTGTCAACGCCACCTCTTCTTATCCTTTTCCCCCACATCTTCACGATATACTTGCTGCATGGCCTCGTCTTCTGGACATGGGGTTCATGGCTTCTCGTGTTTTTGTCCGACCGCGGTTTTACTTACAACATCGCCGTTGCTATCGTTGGTGTCACGTCTTACGCCGTGCTGGCCCTCTGTTTGCCAATAGTAACGCCTATTCTGGAAGCTCTCGGCAAGGACATCACGGCGCTAGTGTGGATAACAGCTAAGGAGAAGAGTCCACTGAGACTCGCGACGTTATTTCCGTTTCCACAAGATCTGCTCACCGGTAGAGAGGTCAACAAGGTCGAGAGTGAGCAAGCGGATTTAGATATCGAAGCAGGGAGAGCAAAGAGTAGTGGTTTAGACATGAGATGCAAGGGAAGCAGTGACGAGAATCTGAATAAGGGAAAGGGAGATGAGAAGGTCCTAGAGTACGAGCTTGATCGAGTTGGCTGTGATAATGCGACAGAGTGAGGGTCGGTTGCGGAGTAGTGTCAATATATGCAAAGATAGTGGAGTCTTATTGGCTTCTCCTTGTGTTTAACCACCGGGATCAATTTCGGATAGCATTGAAGGGCAAGCAGCCTATGCTTATGAGCGAGGAGACGTCCATGATGACACACAAATCAAAGCTGCCTATATCTCTGAAAAGTTCCAGCGTCCACTTCTCCCACATGTAGGCCTAGGTGCAGCGAAAATATCTTCCAGTCCTCGCACAAATCTGTCTAAGGCACTGTGTGGTATCTAAAAGGTCTTCGGTGCATAGTCGAACTTGCGCAGAGACTCAGCGTCGAAGGCTAAGCTTACAAACAACGAGGACGCCGCTGAAGAAGGTAACTGCATGCTTCCGACCCAGGTGGAAGGCATGCATGTGCACTACCGCAGTCGCTACGAGCAAAACGTTGCCCTTGTTACCAAGCTCACGGCGATGGCAAAGCAGGCGGTCTCGGAAATCATGTCAGCATATACCGCAAAGCGCTGTAAGTCTCACAGTATCGTCGCTATATGAGCATCCAACACACAAGGTCACTTTGTACGGACTTAGAGTGTGGAATTCACTTTCGCTCGACTACGTAGTGGCATGCGTATACTCAGACCTTGTTAGGCTTAGATGGGCTGCACAATGAACAGCCGTGAAGTATGCAGCAAATGCTTTCATGTTGAGCGAGGCGACGACGTGAAATAGACCGTTGCGCATTTGATCGACGTCACTTCTACATCCACTGAAGTCAACGGTACGTGTCGTCTGGCTGTTGTCAATACTCTCACACATCGCGAGTATTTCGCTCATCTGCAGTTTCATCTGCTACATTAGAGCCAATTTTACCACAGCCGGTGATCTATGCAGAAGACCAAGTGCACCATTTTGCGGGACGACACCAGAAAAGAGAGCAAACTGTTCGCGGTGATGTTTCGAGATAAACTAGACATTAAACACGTTAATGTGCCTGAATCTCATTACTATCAAGTATCCCTCACCTCCAGCATTATTCATACTACTTCATTCCCTTCGTATCATTTCCTGATATTTTGCCCTCAAAACTTATCCCAGTTCTTCTCAAACGCCTCCAAGGTTGCCCGTCCAACCGCATCTCCCACGACCGATCCAACATCACTCGCGAATTGGAAATGAATCTGCGCTCATATCAGCCGTTATGTCACGATTCCTCATCACAAAATGAGGACTTACACCTCCGTAAATCCTGCTGTCGCCGTTGTCCTTGACCGCCTGCTTGATGCTCGTGTACCGTCGACTCACCACTCCCAATCCCGCTCCCGTTGCATTCGTACTGTGCACGATATCAATCGCGTCCTTACCATCATTCCACGCTTTAATTACTGCGGCTGCTGCACCGCCAAATGTGGCATGCGTGCTGATATATTCCTGGTGGTTCGGCGTCGGGTCGAGCAGGGGCGTCCAAGTTGGCACGCTCACGTTGCGCCTACTCGGCAGCCAGATATCGGTCCTGCGAATTGCGGTCACAGGGCGCCATGTGTTGTAGAATGCTTTTGAATCCCAGCCCGCGATCGCGGCATTGGCGTGCGCATAGTTGAGCTGTGCATAGAACTTCGCGGACGAAAGAACGTCTTTGGCATATTTGTTGCCGATAACGTTATGTGCGAACCGATTCCATGCAATGGGGGACGATTCACGCCAGAAATAGGCGGTTTCGGTATTGTAAGGTGTGCGGACGGTCGAGTTGCGATCGCCTTGGGTTTTGACGTAGTTCAGAATGGCTTCGTATTCGGACGAATTGACAGAGGGTGGTGGTGGAGCGCGGAACTTGGTCACGTCGCCAATGCCCCCAAAAGTGCGCAGGTAGCGTGCTTGAGGTGTGTCGGGGGCGATGAATGCTGAGCCAGGCGTGCGTTGATATACACCAGGATATGCGGGTTGATACACGTAGTTGACGAAGTTATTCAGTTTGTCATCTTGTCGAGCATTTGTGACGCGCACTGCCGCTCTCCGGCCAATTGCCGCTGCTCGCCAGTAGAGATCATCGCTTTCGCTGATGTTGATCTTGACGAGAATGTCTTGTGCTGATTTGAAGATATTTCCAAAGTTCCGAGTTCCATGGAACGTCCAAGTGAGACTGTCGTGTGCAGCGTGCGATACAGCCAATTGTTGGAATGCGAGCGACTCGTTCTTGCTTTCTAGTGCAGCCACGTAGATGGCGGCTTGAACAACGGCCTCGAACCATCCGGATGGTGGCGACTGCAGCCCTCCTATCAAAGTATTGTTGGAGAGGAGCCCGGATTGGTCGACCCTTGACGCGTTTAGTTGCATGTTCACAAGAGCACCTTTGATGAGTTACCAGTATTGCACAATATCGCCAGAGTACTGCGCGTGAGCAACGGTTGCGCTCAGCGCCAGGAACACACTGGAGAGCTTCATTTTGCAAGCCTAATTGCGCGAACTTCTAACGCTCGATACTCGAATTTTGCGGGATTGGCGATGGCCCGACAACCACGCGCCGGTACATCCTCACTTTGTATCTGTCAATCACAAAAGAAATTGTTCGGTAGGCTCATACAGCCACCGAATAGCGACATAATTGAATATGACGTTAGCAAAGGTTGATATTCGCTCAGCCAGTCTCATTGTACGGAGAAATGCAGGTGGAGCTTGGCGATGCGGGCGGAGAACGCATCGCCTGCTCGTCGAGCCAATGAGCGTCCGCGTCAAGACATTGTGCTCTGGGCATTCCGCACGAGGCTGAAGATCGCCATAATCGGCATTGAAGTCGACGATGGTGAGTATGTTCGAGGACATGTCATGTGGAGCGTGCCTGGGCGAGCTCTGCAGGTACAAGATCCAAGTGTCAGTCAAGTCAGGCAGGGGCTAGTTATGCTGAAATGAGCCCTGCAGCGCTTGGTAACACGGTGCGAACTTTGAAGGGGCGTTGCAAGCGGCACTTTGGGTAGTGTAGATTTCGGCACTTGTCGTTGTGCTCTGGACATTGGTTGTGGGTTAGGTCTGCAGCCATCGCAGAACGGCAGATCCGATGACGCAATCCATGGTACGCTGTTCGTACTGAGCGAGAACATAGCACATAGTTCTTGCTACAGCTTTGCAGCTCAAGTGAGACAACAGATCTACCCCATCCGCAACTTCTTTTTCGAGTAGCGCGAACAGATGCAACTGCTGCCAGAGTAGCGAAGATGGCTTTGACGTAAACGCTAAGAGTGCCTCGATACGTTAGAAGTTTTACTGCAGAGATAAACACACGCGAAGGCATTCAGGAGTCTCCCATGGGAGATGGGGATTTAGATGGTGGTGAACAAGAAGTAGGATGGGCACGTGGTGGCCGCGCGAACGATGCGACGCACCAACCAAGGTAGGCACTCGCTCTCTTCTACTCACCACATCTTTCAACCACATCTGCGACCTTGTTATCGATCGCCATAGAGTCATTCTAGGCTCAGATTCGATATTGCGGCTTCGGAGGGCTCTGCTCGAACGCCGTGTCACTTGCTGGCATCCCAAGAGGTCATGCAAAACACTATCCTCTTTCCCGACGTTGGGCGTATCGCTCAATATCTGCACCCCGTGTTGTACGGAAGCCGAGTGGAATTGTAAGGACTGATCTGTTAGATCTTTACGATCTTCTTTGCGCGTAAGCAGTACAAGAGATGATATGAACGCATTTGACCACAAGTCTTTAAGCGTATCCGATTCCACGCTTTGTAATCAGAATTTAGGCGTCTAACCTTGCCTGGTGTGCTCCGACTCACTATATGCTATTCTTTTATGCTCAAGCGGCTATTGAGATACATTGTACTTTTACATGAGTATGAGACTTATCCGCGACTCTCTGCTACTCGAGGTATTGTTTACGCGGTCACGTGCAAAAAGAGAGACACCCGTGGACTACAAGAATATGTCAATTGGCCTAGACTTGAGGGACATGGTGCATACATCCATGGGTCACGAGCAACGATACGTCAGCACAATCTGCCAGATATTCGGAAGAAGACAATAAGTAACAAGACAATTCAAAAGTACTTTCAATCAGCTTGCGGATAATGCTATGCCTACAGCTAGCATCGTCACACAACAGGCGTACTGATTCTGATCAGAATTCGTTGCCGCCCCAACAAATCACCACAAATCTACCATTTCCCTCTAGTCATGTCAAGGTGTGCAAGCAGAGCAAGCTGCCTTCTCATGTCGCTTGCAACGATAATTTAGGCAAGGTTCATGAATACCCAAACTGCACATGCTGTGAAACATGCAAAATGGGAACCATCTTTACAACTTTGCAGCGTGCCAAGTATATATTCAATACCTGAAGCATTAGTATCCGTAGAGTTAGCTTGCTAGGGGTTAGCTGCGTTGTAAGCGGAGGTATGCCTGTCGCTGCGATCGTTGATCCCGGCATCTGTGTCAATATCGCTACTGTAATGTATTGTTGGGATGGACATGGTTGTTGAGGATGTAAGAGGCTTGGGTGCGCGCTACCGTGTGCATCCGATGAGCGTGAGCTGATGCTTTATTCTAGCCTTGGAAGGGGATGAGTGCTTGGTTGTGCTCAGAGACCACACGATAGTGCGAAGTCCCTCTCATACCACCCATACATCAACAACTGGCCACCTTCCTGCTTGAGCCAATGTTTCAGTCAACGCAGTCCTATCGACTTGGCTGATTCAGCGATAGAGCAAGCTCGACAGTTGTCCCTCGATCATCTCCAGGTTACTTTGTAGACGATGGTGCCACAGCCGTAGCTGCTAGTCAAAATCGGTTGGGACGTTGCAAATGCCTGACTGCGACAGCGGGTCGACATTCTAGTAGCGCGCATAGTGGATTTTCGTCAAATGATAGCTGGAGCGATGCCGTGCCTATGCCTTGGCGATGCACTACTCACTGTTGTGTTCCAGTCCCCATCTCCAATATAGCCCCACCCGCGTATGTTCCGCGGTGGAGTCCACATGCCGCAGGCATTCCCGTCATGTACTACCTTGTTGCAGGCGCGTGTGATTCAGATGATGTGCTCTTGTTGAGTCGAGACCCTCATGTTTGCTCGAGCACAAGCCCTGAATCCATGTCAAGCTGACGCACTCCGCCTCTGTTAAAGATTCGGAAGCATGCAGCCGCCTAATGTGATTATCGTTACCCCTGCCCTTCAACGCCTGCTCGCTAATCGAGTAACCTCCACTCCATCATCGGTTGAAGATTGGTCTCGGCCCAAGACATGAACGCAATGATCCACGTCGCATGCGCGTGAAACGGCGTGCCTCGCGTCTCTGTCGCAATCTAGCCGATGTCAAGACCAGCATCTGCTTTTGCCATGCGGAACTATTTGCTTTGTCCAGTTTGGCCATGGCCTGCTTTCTCGCCAATTAGCGCGAACCGGCACAGTTTGCCGAACCATACGCTGCTTGCAGTGGCGTCGTGTTGTGTATGAGGAAATGCTTTGATCCTGGCTACACGAGACCAGATCCCGCTTCACCATCTCACCGTCCTGGACTGTGAGTGGGTCACAAAGATCTGGATAATTCATTCTCCCGGAGGGCCTACAGATGCCGATGCGATCTCAGCTTCAGCGGATGCACCCATGTTTCGATATCCGGTCGGAAACCAAAGCCGGGCCTCTGTTGGACTTGTCCTACGGACCATTGGAGCTAATCTGCGCAAAACGAGGCGACGCCAGGCACCTGGTCGACACAAAAATGCAGGGCCGATGATCTTGACATGTGCGATGAACGGGCGGCAGAGCAATCCCAACCACTCAGACATGGATGAAGACATGATGAGTACGCTGTACGAGCCCCTTGCATGAACGTGAATATGCACTACTCGCACTTGACGTCGACCATTGTGCGCCGATCGGGTTTGCTGTCCAAGCACGATGTCGTTCATTTTCGCGCTGGCTGGGTACAACTCCCGATTCTGCAAACCCCTATCGATCCAAAAATATATCAATCCTTCACCCAGAACAGATTCGAGATCGACTTTAGACCAAGACCCGAGCTTTGCCGCGTCATGCAACATCGTTGTATGTCACACAAAGGCCGGAAGCCAACACCAGCCACTCATCAGGCATATGCGCAGTCGCGTGCTAAGTGACTTGTTTGTTCCTTGATGGCCATCAACCAACGAGGTGGTAGCTGAAACGTGGAAAGGCTTTTGTTCGGGACACTTTTGAGCAGGGTTGATAACCCACGCTTGAACCGAAGTGCTACCGCCGCACCGAATGAGGGCGTTCTCGAAATCTATCGGCCGTCCTCACACATGGTGTTTGGGTGTGGTCGGCATGAGACCTTGGCGATGGTCCCAGAAGAGAAGATGAAATGCGTATCCCATTTAATCAAGCGACCAGGGTGATTTTGTGGTTGCCGCGTCTGCCGATTCGCTTTTCCGACTTGCCGACAGGCTTTAACAAGTGTATTTCCTCGCCCGCGGGACAGCTTCAGCATGTCCCTACATTGGCTGACCTCCGGCACGCCGCTTTTTCAGGGCTTACATCATCTCCTCAATCCATAGCACGTTGCTGATGGTGTGTTTGAGAAATTTCGTTGATGAGTAACTTGACACTTGCCGGGCCTCATGAGCAGCACTTGCTTTCGGCCCTCTGAAAGCAACAATCTCTCTTACGAAGGAATCATGTTGGGATTGTACGGCGCACCTTGCGAGGTGTTCAAATGACTGTCTGACCATGCGTGGAGCCGCCGAAGGCAATGCAGTGACGTGGATGTTGAGTCAGGTTGCGGGTTACAGGAAGGAGGAACTCGTGTGGGCCTTCCGAGAAGGGAACATCCAGAGTGTCGAGTCAGTGTCAAAATCCCGCGCGAAGGATCAGCATGTTTCTAAAGAGGGTCAACGGTCGTGAGCGCCCGACAAAGCTTGGTGAATGGCATAGCCCATGCGCTTCATGGTTTCAGCGCTCTTTGGTCGAGCAGTAAATGCCGAGGCACGTTTGCGAGCTGCGAAGAGAGGCGGCTTGCGCATTGAACGTGATAGACAGTGAGACGCGGAGAAACAGTTACGTGTTTGCCACTTTTTGTTGCAGGCTGCCTGCTAGCTGTTGGTCTGAACGGTGGGTCGCGGATAAAGAGCGACATGCAGGTAGATCCACTGTCTCGCTAACGGGTGGCAGCCGCGTCCGTGCGGACATTCGATGATGAATCGCCAAGATGGGGAGACGGAAGGCGTCCAAGCTGGGTGTCTGCCGTTGGCGATGCTTTCGGCAGGTGACGCACGGGGAGACGTGCAATCAGGCAGCATAATAATACAATGCACAGGAATGATTTATAGCACATAACCTGCGTGGGCGCTTTCGGGCATGCGCGCGAGGCTCCAAAGGGAGATTGTAGATCGGCCCTGCTACGTGGCTTCAATCGCGGCATAGAGGCCATCCCTTCCGTCGCAAGGAACTGTCGGAAAGTGGAGAATGAAGCATAATTGGCATGCTCTCCTGGTTTAGTTTTGCAATCGAGGCTGTCAGAAACGGTCATCCGCATGCCTCAGCCGTCAAACGATGCAGGGTGCGGCACTTGCTATCTGGCTTTTCGGTATACAACCAAAGGTCTCCAAACTTGCGTCACGTTACCATGTATCTCCGTGATGTGGAAGTCAAGAGGCGTTCCTGCGGCTTCGCGCGCGCTGCTCAACCAGTCATAGCGCATACTCGACCACAGCGGCTCACAGGGTTTCGCTAGAGACGAGGCTTTACTGATCGGCAGGGATTTTCCCCGGTTTGCCCACAACTCCGTGTCCGACCGCTCGTGTATACAACTTTTGTGCTTCTGAAGCCCTGAGTCCCGTCACAGTTTTGCTTCATCGAACGACGTGAAAGTTTCCAGTCCGCTGGTTGCCATGTGGCGCTGATCGCGCCGATCTATTGTTCAACCACGGGGTGGAAGCCGTTCTGGAAGGATATTCAAGTGGTCGAGGCGAAAGGCTGCAGTAGGCCGGCAGCGGCTGGTGCTGTGATCTCCAATGCGAGGTGATGACTCTGTTACAGCTTACGACTTGGTGCGTTGTCGCGTGAATGCAAGATGATGGGCGCACTGATGCGCGCGCTCCGTTCCCGCGCGCCCCGGCGACACCTCACTTCCCAGGCTTATTAGGCAAATTTGTAACTTTGCGCAAGCTCCGCAGCTGCAATGCTGGTGACACAATATTCGACAGCCTCCGCCACATACTCGCCATCGCTCTGGGCAGGTTGAAGACATGATTGATTTCAGCTGTCCCAACACGCTGACTTTTTGAACCGTTCAAAGACTCCATGATCTCGGAACAGGAAGGTCGAGCGCTGACTTCTGATACGCTGGAACGCTTTCCCAAAGAAGCTAGCACCCTCGGGAAGCCCCGCTCGCTGGCCGCCTAGCCGCTCTATCCATGCCATATCCAGCTCTAGTGCTGCAGAGATACATGCAAGTGATTGCATAGCGCACTTGGCCGTCGCTCCGGGCAATGTGATTTGTTGAAGTGGCAAAAAGTTCATTGTGGAGAGTGGTGGCTCAATCAATGTTTGCTTTTCTGTAGACAGACATTCGAGCTTGGACAGGGCCCGTGCAATACGAGCCCAACGGCGCGTTGCGATCGCGATGCTCGAGGGGCTCAGGAACCGTCGGTATCTCGTGAATCTAGCTCAATCTCGTGAAAATAAGCGTGCTTTTGAGTTTCGTACCGAGGCGCAGCAGCAACCCTTGCACGCTGCACCTCACTCAGTCACTATGATGTTCTCCAGAAGGAGATTAGCATTTGTGCGCAACATAAGGCCAGCGTCGCCCCAACTCCAAGTGGGTGGTACAGCAAGGAGTTGCACGGGTAAGCCAGACGAAAGGATCAAACTGCACAAGCTGCAGATGCGATTTGCATGGCTGCGGTATAAACGTATTGTTCAGCTATAGTTCGAGGCGGGGTATATATGTGACAAAGTCCGAAGCGGAGTGCAAACAATTGTACAGTGCAAGAGTCGAGCCCAGGAATTCAGAGTCAATCGCGTAGCAGAAACCCAAAGTCCACAACCAATTGCGTGACAAATACATTGTCTGACATCGTCTATGAGAGAACAGTATGCGACAGCACTGCAGAGCAAATGCCGTCTGCTTTGCCCAGGGCACACGAAATGGTGCAAGAAAACGCCCCGTATCTGTGGTATGAAACAGCTGATGTTGCGCCAATTTTCCATTCCTTCGATGATGAGGAGCCTGTCCGAAACGCCAGCAGCAGAAACAAAAAGGGGTATCGATGAGGTCGTGTGGCCAGTATCAGAGTCTCGTTCAAAATGCATATGCAGACGCTATGAGGGTGGCAATCCGAGGTCGTTTGATGAGCAAGCGAGGGAGACTAGCGGGGCGTAAATCATGTTGTTGCAGAAGGACGGGCGAACTGAGAAGAGGGGTTCTCTGCGTCCAAGGTTACTTTCCGCAGCTTCTGGGTGTCGGGATGGAGTGCTTCAGGCTTCCGCTTGTTGGGGTTGGTGTTTAGGTGGCCATCTGTCTGAGACTCAGACGTGCCATTCGAGCCTCCAGGGGGTGCAGATTGTACTGACGTGGCGGGCGATGGACTTGACCCTTTCCTGGAGCGCGGACACTTGCTATGAAGGGCAATCCATTGTGCATAGTTGGCATCTGCGTCTTTTGAGTGTTGCTGCAGCTGCTCGACGATGTTCATGAATCCTGAAGTTGCCTTGTCCATCTCATTGGTCGATTTGGCGGACGAATTCGATCCCAGAGCGGAGGGATTGAACAAGGGTCGAGTCCAGGTCTCATTGCACACCAGGCAGCGCTCTACTCTTGGCTCACTGTCGCGTGAGTCGGACTGCTGCTGATCTTCCGAACGCTGAAGACTACGCTGAATGGCCTGGATGGCAGGCTCATCTGAGAAGCCTGCAGGCTCCTCAGGCGTGCGAGGTGGTGACGGGACGACCTCTGGCTGAGCAGGAGGTGTCGGGAGCGGAGGGCTCTGTCGTGACTTTTGAGCTACAGGCATATTTGCTGGGGTGTGGTTGGCGGCAAATCTTACGTTGTAACGCTGCTGCCGCGGAATGGTGGTATTTGAATGATCTGGCTGCAGTGCGTCGACACCTCTCGGCGGGTAGTCTGTCCCTGGCCGGAATTGGGCATTCTCGTGTGACGCCGGAGCTGACGCAGAATGATGGTGCATTGGGGGAAGTGACGTGTGAGGCAATTGGTAGGAAGTCGATGCAGGACTAGTTGGGCGATAGTTGTCGTTTGGGCTCCGATGGGAATAGGCAAAGTTAGCATCCGGAATCGAAGACGAGCCGTCCTTGGACGCTTCGAGGCGCTGGTGAGCAATGATAGAGTCTTGGCGACGGGCGTTCATTGGTGGTTGCGATTGCGGTTGCGGGCGCGGAGCATCCAGACCGTGAGCAGGGCCAGCTGTCGAGACCGGTGTGAAAGAAGATGCAGATGCAGATGAATGGTGAGTGGCCAATTGGTAGTAGGCGTGTGGCTCAGAGGGCGATGTTGATGTGGCTGACTCGGTGGGGCTTTGCATAGTTAGCACGTGTGTTGCGGTTGCGTTTTCCTTCACCTCGCTCACCTGGCTTGACTCGCGTGGCTGTATGCAGCAAAGTACGAATGCTCCGTGGAGGCCGACGAAGCAGCGTTGGCGACGGTGCTCAGCGCAGGCGCAGTGGGCGGCGTGGAGCGGGAGACGTGCTGCCGCGAGGACGAGTGGTGGTACGCGGGAATGGAGTCGCTCGTGGACTGCGAAGAGGCAAGCAGCTCCGCAACGCTGGGCAGGGTTGGCGGGACAGACGACGCAGAGGCCTGGTGCATTGAATGGCCGCGACGGTGCCAGTCGGTCTCCATTGTGCGGCGCTGGAGAGTGGGCGCCGACGACGGTGTTATGGGCGGCGGACTGAGGGAGTCGGTTGCACAGGAAGAGGAGCACAGTTTCAGGCTGGCAAAGGGTCTAAGTCTACCACAGTACATTCCGCCGTCTCGTTTCTCGCGACCCTGCCAGGCTGCCCGCGCCGCACCCAAGAGGCGCAAACCGCTGGAGCTCATAGGCGGGGCGACCAGCAGCACAAGTGCTTCAGAGACGCTGCATGCGCGTAATGGCCGGCGGGAAGGCTAAGCCGGCGAGCGGGCTAGCAGGGGGCCCCAGCGCCCAGAAAAGCGGGCCAAGCGCCCGTGCGCCGCGGAAGCGCTAGCACCATCCGCAGTTTCCAATAGCAGCATCGAGTGTCGCCGGCAAGGAAGAGCGAGGGCGAGCGACGCACACGCCCGCGCCCGCGCACAAGTTTCCCACTTCCCAAACGCACTCACAGTGCCAGTCCCAGCGCCAATGCCAGTGCCCGTCCCAGCGCCAGTCGGCCCGCAGCGCTTGTCTGTCCCCGACAAGTCACGCTTTTTGGTCGAGCCCATGATGCCCATGATGCCCATGGTATCCCTATCCGGCGGGCATCATCTGCTGCCTCGACGTCGCCACCCACCTGCACCCGTCGCGGTAAGCAGCCGTCTCACGCCCAGAGCCTGCGCAACACCAGCCCTCGTTCCCCGCCGCCCCCGTCAGGCCCAACGTCTGGCCGCATCGCCCCTGGCTCTATCGTCACGTGCCCCATGTCTGCGTGTGGACACCTGCACCCTGACAGCGCGCCGTCGAGCATGGCTGCGGGCGGGACGCGCTTGCCTCGTTCCCGCGCCCTCTCAGCGACAGGGCAGGCGCGACCATCATGGCCATGACCTCTGCCCTGCACGACTGCCCTCCACGCTCGCGGCACGCCTGCGTGACGTCCAGCGTGAAACGGTCCGACTCTCCATTGCCCAAAAAGAGCAATGCGAGCACGTCGACGCCTTCACCCTCGCCGCAGCGCTCGTACTGTGTAGATGCGGGCGGCAGCAGCCGGGCCATCAGCACAATCCAGCGTGCGGGACGCGCCGTGCACGAAGAGTTTGGAAAGGGGTTTCCTATCCTGGTCAGCCCTGCTCTGCTGCAACCACTCTCCCGGAGGACGACGTCTTTTGTGACGGCTGTCGCTGCCATCCCCCCGCCGTCCGCTTCCTCGCCATCTGCGAATGCCTGCTATGGAGCCACCGCTTCGTCCGCGAAGATCAGGCCCTGATGCAGTGGGACGTCGCGGCTACTGCAACGCCCGTTGTGGCGCGAGACGGCGAGCTTCTTGCAATTGTGACGTGCGTCGTTATCCAACCGCGCCGCAATGGGCTCTCTGCTTGAGGCCTCACCGATGGGTAAACTCTTTCACCGCAGAGCTTACACGAATCGGTCCGATTGGGGTTCTGCGCCGCACATTGCCTGTAGACGCTGTGTTTCGGCTTGCCGATTACGCTTTTATTGGTCGTGCCGCCAGTACGTACACCGATCACAAGAGTCTGAAGGACCTCGCCTAGACGACACCTGAACACGAGCGCTGGCTTGCACTGCGCAGTCGGCAAACATCGTGGAATCCAGCGGCACGGCAACCATGGTGGATCGACACCTTCAGCTGGAGCATAGGAAGCACCGCAAGGAACCATTGTTTCGTCGTGCCTGGGATGGACCCATGCGCTGCCGTCTTGGGCTGCTGCTGATCTCGTTGATGCAACCGACACCGTTCTGAGCACTGCTCAGCTGGCTTGCGTGCAGAACTGTCGAGTCCATAAATCACCAAACGTTGACATTACGGACAAAGTATAGATGATGCACCACCATATCGTTACCTTCAAACATCAGCCATCGCTCTGCCATGTGCACCGCTGTTACCACAACGCCTGGCTTGCATCAGATCCTGCAAGGACACTGCCGTGTCGAGATGCAAGCGGACCGACGCAAAAGCTATCTGAGCAAGCCCGCTACATGTTGTATGCAGCTGTGCATGTCCTGCACCACCGTCGTGAGACAGTGCAGTTATGCACCTGTCGGCTCTAATAGTGTGCGTATCAGGACTTCAACCGCCATCCCAGACGCACCAACGCAAGAGTTTCCTCGGACTGCACGGCGCGTCTGCGGCTATCGAATGCACACCCATTCAGCTGAATTGCAGTTATCAGACACCTTCTGCACTCGAGCTATGCGGGCACGTCTTGCAGCATACTGTGGCTCGAAAGCGGAGTCCTTGCTTGCACGCTCACGTCACCTTTTCTCTCCATCCCGACGGTACGTTAGAACGCGTGCCAGCTCTGCATCCTCACCACCCATGCATCTTCTTCATGCGAGCTGCGTTCCGGGAGCAACTCCCCGGCTCGCTTCAACGTGTGGCGTTCGTTAGTGTGCTATTCAAGGAACATCGTTGAGAAACGTGCTGCATGCTGCCAATCATGTGAATGTCACTGTTGTACAGTCAATGTGCTTGTTTGCACAGCTGACCTCGCATTTCTATGTATCTCGTGGAGATGCGGCTACGTCGCTTAAGCTTGCAAGTTATGCGCGACATCGTTGTTCGCGGACGCCCGATTCACACGACACTACACACAGCATAGTTAGCAGAGACTCTGCTTCGCTGACTAATTATATCATCACCGAAGTTAGTCAACTTAGCTCTGGTAATCGCTGACGTCGCGCTCGGTAAATTTGGGAATGGTCATGGTCTGGTAATCGAGCCACAATATCGCCCTTCGCTAAAATCGCCAGATTGGACTCCATGGTCCGCGCCTCTTTCATGTTGCCGCTTGGCATCAGGCTCGCGAGCAGCTTTATCTCACCTCCGTCGCCCAGACGCGTGCCCAGATTTGTACCTCCGCTACGTGTTCATCATACAGCCTCAACCCTGTGCGATAATGCTGTCCAACTTCCCGGATCAAAGATGCGTCCCCGCAATCTCCGGTGAACCTTCGATGGCACGGGAACGATCCGCAAAGTATGATTCGCGATGCGGACACTCGGAGTCTAGTCCTTCGGGCCGAAGCCGGCGGTTTGGGCCCGTCTACCGGAACACTAACATGGCCGATAGAATCTGAGACAACCGTGTAGCATCAAACACGAGGCCGCTGTATTTTGACTTCAGTGAAGGCAATCTGTGAATGCCCGACGTCGAACAATGGCACGCCAACCATCCGTTGAGCTGATCGGTGGAGTGGATCCCGGACGGCCCGCAACCGCAAGCTTATCTTGACTGCCGATGTTTCAGATCGCCCAAGCAAGAGTCTTCGGAATTGCGCGGAGGTCATGAGTCGCGCGAGGTAGGGTTGCGACTCGCATGCCGCACCATGATTTTGACAAGATCAACAACCACATCGGGCGCGGCAGGACTGAGCTTGTATACTTGAAACAGGTCGCATCGTTCGGACTAAACTCCGAACCTCAAAGAGCTAATGCAACGGCGGCGGTGATTTTCTCATAAATAGTGTGACCTAGGTCGCTAGTTGGGCAGCATCACCTCATACGACGGAACGGCGCAACAGCTATTTTGCTCGGTCTCAGTATTTTCGCACCGATACTTGAAGACAAAGGGGTAAACTTTAGCACAACTGGCCGCATTGGCATCTGCAACCCGCACCGCACGAAACTCGTGGGGAGTCCACGAAATAGGCTGAAGTTAATTCTCACCAGGGGTAAAGGCGACGTCAGACAGTGAAGCCAGCGATTCTTCGGTGTCTCTCACTCGTATGGTGCGTCGTTTTGCATCTGCCGAACTTTCTCGCAGTCGAGCCCGTTGGAACTCCTATGATGATCGCGAATTCTGCGCTCCCTCGTACTTGGCGTTCACTGACCAAACCACGCTGAACTATGTTCTGCGGTTGGAAGTTCTTCACAAAGTCCGCAGAGCACGCTGTTGCAGCATCCTACACTCGAACGTATGTGCTTGGACAATATCAAAGCTACACAGGAAGCTAGAAGTGCATATTAAACTCGAGGAACATATATCCACACATAGGCAATGCCTTGAAGTGTACACACATTTTCAAGTACGGTCCACGTGCAGATGATCTTGGCATTCGAACATATGCCCGCAGGAAAGCCCACCACGACGACCGAGTCGAAATGATCAATTCCATCGCACCAAACCCATACATCGTTCATGTCCCCACTGATCCACCAACGCTCTCCACTTCAGGCGGCTACGACCACTTCACCACGCCGACTCTGTCTCCCTAAAATACAAAATGCGTGGATAACACCCGGAAGCCACGCGAGCATCGTGAGGAGAAGATTGATGCACAAAGCAGAGCCGCAGCCGTGCTTGATTCCCACAGCAAGTGGAGGAAGTAAAATAGCGAGGACGTAAAGACAGCAGGAGGTCCCTTCGGAGGTCATTGCTGAGGGAGCAAGTTCTTCAAATGTGTGAGCACGCTTCAGAGTGCGAAGCGAGTTGGCTTACTGTAGACTTGGCCTTTCGAATATCCTGGGGATTCGTCGGTGAACGCACGTGTTCGGAGAAAAAGAAGGGGTATGTTCTATTTTGTCGAAGCTGGCGTGGACGCTTATATGCACGTCTGAAATTTACAGAGCCTCAATGAGGTACCAATAGATCACAACAGCGTGATCAGGCTTCGCAAGTGTTACGCTTCCTGTGGCTATCCGCTACCCTTGAAAAGTAAGTATATGCTCTCGACCGACGGTCAACTACATGGCTCGTCTAGCCCTATTCAAGTTCTCGTACGATCAAACGTTTGCTTGGATGCTGGATGATGGCAGGTTACAGCCGCCTTGGAGTAGTGCGCGTACAGAGCGTCTTCCGGATTAACGGTTACATGTGCAAGCATATGGTTCAACGTAACACTTGTTCAGTACGGCTGCAGAACATGCCCTGTATAGTTATGTTTGGTCGTGTACTCTGTTATCCGGCCGTAATATGTGTAGTGATGCCCTAGAGAGTCACTACATACCCTTGGTTCCATATGCCGGAGATATCTAAACAGTACTAAACTTCTACCTTTGTAGTTATTTGAAGGCATTCAATAACTCGTTAATTTTATGCTGCGCTTGTAGAATGATGTGAAAGCTTCTAGAAGTGTTCAGTCTAAGCAACTGGCTGAATAGCAAAAGCACGCAGCCGATCATGTTGCGCCGTGATCAATACCTTCGAAGCTTGAACATTCCGGCTTGTTATGTGACGAGAGTGTTGTACTCTCAATATTCTTATATCTTCTCTTTTTCTCTTGGAGTGGGTGAAGGATTGAATGAAAGCATGCGTTGCAAGACTCGTCGCTCGGATAAAACGCTTCATAATACACTCAAATGATTGTGCAAGATTTCCGGGGTGCTAATGAGGTGATTAGCGGCCTCATCAAAGCCACCACGAATGATCGTAAAGTGAAAGTGATCCGAGCGTACGAATCATCCGGCTTCCGCTTTCCTTAGCCGTGTACATTGGTGACAAAGTTGGTGGGACACCGGACACACCCGTCTCATGTTCCCAGAGCAGGCGCGATAGTCGGTGATAACGATGTGTGAGCATTAATCTAGAAAAGAATTCGTCAATTGCTGTTATCGTGCTGGTAATAATGCCTCGCCCACTATGAGTGATTCGCCGTGTAAACTGAGTAGCTTTCTAATGTAGGAAGTTTGCTATGATCACCCTACTATTACAAAAGCAGCTCATGAACCTACAAACGGCTCGACTTTCCTAATGTCAACACCAACATCGCCCTCTTTCTCTAAATTACTGTCGCGCCCCATCTCCGCGCCTTCCACGATGTGCGTCCCATCAATATCAAAGTCGACCTGGACGCCGAGTCCTGGTGGTGGTGAGATCCTGTTAAAGATGTAGAAAAGAACCGCGCTCGTTGCGAATCCAAAGAAAAAGCTGATCTGATAGAACCGTTTCCACACAATTCCAACGTGAATGGAGCTCCCTGGCCCCGACACCTCAGAGATGAAGCCGGGTAGAGCCGGCCACATGCCCATTGTGTAGGCCACCATGGCACGCCAGTTTACGCCGCCTGTGAACCAATAGATGCCACCAGGCGTGTAGAGCTCGGGAATGCTCCACTTGGTGCGGCGAACGATCCAGAAATCAACGACCAGTATAGCAGCAGCGGGCGACATGAAAACTCCAAAACTGCTCAACACAGTGATGAAGGTGGATGCTTGCGTGAGAAAGCGCCAAGGATTTGCTAGCACCCCGAGGATGGAGAAGATGATCGCGCCGCGGCGCTGCGTGATATACTTCGGAACCATCATCGCAACGTCCATACCTGAAGACACACAGTTC
>BCLK01000048.1:0-18524 GCA_001748405.1 Paraphoma sp. B47-9
CGAAGTCATGGCTTGTGAGGCTGTGAGGCCGATTCCTATCAGACTGCTGCCAATTGTCCAGGACGAAAGGCATATGCCACAGGTACCTGGATTTGTCAATTGTTGTTCGGCATTGTGTTATGCCTGTTGCGCACCCCAATAGCTCACAAAAGCGTAGATGCCATATGTCCGCTTGTCGTGTGCAATAGGATAAACGTCCCTATTGCCCCATCGACTCGTCTTGATCGTCTCGTACTCATCATCGGTTGGCTTGACCTCGAGTCTCTTGAGCAGGGCCGATGCTCCACCCATTTTCGCTTCCTGCAGCTCGATGCAGATTGAGGCTGCTCACTAAGGACGGTTGACTTCCGAGGTAATTCAAGAAGGCTGCTAATGGAACTCCCCACTGACCAACCGGCGGCACTCGGGGTCTTATTTCTCACTTGCACGCAAACTCAATTGACCTGTCAAAGATAAGCCCGCGCGAGCACCGCCCATGCCTGGAACTCATTCGGTCCCAATGATCGTCCAAACGTTCTGTCCACGGCAGACACATGGACCATGTTCCCTCAGCTCGGATGTCAGACGCGATACCAATTCCGGGACGCGAACACACTTCCGCACTTCCGCGCACGCTTTAGATACACATTGCAGGTCGGGTAATTTACCAAAGTTTGTGATAGGACAAATAGGATAATCACGGGGAAAGAAGTGGTGGCGCCGAGGCACAGAGGAAGGAAGTATGCTTCCGAAGGCGTCTTTGCGGAGCCATGCAAGCGCGCACAAGCCAGCAGTGGATCATCGCAACATGTCCGCACCGTGCGCTATCGGCAACATAGGCCCAAAATGAAAACGCAGATACCTGCTCCATTGCGTCGAGGCGACATTCTGTGGCTTGTAGGCACCACACAGAGCATATTGATAGTCAGGAACCCGAACGCGGCCACGTGATTCTGAGTCTTTGAGTGTGGCGCATGCTATTGATGCTTTTGAGGGCGTGAAGGCATCGCGGCATCGCAGAGGTTTGATCCGAAATGGGCGACATATATGACTTTATCATCGTTGGTGGTATGCCGCCTAAAGTTCTTGACATGAGAAGCAGCTGTACTAACACTATCAAGCGGGTGCATCAGGCGCTGTGCTTGCATCACGCCTGGCGGATACCCCGGCAGCTCCTTCAGTCCTCCTTGTTGAGGCAGGTGGCTTCAATGCTGACGCTCCACATCAGTCAGGCGCGGATCGCTACAAAGCAGCCTTCGCAGAAGGGTCGCAAATGAATTGGCGCTATAAAACCACACCGCAACTACACCTTGACGGACAGGAGATAGACTACTCAAGGGGTAAGGGGCTAGGCGGTAGTACTGCGATCAATTTTTGTGGGTGGACTGTCGGTTCAAGAGATGATTATGATGAATGGGCGAGCATCGTGGGTGATGAGAAATTCGCTTGGCAAAATGTCAAGAGGGTGTTGAAGAGAATTTCCAATCTTGACCCTCGAATACCTGACCAACGGCTCAAAGACGTAATCAACGCGAAGATTGCAGACCACAGCACCAGCGGCAACCTGGACCTCACATATGGTGAAGCTTGGCTGCCAGATGTTGGCGATATCTTCACGGCCGCTGAGCAAGCAGGGCATCGCATTAATCAAGATGTGAACAACGGTGATCCCATCGGCATGGGAATGGGCAGTGTATGTATAGCGAAAGGCGTACGCACGACTTCTGCCAGCGCATACTTGTCCCGGCCACCACCAAACCTGAGAATCATGGTTGACGCGCCCGTTGCACGGGTGTTGTTCGACAACAAGCGAGCCATAGGCATCGAATGTATCAACGGTCGGCAATTGACGGCACGAAAAGAAGTGATTCTTTCTGGTGGCGCTCTAAACACTCCGCAGTTTCTGAAGCTGTCAGGAATAGGACCCGCTGCGGAGCTAAACTCACACAACATCGCAGTAGTCCTTGATTCTCCTCTGGTCGGCGAAAATCTACAAGACCACTGCTTCTCACCTGTCGGTATCATCATGCAAAAGGACCCAGATCTCCCACCAGGCCCACCTGGTCAAAGTCCGACACCGATGGGCTGGTTCAAACTCCCCAGCATCACTTCATCCTCGGAATACGCACACCTCCCTTCCCGCGTACAAGCACATATGAACAAACCTACTGTCCCAGCAATGGAAATAGCAACAGTACGTCCTCAAACTCTCTTCCTTATCCACCACCCGTCCATCTTCGGACTGACAGCCCCTCAGCACTCTCCGCCCTCTATGCTCGCCTACACCCCCACCCCAAACACATCCTACCTTGGCGCCATCTGCCTGATAATGAATCCCCAATCCCGCGGCACCGTGACACTCAAATCCTCCGATCCTAGTGTTCCGCCACTCATCAATCCAAACTTCCTCACGCACCCGTTTGACCGGCGCGTCATTATCGAAGGCGTTCGAGAAACGATGCGCATTCAGCGAAGCCCCATCTATGCGTCTCGCACACTCGACAGGCTTGGTCCCGAGGATAATTCCGACGAAGCGATCTGGACGCATGTAAAGCGGAATTTGCAGAGCTCGTGGCACATGTCGTGTACAGCTGCAATGGGAAAGAGTGAAGAGGACGGGGTGGTGGACAGTGAGTTCCGGGTGTTTGGTGTGCAAGGGCTGAGGGTTGTGGATTTGAGTGTTTGTCCCTTTGTGATGAATGCACACACGCAGAGTGTGGCGTATGTGGTTGGGGAGATTGGGGCGGAGGCGGTGGCCGCGGAGTATAGGCTGGGTGAGGTGGGGACTGCAGCCAGAACGGGAACGCCGGGTCAGTAGAAGGAGAAGCTGTAGGGACTGTGGCGTAGGGATGGGAACAGAAAATCAAACTGGGCGAACATGTTTTCCCGCCAGATCCTTCATTCTATGTCAAGACCTTCTCCAATGCAATAACAAGAATTATAATCCATCGAGTGACATTCCTGTCCAACAAGACCCGAGTAATCAAAGTTGGGTTTGTCGCAACGTATTGCGTTCCGAACTGCCGTGGTTCGATAGGTGACATGTCAGGACATGCAGGTGGAACTGAACCCAGAAAATCGATGTCTAGCTTTCCTATTTCAGTATTTAGGCGCACATCATGAAGAAGAGGGAACAGCTCTTGTGTGTGGAAATATCGTCTGTGGTTAGCACAAGTAGACATGGAATCTCGGCTTGAATTCTTGCAGCCAAACTGATGAATAAATGGTTGGATCGTCCCTTCGTGAGACCACGCTCCTGGTGATTCACTCACCAGGATATTATGGCCATGGAAGTTTGTTGTACTTCAGCTTCAATACAGTTCTACCAAGATCTAGCTGGCACCAGAAGCCTACTAACCAACTCTCACCGACCTTCTCCGCATGAATCAATTCGCACCGCGCCTCCTCCCCTGTCTTTGCCCAACTCCTCACCCCCCAATCCCCGGCGCTCTAACATACAAACTCTTAACCTCCAAATAATGATCCATGCTCTCCAGCAAACTTTCCCTCCCCGTCCCACTCCCCTTCCACCCACCAAACGGCAAATCCCACGATCCCGTCGGACTCGTGCAATTGATGCCCACCATGCCGCTCTCCAACTTCTTGCCGACTCTGACCGCGCGCTCCAGATCTTTGGTGTAGAGCGCAGCGTACAGGCCGAATTCGGTGTCGTTGGCTTTGGAAATGGCTTCTTCTTCGGATGTAAATGTGTTGATTATGACGACGGGGCCGAAGATTTCTTCTTTGGCTATGCGCGATTGCTCGGATACGTCGGTTAAGATTACGGGCGCGACAAGGAGAGAGGGAGTGGAGGTTGAGGATGAGTACGAGGCGGAAGTGTCGATGGTGCTGCCCGCTTCGGATTTGCCGAGCTCGATATATCGTTTTACGTTCTCGTGTTGTGTCTTGTCTGCTTGTGGCCCATGAGTTGTTTCTTTTTGTGTTGGGTCGCCCATGACGCGTGCTTTTGCGTGTTTGGAGAATGCGGTGATGAAGGCGTCTTTGATGCTCTCAGCCACGTAAATGCGGCTGTTTGCCATGCACGTCTGGCCCGAGTTCCAATTTATGCTATTCTCGGTTTCTCTGGCGGCTTGTTCGATATCTGCGTCTTCAAATACTAGGGCAGGTGACTTGCCACCAAGCTCGAAGACGACTTTCTTGAGGTTGGATTTGGCGGAGGCGATTTGGATGGCGCGCCCCGTGCGCGTGGAGCCAGTGAAGCTGAGGGCGCGGACTTTCATGTGTTCTGCTAGTGCTTGTCCGGAGACGTTGCCGTGTCCTGATAGCACGTTGATGACACCAGGTGGAAAGCCGCATTTCTCAATCCATTGCGAGACCTTCCAAGACGTCAAGGGCGCTTTCTCAGAAGATTTGACGACAACGCAATTCCCTGCCGCGATCGCTGGCGCAACTTTCTTTGAGAAAAACACCAGAGGTGCATTCCACGGTATTATAATAGCCACAACACCAAACGGCTGTCTGAGGCTCATATTCAAGAAACCTGGCGTGTTCAGACTTGTGTGGCCCTGCGGGTAGGCAGCCTCGGCGAAGTAATTGAAATGCGTAGCGGCATAGTGCGAATCGATGTATGCCGAGACAGGGCGACCCATGGCCAACGCATCGAGCTGTGCAAGTTCATCCTTCTCCGAAACAACCAGTTCGCCCATTTTCTTGAGCGGGATACCGCGCTGTTGCGGGGAGAGGGCGCTCCATGCCGGAAACGCAGCTTGTGCGGCAGCTACAGCGGCGTCGACGTCCGCGACCGTTGCTTCAGCGACTAGCAATCTCGTCAGCCCCCAAAACCATTGCGATGATTGACATGGTACCTTTCGCAACCAGCTCGCCGGTATGTGGCGAGAACAAGTCAAACGTAGCCTTGTCGCTTGCTGGGACAAGTTTGTTGTTAATCAGCAACTGTGTTTCAATTGGTCCTCCCATCTTGTCGTTCCTCAATCCTTACTCAAACCAAAAACAGGCTCTTTCCAAAGCAGTGAGTTCTTGCCAAAATCTAGATTCCCGACAGAAGAGAGTGATGACATTATCCCCAACCTTCCCCAACGGAAATTAGCCGTCTAACTCCGAGCCTCGGCGAGGGGCAAGTTGCGATGGTGGGGTCGCACGCAATCTAATCATGAAGGCGAACAGCAGGCGCGCCGCTCCGCGCATGCAGCCTGTCGGCACTTGGTCCCGCGTGGATTAGATTGCGCGGCTTCATGCTCCCGTTTATGTGCAGCGGCGTAGGAGATTGACGGATGTTGTCTTCCTGCATGCGGATGGATGCGATGCATGTTGGAAGCGCACTTCCGTATGGGTAGATATAGCGTACGTCTGGGGGTGGTAAGATAGGGATTTTACGCAGTAAATCGGCGATGGATTGAGAAGTCATCAGTGGATGCAATTAATGCCTTATCAAGCTGTGATGGTGGTCTAGCGAGCTCTCGCCCATCGGTGCATGATATCAAACTGTGGTATTTGCTGAATGGACATGTATCTTAGATTTCGAGAGATAACAAGCCCTCGATTTATGTACTGGAGTCTGTATCCTAGTCGATAACCTATCCCGACCTCATCCAAGACCATCATCTCCCACTCCCTCCCCTCCCCTCGTTCTAAAAAGCCGTCCTCCCCGTCTTCACAGTCTTCAGCACCCCTTCGTCCGCCAACCTCTGCACAAAATTATACAACACGAAATCACACCCTCTCTTCACCACCAAATTGATCGTCACCGGTACCATCTCCTCGTGGAACGTCACATTAGACTTATACGGCACCTGTCCAATCGGCACAGTGAAATCTGCACATCCGAAAATCGGACAAATGTTCGCTCCCGTAATCGCCGCGCCAGCAGGCCTCACGGCAAGATAGCTCGCGCCTGGAGAATCGTTGAGTGTTTGTTCGCGGAAACTAGGTAGCCCGCCAGTTCCAATGTCGTAGATGAGTAAGGACTCTGAACATGAGTCCGGAGTGGAATATTGCAAGTTTGACTCGTACGCTTGTACACCACGGTTCTTAGTCACGAGGGCAGCATCGTATGCCGCTTGGTTAGTTACAGATTCGTTGAAATTGCGCCAGCCGGGGCGACGAGCTGGATCGATGGGTGGAAAGCGGCCGTCGAACAGGTTGGCCCAGGCTGTGAGGAGTGGCTTGCCGATTACTTCCCATGCAGTCCATGTATTGATCACGCCGGTGGCAGCGTTGAGGGTAGTCAGGTTTTTTGCGACGGGATCAGTCCAGTTCTGGACTGTTGCTGTGAAATTTATGCGTTTGACTTGCATGCCGAATATACGCGTCATGTTGGCAATGAAGGCTTCGAGGATGGGTTCAGCGGCGCTGTTGTTAAGGGGAAGGTAGTCGGTCGGATAGAGGATGGTCTTTGGGAAGGCGTTGCTGTCCGGGACAACGAGCGGGGAGAGTCCGGTGATGGAGACGTCTTGGTGGAGAGGAGGAATGTACCAGTTCTTGGAGAAATGAACCCATTTGTGCGGGTCACGCGAAAATACGCCTGCGGTATCTGTTGCGCCGCCGAGGGGAAGGACGCGTTCGAGCGACATCATTCCTTGGCTTGGACGTTGACTGTACTCGTCGTTAGCTTTTCACGCACAACACTGGACTTTGTGGCGTACCCATAAGTCCCAGAAACAGCAGCAGGCCGTCTCATTGACGACCCCGTATCTGACCCAATCGCAAAGTCCAGCCAGTCATACGCAGCAATCGAACAGCCCGCTCCCGAAGATGACGCCGAACACGTGAGCCAGCCATCTCCTCTAGGGTTGAAAGGATAATGCTCGTCCTGCCATTCCCATGGATTTGCACCCGAGGCAAACTGTGCCAGTTTTTGCTTGCCTACGATGACGCCACCAAGGTCAATAATCCGCTGAATCGAAGGCGCAGTGCCGTTTGCTGTTGGCGTGATAGTGGCCCAGGCCTGACTTCCTCCTGAAGTTTGAAGTCCCTTGACATCGTAAAGATCTTTTACTGCAACACGCTCACCGGCGAGAGGTCTTGTGTCGTCCCAGTAGTATAGTCGAGACGGTACGCTGCTTGCATGTTAGTGCTGTCCTGCTCAAACCTGATGAGATGGCACATTGAACTTACGGAATCATCGGATCCCACATCTTCGGCAAAAAGACTCCGAGCGGATTATGTGTCTCCGCTCCATCTTCCGCATCGTACGCGCCAAACAAAAACGTCCGATATGTATCTGGATATAATCTGTACACCGTCGCGAAACTTGCAGTACTCTGACCAAGCGTGGCGAGATACGGACCAACAGGAAGTCCTTTTGTCGGCGAGACAGTAATCGTAGTGAATGTGGTCTGACCAGTAACCGATCCATCAGTGAATACATAACTCGTGTTGAATCCCGCCAAATACTCAATTGCTCCAGAGTCCAGGCTTGCTTTCACGGACGACGAGATGTATATCCCGTCCAGGAAATCATAACTCCACACATCATCACCAGCTTCAAACGATTGGAAAGTGTGTTCTAGCCAATCTCGCGAAATCGCCGACACATTCGCCTTGATCACTGTGATTGGCACGGTCGTCGTGCTTGTTTCTGCGGCTGTTCCAAGAACGACTTTCGGATGCTTCGTATTGGCGAGGTACGATATGTTGCCGAGGGAGAAGATAGTATCACTGTAGGGATTCGATAGGACGAATTCGTACGGGTTTCGCTTGAGGACTGGTGCGGCGGAAACGAGGTTGGTCGATGCCAACAAGGCGGTGATCAAGCAGACTACCGAGCGCGAGAATTGTCCCGCCATGGTGGGGCAGCGGCGGACTGCTGCTTGTATTTGCAGCTATGCTTCATCTTATACTCGTGGCTAAGTGCAGCCTTGCTAGCAAGATGTCGACGATAAGATGCAAGCTTACACTTCGAGATGCCCGAAGCGGTTTGGTGGGGGCGGGGAGTGCAGAAGTGGAGAGGCTCGCTTGTGTATTAGGCGTGCAGACACGCTTGGCGAAGCGGATAAGGACGCATTTGTCTTATCGTGAATCTGGGTACTCATGGGCGGAGGATTTATTATTAATAGCGGAGCTTGTCTGGTTGTGAGGGCTGGACAGGTGCGGAGGTCCGAATAGGCAAAGGTTGGCGCTAGGCGGTGATTTGGTTCCATTGGAACTGTACATCACTTCACATTTGTGGGGGTGTTGGATGTTCGTGGATCCGAAGAATCAACGCCAATTGCGCCGATGATGCTGGAGTCTAGTAAAGGATCTAAGCTCTAGTCTACAGAATCGGAAAAGACAAAGGGAAGAAACAAATGCTTGGTGAGTACATTTACAACAGGACAAAAAGTAAGATCTAAGTCGACTAATGTTGAGGGCGAGATTGCGACCAATCTAGACCATGTCTCAATGGCCCGAATGCTGTGTCTCTATCTGCGTCCGTACTGCTGATGCGATGAGTATCGCGGTGGCTGATTGTATGTAGGTTGGGTATATGCCGGCTGAGTGTAGGTAGGCTGGCCGTACATCGGTCTTCCTCGTCCATCTAGCTCAGATGGCTGCCATCCCTGTGACGATTGTGGATGACGGCGGCTATGATGATCCCGGCTAGAATGCGAGCGACCACGGTCAGAATGTTGTCGGGCGTTGTAAGAATGAGATCGTACCTCGGGATACTGTCGGTGCGAGTGTGAGCGTGCCTGCTTTGGCTCTACAGGCTTTGGCTGCTGAATCATTTCCTCTTCGTCGCTGCGATGGCGCCAGTCGTTGCTTGGGGTTCCCGATAGACGGGTTGCATCCCGGGTCTTGCGGTATTCGCGGAATTCGCGGATCGAGATTGCGGCGGTGTATTGCTCAAGGATGCTGGTGTGGTATTAGAAATTGATGCACAATGTAAGAAGGTGGGTCGTACTTCATTACAACAGAGAGACCAACTACGACCCAGGAGAGGTAGCACATTGTACCGCTACATTGCTTGAGATTTGCTTGCATGACGAGGAATGCGACCGCGCCCCAAAACACGATCTCGAGTAGGCTGATGATAACATTGGCCTTGTAGCTGTGCCATCTCCGGAACCGCTCCACGTGGTCGGTCAGAACCATGTAGGCCAAGAGGACGAGAGACTTCGCTCCCTAAATAGGTGTCAGTTGAGAAGCGAGGCCATGTGTAATGATCATACCATGCCCAAAGCTATTGTGCTCGCTCTCGTCCTGGGTTGGTTTTTCATGAACAGTCTCGGGACGGAAAGACCGATGACGACGGAAATTATGATGGCTTGAATGACATGGACTGGCAGCTTGAAGCGGCTGTCGAAGGCCGGCTTGTTGAGGATATCGAGAATAGCCATTGCGCCTGGAGGTCTATGATGGTCCGATCCAAATTGTAATTATGTCTATTTAACGACGATGAGCTTGTAGGGTGCTGTTGTGGGCGTGGGGCAGGCTTGGTGCTGAGATGAACCAAATTGTTGTGATAATTGAACTGAGGGCGAGACATGGCCAAGTATATACTGCTCGGGAGTATTTAGAACTCTAATTCTGACGCGTTCTTCCCAGCAAGTTTGTCGACTCCGCCTCTTGCTGGTGTCGTTAATGATGTTTTGGTACGAAGTTGCGAGTATTGCGAAACCCGAGTACGACTGTAATCCGAGGTGCGAGTGCGAACGCGAAGGAAGGTCCGACAAACGCAGGTTCGGCGGCCGCTTTTCATTGGCCCACACGCATTGGCAGAACGTTGTTCCTCAGCCCTATCGGCCCTGTTACCGGGACATGCCGTGCTGGTAAGGCTTGATTGTGGGAATTCCAGATCAACCGCTGGATCAACCAATCCCTTGCGCCTGTTTCTGCACTAACACGTCTTCAAGCATACAGATCGGTGAAAAGGGAGCCTCAGGGCTGAGCCGCGTCCCAGACCACCGATATTCGTGCGGATCGACTCATGCATTACCACCGTTGTGGAGTGGTTAGGCTTGCGAATGGCAGACCCTCTGGCACTGTAATTGGACCAGAGTGGTTTCGAGTTCTTTACATATCCAGTTTCAACAACTTTAGCAGCAAATTACCGAATGCGAAGAAATGCTTCTCATGAAAGCTAAGACGTGGCTGAACTGATGATCAGGTAAGAATGCATGATGTCAATCGGTCCGCACCTCACACATCTCCTTTGTCCGCTGTGATACACTGCATCGCGAAATTGTTGGCTTGCGAAGTATTGCAGGCATGAGAAGACTGCGCCATCAGTGGAGGATTGGATAGCTCGAAGGATAGTCTGGTCAAGGTACGGGATAATTTAGACGTCGAAGGGTTAGACGTCGAAGAGTGAATTTTTGATTTAGTCAATGAAGATGTCTGGCTCCAAAGAGCAAATGGGAGGTATACGCAGCTAACAAAAGTCCTCCGTCCAAATACGCCAGTCGTGTCTAACCTTTCAACCTGAAGGCGGTGGCCCCGGGGGTCCCGGAGGCGGCATGTGCGGATGCACAGCTGGCACGGCCGTGTCCCCTATCAGATTGCCAAGATCGCCCCAGTTCCAGTCATTAATGTTGGAGATCGTAAAGTCCATAAAGTCCATCTGTGTATTTCTGTTGTAGCGTGCGGCTGGATACGCGTTACTTGCAGAATCCTGCTCGGGGTAGAACCGAGCTGGTGTATTGTCGGCAAACATGTATGCGCCACTGTTTGTCGACGAGTGATGGTACGGATACGGTGCGAGCTCCTGTTGCTGTTGCTGTTGCTGACTGACTGGCCGGGCTAGGACAGAATGCTCATTGGACGTGTCGGTCGAGTTCCGCTGCAGAGTGGGTGATTGAGGCTTGCTCAATGAGTCTGCCATTGAATGCAACTCAGGCACGATGGATGCGAACTTGTGAATGGTGCCCGGCATATGAGGGTTACGCAAGTGATGTTGCGCGAGATCGGCAAGCTGTGAGAGCAGCACTCGCGACTCCGACATGTTGGAGTCGGTCATCTTGTTCAGACAGACAAGATCAAGAACTAGCACGGAGCTCGAAGCCAGAGTGTACCATACATCCCACCAGGTGATGGCGTCAAATCTGCCAATCGATTCTAGTCGAACCATGATCCGGCCAAGGGCCCGACCCGACTCGGAGCAGGAGTCGGCCATGGCTGTGAGGGCTACATTTGGCGAGTCTCTTCCCTCCCTGGAGAGGATCGAAGCCCGTGCAAGGAGCGCCGCGCGACAAAGTACAATGATGGTGTAGTGGTACAGGCTGTGCAGCAGCAGCAGCGGGCGCTGGAAAGCTGGCGGTGCGGTGCCGAGTGCGTCCATCTTGAGGTGCTGGGGAATGGTGTCCTGCCACCGTTCCAGGTCCCGTAGTACGCCCGCTGCGGGAGAGAGTGGTCCCACGTACGACTCCTCACTGGATCTGGCTTTGATGGTCTTGGGCGCGCGGCAGGCCGATCCGAGGTGAACGACGAGGCGATTGAACCACTGGCAGTAGTCTGGCGGGCTGTAGCTGGCCATGCCGATGATGCGCTCGTTAGGGCAGCTTATCTTGGAGCCTGGGTGCTCGATGGCGCTCGGGCGGTCATACGACGAGACCTGCATCTGCTCGAATGCATACAGCGTCCACCAGAGCCGCTTCCGTAGCTCTCGTGCAAGCGGCGTCTGCGTAGTGCTCACCTTGTCCTGGTGCAGGCCGATGGCAAAGGCCACACGCACCGCAGTGCCCGTGAGGTTCCAGCACGCGTCGCGGTGGTTGGTGTTGTGGAGGTGCATGGCTGCGAGCATCATCGCCTGCACGGCCATGACGCTGGATGTAAAGATGACGACGGGCAGGAGGCTCTGTACGCGCCGCCACCACAGCCGCTCCTGATCTTCGGGGAACGTGACCCGCGCGACGCGACGCGCGAGCAGCAACACGCACAGGAAACCGCACAACCACGCGGGGTCGGCGCCGGCGGGGCTCGCCAGCCATGCCTCGTAGGCCTCGCGGAACGAGGCCTCGTGCAGCACGGGGAAGTCGGGGTTGATGTGGTCGAAGAAGGCGCCTATCAGCGACTCGAGGCTCGGGGCGGCTTCGGGCACAGAGGTGCGGCGGTCGGCGGGCGAGTTGTGGTCGACGTTGGAGGCGGCGCTCGGGGTGGAGAGGGTGTGCGGGTCGCTGTCGCCGTCTATGGGTTCTTGGTCGGCGGCGTTGCGGCCAAACAGCACGAATTGGCGGATGGGATTGCTGCCGACCAGCGTGCGCAGCTTCAGATGGAACGAGAAGGAGCTGGCGGGCCCAATGTACTGCACTTGGCCCTGCTGGTCCGGAAGCAACGAGAGCGAGTCCTCGCCCTCGCGGTCACTACTACTCTTGGGCTCACCGGTGTCGTCGACAGTCGAGTCTGGCAGCGGAATCCCCAGCGACGCGCCCAGCTCGCGCATCTCGTCCATATTCGACACATCAGCCTCCGGGAGCAGGCCCTTGACCAGCGACTCGAGCAGTGCTAGGCGGTTTCCGAGGCCCTCGACGCTGCCGTACAGGCGCTTCTTGCGCGGCTGCGTAGTGAGGCATTCGATGTTGTGCACGATGCAGTAGCGACAGGCGGCGGCGCCGGGCTCCTTGCGGCATTTCTGCTTGCGCGACTTGCATTTGTCGCAGCTCGTCTCGGTGCGCTTCCGCTTGTCCAGCGGCACTCTGCGCGACGCGCTGGAGCTCGCAGCAGCGGGCGCGGGTGCGGGCGTGGTTGCGGACGTCATGGGCGCCGCAGTTATCATGGCAGCGGGCGGGCGGGCGTTAGCGAGGCGTTGGTGGCATCAGGGCGCAGGCGGCAGCATGGCAAGCAGCACGCCGGGGAGCATTGGGGTCGAGTCGCCGCACGCTCTCGCTGCTGGGTTCTAGAGAAGCAGACGGAGCTGGAGAGGCAGCACACACAGGACTCGTTCACACTCAGCACAGGCTAGCGCCGCCGCCGGGTGTCGTCTCCTTCCAGCTGGACTCTGGACGACGATCCCTGCGGCGAGCCAGGAGTGGGGAATCCTGGCCCTCGGCGTGAGCGCCTCACTTGTTTGACTCCAATTGATTGAGCTTCATTTCTAGTGCTTCTCTAGCAGGCATCCAAAGCCCTTGATCTGGTCTGCAATGCCGTGCGTCCTGTACGCGTGCCACACGGTCGCTGAATTAATCGCAATCACCGGCTTGCCCAACTCCTCCTCCAGCTGCGCTGCCAGCTTGGCCGCAACCAGATTCGTCCCCACTTGCACCAGAGCGTCGACGTCTGGACCATCGACTTTGCGGAACGCTTCTCTCAGCACCTCTGGCTCGACGTCTGCGATCGACTTCGCCGTCGGGCACTTGAGACCATGGATCGCAGCGACATCGTACCCGCACTCGGTCATGTACGCCTCTACCTGCTGGTCCCCCACCGTTTGATACGGGGTGATGATACCAATGCGCTTCGCTCCGAGCTTCCCCAGCGCCGCATTGACCGCCTGAGCGCCCGTTGTGATGTCCAGTCCTCCGGATAGCTCCTTCATCAGCGCTTCAAATTTAGCAGCCCCAGCCTTGCCGCCCCAGAACGTCTCAGACGACATGCCCATGACTGCACCCGTCAGTCGCGCTCGTGCCTAGTCTCATGGAATGGGTGGCCTACCCATAAAGTCCGGGTGAGCCGTCATAACATTCTCAACTGCATTGCCAATTTCTTTGCGCAAGTCAATCATGAACTGGTCAAACTTCTCGTCGCTGTCCAGCACTGGATCTCTGATCAGAATGCGCCCGCTGTGCCAGGAGATGCCAGGCACAAGCATCTGCTGGTACTCGGCCTCGACCGCGACATTGGTCGATGGCAGAATAACAGCAAAAGTGCCGCGAGGTGCGAAGTGGTAGTTGGGCATCTATATGGTTAACGCTCTTGCTCCGCTGATTGGCTGGTGCAGGTCTTACAGCTGCAATTATGGTGTGCTAGTTCTGGTCGTGCCTTCCTCGAACTTGCGGCCACGCCCGTGAGAGCATACACCTTAAGATGCCCAATCACTCGCAGACAAGCCCCATTCTCCCGACAGTGCATCCCGTTCAGGGCATGGTCCGAAGCCCTTTGCATGGCTGCTGCCCTGACCTGCAGGCTGACCGCATCGCATCACTGTTCCGCGAATTCGGAAGCAAACTGCCGTTGACCGCTACGGCATGTCCCACACATACTCAACTCCCAATCGGCGTCGGTGGTGTCCGCGCGACATGCACATTGTGTTGCGCACAATTGATGGGTCAATTCAAGTTTCCGTCAAGAGTGCATACCTGTTGCGAACGGTAGACGCCGAAGCAGGCGATTTGAGACTACACGGCAAGTCGAGCCGACTAGGTATTCATGCGGCACAGACGCAGCAACATGTCAGTTCCATGCCGTACATCAAGATGGCGACGAAGACATCAGTTGTCGATATCCACTCACACATATTTTCGAACACGTGGATCTGTCTGCTGCAGTCTCGCACGACACCTCCATATATTGACTCCACAGCAAAAACATTAGTAAATCGACCTGGTGTGCCTGGCAAGCCCCTGCTTGCAAACCTCTATGATGCTGCCACGAAGATCAAGTTCATGGACCAGCACGGCATCGACATCTCTGTCCTTTCACTGGGCAATCCGTGGCTAGATTTCTTGACCGCCGAGGACGACAGAGCGGCCGCAGGAGATGTGTCAGACAAGATCAATGAAGAGATGGAGCAGATGTGTTGTGAGCATGAAGGGAGACTGTACTTCTTCGCTACACTACCCATGACAGCGGGACCAGATGTTGTCCTTCGACACATCGCAACCTTGTCGTCGCATGCACACTGTAGAGGCGTTGTCATGGGCTATGCAGGCTTTGGTCGAGGCATGGATGATCCAGTCTTCATCCCAGTGCTCAAAACCCTCGCGAACGCGGGACTGCCCGTCTTCTTCCACCCAAATTACGGCCTACCAAGCGATGTCTTTGGACCATGCTGCGCACAGCACGGCCAGGTGTTGCCTGTCTCGATCGGCTTCACGACCGAGACAACAACGGCATTCACTCGCATGTATCTAGCACAAGTTTTCGACGAGTTTCCGAGCCTGCAAATCATTCTACCACACGCGGGCGGAACATTACCCTCTCTCATCGGTCGCATTGAAGCTTGTATAGCCAACGACAAGGCATGGCAATCGCGACTCGCTGCCCATCCACTTAGGCGGACCCTCCGTGACGTTCTCAGGCAGAACGTGTTCTTCGACGGTATTGCGTTCGACAAAGGGGCGCTTTGCGCCGCTGTCGATGCGGTGAGTGTGGATAGAGTGATGTTTGGAACAGATCATCCTCTCTTTCCTAGTCTGAGACGTGATGGGATGTACGATGCCATGGTGAGGAACAAAGACGCGGCAGAGGAGTGTTATGGCAAGGGTAGCAGGGAGTACCAGAGCATCATGGGAGGGAATGCGATGCGTGTCCTGAATCTACGGTCATAGTGCTGTGGGACTCGAAGACACAAATGTAGGCAGATCTACAAGGCTACAATCCCATCGTCCCATTCTTGCATTTGCTACTGTACCGTTGCGAATCGTATATCCAACAATCACGGCGATGCGGTCACAACTCCGAGGAGGAGCCTGACATTCGTGAGATGATTTCGGGCAGCAACGGCGAAATTTAGCCTCCTCGTCTCCGATAGTCTTCACTTGTTGAAATGCTGCATTGCTTTATGAATATACAACTGAAGCTCACGGCTGTGGACGACTTCCTTTGCGAAAGGTAGTGATGATGTCATGTCATTGTCTCCGGCTGCACCTTCCCTCTGCCCACCACCGGGAGCCCAATCCTTTCCACTTACCGATCTGCCACTATTCGACGCCATGCACACATCTGCAGCTTCGTATACCTCATTTCCGTTCGGCGTGCGCTGCTGCACACCATCGACGTGGTTCTCGGCATCATGCATACGTCTTACCAGATTTCGCTTTCCACTACGACACCTGTTAGCCGACAAACGACGGCTGCAACCATCCGCCTCGTGAGGGCTACTCCTGATAGGATCTATTCGCCCGGCTATCTCAGCGAACCTTGCTACGAGGCTTCTCACGCACTACACAGTGCCGCCATCGCATCAATATCCCGCACACTCGGGAACACGTGGTGGTCTCAACGCTTTCTCTCCGGAAATGATTAGTTGCAATTGATGATGAAACCTTGGTTCTCGTGCCCTTATCCTGTTTGCGGCAGCAAAGTCCATCCTCGTGGTCGTCTGCCGACTTCCTGACCCTGTGCGAGGCTAAGAAGAGATCTGCACCCTTCCAACGGGTTTCATTCTCGCGAGCAATGAATACCTAAGTTGTGCTTGGATGTAGGACGCCGTCTCATACAATCAGTTCTGTTCAGTGTTCAGCAATTCTTTACACACATGCATTCGCATCTTCACGCCAATACTCCTGTACTTGTTCCTTCGCATCGGGCAAAAAACCGACCTTCACCACGCGAGCACTAGGGAGGCATGCCTGAGCAAGACTTCAACATTGCCATCGTCGGTGCAGGCATCGGCGGCCTTGCTTTTGCAATCGGTCTCAGCCATCGCAATGTGCCGTTCACACTCTACGAATCTGCACCAGCCTTCTCAGCTGTCGGTGCAGGCGTTGGTCTTGGACCCAATGCTCTCAATGCCATGGACATGATTGACAGCCGCTTCCGCGACATGTACATGGACATTGCGACGGGTAACCTGAAGCCAGAGAAGAAGCACGTCATGATGGAAGCCATGCGAATGGAAGTCGGACTAGGAGAAGGAGAAGATTGGTGGGGCCACGGCGCATGGGGTGCCGAGTATTTTGAGAGAACAGGGGCGCACAGAAAAGACCTGCTCGACATCATGACCAGTTTCATAAGGAAAGACGCGGTCCGCTTCAACTCACGCGTGAAGACGGTCAAGCAAGAGCAGGGTTCGGTCATCCTTACTTTCGAAGACGGCAAAGTTGCCAGGCATGCTGCGGTGGTTGGCACCGATGGCGTGAAGGGCTTCACGAGGCGCATTGTGCTCGGCGACCGATATCCAGACTGCGTTAACGCAAAATACACCGGCAAATACGTCTATCGCGCAATTGTACCAATGGAAGATGCAAAGAATATTCTAGGAGATCTAGCCACCGACGCCAAGATGTACATGAGCAGAGGTGCAAATCTCTCAACATATCCGATCAGTGAGGGTCGAGAACTGAATGTGGTAGCATTCAAGCGCGACTCACAGCCATGGCCATCACCAGACACGACCTGGGAGGTATCGAGAGAGGACATGATGAACGACTTTGCCCCCTTCAACCCAGACCCGCGGCTGATGAAACTTCTCAAATGGGCCAAACCGACACGCTGGGGCATCTTCCACCACCTCAACACACCCACATACTACAAGTCCCTAATCTGCATGCTCGGCGACGTAGCACACGCGGGCGGCCCACATCAAGGCGCCGGTGCAGGCCAATGTCTCGAAGACGCACTTATCCTCGCCCGCGTCCTGGGTAAACTCAACCAAACCATACCCATGCACACTCTAACCACTCCCTCGCCGCAACGCACGCAAATCATCGAAGCAGCATTCCAAGCCTACGATGAAGTCCGTCGCCCCCGCGCACAAAAACAAGTCAGCACGTCGCACGCCTGCGGCGAGATCTACAACCTCATGGATCCGGAGATTGGAAACGACATTGTCAAGTCGGTGGAGAATTTGAACCAGAGATTTGCGTGGATCTGGCTACACGATCTAGCAGCAGATGTCAGGACTGTCGAAGCAAGGTTCATGGAACTTGTAGGCACGGTGCCGGGGTTGGTAGACGAGGAGAAGGACGTGTTGAGTGCGAGGTTGTAAGCCCTGTGTATTGAGGTGAGTTTGATTGGCTAATTGGTAGGCAGGATTGACTCGCCGAATGTGAGTCCTTTGAGGCATACGGTGGCGGCATGAACGGGCGGCAGTTTGACCATAGAGTCGTCTGTTAGCATGCCGATGCAATGAGTAAGCGTGGTGCATGAGCTTGGAGCAAGCATAAAGAGCGTGTGGCGCATGTAGCGGTATTGTACATCGACCTGTTTGATCGCAGTGTTATAGCTAGCCGTGCAGATACAATCTCGGTAAAGTCTTCTCAAAGAATGATTCTTGTCCGCGGTCGTGGAAGCCGTTGTTGGACCGCGAAATATGTGCAGGCATGTGCGAGCCATGATCGGACCTGCTCCGTGTTAACATGGCGCCCAGTTTCTGGCCACAACTTCCTTCCGCTCTTCCCATATAAATCTCTGTCTCTTATCCAACCAAAATCATGAATATTATACGTATTATCGACTCGGCGTTGATTCTTCCATCATCGGTCTATGTCGAGAAACACTCTGCTCTTTGATTACTCAGACAATATCAAAGAATCTAACATCCCAGGAGGTCAAGCTTCTCGTGCCACTTCGTCGAGAGTTCGTATACAAGAAGAACAAAGGGCGACGAATGCTAGGGGAAAGGAACACAACAAGCAAGGGCGTTCCTCTCAAGTGGATGCTGGCAAGTCCGCTCCTCTCGAACAAGTCTTTGGGCTGGTGTGGCCGCTGGTCCGCTTTTCGATGCGGGGTCTTGAGGTGGCCGAGGAGGGAAATCATGTATCGTGATT